>VZTN01026437.1:30968-70499 GCA_013400515.1 Erpornis zantholeuca
CCTTCCTTCCTCCCTTCCTTCCTCCCTTCCTTCCTCCCTTCCTTCCTCCCTTCCTTCCTCCCTTCCTTCCTCCCTTCCTTCCTCCCTTCCTTCCTCCCTTCCTTCCTTCCCACACACATGTGATCAAAAAGTGAAGAGCTGGGGCACAAATATCCCCTAATTCTACATAATTTAATGCCTGTATCTAAATTTAGTCATTTTAGGCTGCCAGCAGGAGAATAGAAACATTCCACAGGGATTTCCCAGAACTCCCTAAGGAAAATCCAAGGCTGGAAGAGCCATAACTTCTTGTGCACACCCAAAAACTGAGGGAGAGAGACCTAAAATTGTTCATTACTGATCCAAACCTTCAAGATTCACCAGGAATCCCCTTCACTAAAGGATGGGGTTGGGTTGGCTGTGATGATGGGTGCCAGGAAAATATCCCAGGGTTTCAGCTCCCTCTGGCCTTTGATTCTCTACCCACAGGGGGTATTTGTATTGGGAAGAAACCCTTGAGCAAACATCACAGGATACACATCCCACAAGGAGCTCTGCTGGAATTTCTTGCCGTTTTTGGATACTCAGGAGTTGCTGTGTTGACACGGATATTTATCAACCATTCCTTAAAAACGGTAATTGGGAATATTGATATTTCTCCCTGCTGCAACAGAAAATTCCTTTCTCCTAATGGACAATTCTTGGAAAGCTGATCCCTACACCAAATAAAACTCCAGGAATTGTTTCTCCTCCACGGCTCAGCTTTCCATGACACACAGTTTTATTCTTGGCCTGCTGGTCAGAAGGTGAAGGCAGGGAATGAGCACGGAGAGATCCAAATCCCAAATATTTTCCCTGCAGATGCTTAGTCAGGGCTTAAAAATAAACCACCCCGTGAGCAAACACGAATATTTGATTTGGTCCGGAGGCAAACACACTCCAGGTTTCCACTCCTTGCCTTTTTTTTTTTTTGTAGGGAATTTTTGAAGTGATCCCTTGGCCCTCGGCCAATCCCCACCTTTTATGGTGTCCGAGAATCCATTTGCTCCAAGTTCTACATTTCCCTCATTAAACAGCATGGAAAAGGCAACTCCAAGCCACGAGACCACACACGTTGGCATCAGACATCCAGAGCTGGCACCATCCCATAAATTAATGTTTGCTCCCATCTAGTGGGTGGAAGAAGAAATTGTCTTTTGGTGGAATACTATGCAAATTCAGTTTAAAACGAGCTGGGGGGATCTATGGAAGTTTTATTCCTCCTTGGAGCTGCAGGATTTTAGGCCTGATCTAAGATTTTCACACGTATTTGTTAAATTTAGTGCTGCGTTTTCATGTAGGCCTCAGGTTACAGCACCTTCTAGGCCTCAAGTTACATCATCATCCAGGAGAAGCTTAGATTGGATATCAGGAAAAACTTCCTCATGGAAATGGTGGTCAAGCCTTGGAAGAGGTTGCACAGGGAAGGATTGGATTCCCCATCCCTGGAATTGTTCCAAAAATGTGCAGATGTGGCTCTTGAGGACGGAGTTTAGTGGTGAACATGGAGGTGCCAGTTGAGGGTTGGACTTGATGAACTTGAAGATCTTTTCCAATCGTAACAATTCATTGATTCCTTGTTTATTTCTGTATTTGGGATCATCAAGTCCAACCCTTAACAGCACCACCAGTGTGTCCTCAAGGGCCACATCCACATGGTTTTTTTCACATTTCCAAGGATGGTGACACCACCACTTCCCTGGGCAGCCCATTCCATCCTTTCCCTGAGGGATTTTTCCTAATATCCAATCTTAACCTCCCCCTGGAGAATAATTAATGAGTAATAATGAGTTATGTTGGGGAGTGAACAATGAGAACCATTAATATTTCAAATCATTAAGTGATATTTATTTTAATTAGGATTTCTGGGGGATTCTGGGAAAAGCATCATCACTCCCATGGCACAGGAGGGAAAATGCCGGAGGTGCTCAGACTTTGGAAAAGGACAGAAAGATTCAGGAATATGGAGAAAACGCAGCTGGGAACCAAAGAGGTGGTGGGAAGGAGCACCTGGATTGGCCTTTTCCACATTCCCACAGAATATGGACACGAGGATCAAATCATCCAATTCAGGCCCCTGACTCCATCTCTTACAACTTTTGGTGAATCTCATCAGCGCAAAGAGAGATTTTGACCTTTTTCGGGTTGTAAATTTTAAAATTTTCTCCTTTTTTACCTCCACAAGGCAGAGAAAATGTTCTGCAATGTGTGGTTACAGCATGGCACAGACTTCTGGAATGGTTTTAGGCTGAAAGAGGGCAGGGATGGATGGGATATTGGGAAGGAATTCCTGGCTGGGAGGGTGGGGAGAGGCTGGGATTGAATTCCCAGAGCAGCTGTGGCTGCCCCATCCCTGGAAGTGTCCCAGGCAAGGTTGGACTGGGCTTGGAACACCCAGGGACAGTGGAAGGTGGGAATGAAATGATTTTATAAGGTCCCTTCCATCCCAAAGCATTCCAGGTTTCTGTGAAACCAAGGGAACATATTTGGGTTTCCATCTCTTCCTTTCAATGAAGCACCAAAAATTCCCAAGATCTGGATGCAGACACAGCTTTGGTGCTCACAACCACACCCTGGACCCCATCTGGGAAGTTTTTCCCTCTTTTCCAGTGGGATTTCAGCTTCTCCTGGTGTAGGAGACCTATTTTACCTGCTGAAATAATTGCAGTAATTAACATAATTATGAAATAATTCACCTACAGGTTCCCCACTGAGCCTGAACTTTCCTGTCCCTCCCTTTAAATGTGGCTTTGTTCGCTGTGGACTGAAATCCCATATTCCAAGGAAACTCCTTGGGCTTGTTAAAGGGTGACCAGGTGAAACCTGAAGACCTGAGAGAGACAAGGAATCCAATTCCACCTTCGGGACTGGAATTTAAGACCACCTACAGTTGTAAACAGTTCCAGCTTCTTCACATCCCAGGGATTTATTGTCTCGCTTGGAATTTCTTGATCCATTAATATTTTCTTGGGTTTTTCCGGCAAAAGCTGGGTAAAAATTCCTCTCTCTGGTGAGGTTTTTCAGAGTTCCTTCTGAAATGATTCTTATCCCTCAATTTTGGGTGATTTGGGAAAATAAATAAAGGTGTCTCAACTTATTTTAGATGCCGTGGGGTATCCTGCTTCTCCAGAAAGGAGGGTTGGTTGGGGGAATAACTCTCCAGAGTTTTCCCTCACAGGACTCCTGCCTCCTACTGGGATTTCTGAAGGAATTATTGGTGACAAAGTCTTGGAGCTTTGCTGGTTTAATGTGTGACGTGTGTTCGGGGAGGAGGGAGACAGAGGGATAAGGTCCTTTGGAAATTTAGGGATTCTGGGAATATGGGATCTGTCTCTGGGAGTATTAGTGCCTGCAACAAAAAGCTGGAGAGGGATTGGGAGCAAGGGATGGAGGGACAGGACACAGGGAATGGCTTCCCAGTGCCAGAGGGCAGGGATGGGTGGGATATTGGGAAGGAATTCCTGGCTGGAAGGGCAGGGAGGGGCTGGGATGGAATTCCCAGAGCAGCTGTGGCTGCCCCTGGATCCCTGGCAGTGCCCAAGGCCAGGCTGGACATTGGGGCTTGGATCAGCCTGGGACAGTGGGAGGTGTCCCTGCCCATGGCATGGGGTGGAATTAATGAGCTTTCAGGTCCCTTCCAACCCAAACCATTCTAGGATTTTGGGATCCCATGATCTGGGTACCTCTCCTCTGTTTAAGTATCTCAGATCCTACTGATATTTCATTTCCTTCCCTATTTTCCTTTTTCCTACTGTTTTTATGTTTTAATATCATTCTGTACTGCTTCCTTTTTTGGAAATCCATCAGTAGAACCGAAACAAAACAATTCCACAACTCGAGAAATTTTTAGGGCAGGTCTTATATTCTAGAATCCCAGAATGGTTTGGGTTGGAAGGGACCTTACAGCTCATCCAGTTGCACCCCCTGCCATGGGCAGGGACACCTTCCACAATCCCAGGTTGCTCCAATTCTCATCCAGCCTGGCCTTGGACACTTTATTGGAATCCTCAATTTCAATCCATGGCATCGATTATTGAAACATTCATCCAACTCTGAATTCTTGGGAAGGAACAGACCAGATAAGTTGACCTGAACACAAGTTTCTTTCCACCAGCAAGTTTTGCCTCTGATCCACAAGGAAAATGTGTCATGGGAAAGAGAAGGAATGGAAAGAAAATAAGGTGAAGATGGAATGCAACAGGAAGGAAGGTGGGAGTCTCTTTTAGGAGAACACTTGGATTTATCCAGGCCCAATCTGCTCTCCCTGTTTTTGGAGTGGGAAGACGGAACTGCAGTGCCACCAGGAATGGCAGGAGATGTTTTGGAGCTGCTCCTGTTTCCAAAGGTAACGGCTCAGACCTTCCGTGGGCGAACACGAAGTGGAGCAAAACTGGCAGGACCTGATTCAACTCAAGGGAGTGTCTCCTTCCATGTTTCCCTTTTTTCCTGGGATAGAAGAGGCTTTTTCATGGCTTGTTTTCAACCGGGAGTCACCCACCCTCCCCAGCCTCTTGCCAGCGGGTCCCAGGTGTTCTCCAGTGAAAGCAGGACCATAGAAGTGGCAGTGAGGGATGTGGAGACAGCTCCAAGAATTAGATTTAAATCTCCTGGGCTGCCCCGGGGCAGCTGTTTCCTATTTGGGTGTTTTTCTAAGTTGACATTTGGGAGAAATTGGAATATTTTGTCATTTCCCTCCGTGCAGATGTTCGGGAGGGAGAGGTCTGGTCAGCTGGGAACTCGGGATCAGCTGGAAAGGGGGAATTTTCTCCACATTAAGGAAACAGGAACCCGTGTTTGACTCCTCGCTCTGAGGGCAGGCTCAGGTTTAATCTGTTATGGAAAAAAAAAAAGGGGGAAATCCTAATTTTCTTGCCTTTATATCCAGTGAAGGGTTTGCAGAGGGCTTTAAGGAAGAGCAACTGGGTCTCTGAGCATTCCTTCTTCCCTGGGAAGTTTTGGGAATGGGTTTGCAAAGAGGCTTAAGGAACAACCCCTGAGGCTCTGAGTATTCCCTACGGAATTTTAGGACCTGCTTTGCAGAGACTTAAAGAGAACTGGGGTTCTGAGAATTCCCTTTTTCCTACAAAATTTTAGTTCTCAGGGGAAATATCCCAGGTTGGGTTAATTTGATTTCTTCAGGAAATTCTGAGCGTGGTGTTGGTGAGCCATAAAAATATGTAAGGCACCAAAGAGGAAAAAAAAAAAAAAAAAAAAAAAAAAAGAAAAACCAAACCCAAAACCCCAAACTCCCTCAAAAATCCCTAAAAACCAACATCACCTTGCCAGTGATTTCTAGGATGACCTTGGCCAACTCATCTCATCTGTAATCTGGGAGAATCCACTGGGAATGAGTCCTTTCACCCTCTTGTCCCAGGAAAAAACATTATTTTTTGGGAGCCCTGTGGCTGCCAGGAAAACCCTTTCTGGTCCAGATCAATGGCCAATCATGGGTTGGGAACTGGGAAAAAACCCAGATCACTTAAGAATGGACCAGGTTGGATTCAGGAATGATGAGTTGCACTGAGAGAGCACCTCCTGCTGCAATAAAGGGTTTGGAGAGCTTCTCTTCCCCAAAAAACAACCTCATGGAGCTTTGGCTTACTGAGCCTGGCCAAGGAAAAGCAGCAGGGAAAAATGTTGTGGCCCAATTCCAAGGAACAAGAGGAGTGACCAAAGTTCTACACCAATTCTAGGAAAATCTAATGGAAAAAAAGGATTTGGAGAGGAGGAAGAGGCAGTGATAAGAGGAACAGGATGGAAAATTCAAGTATTTTGATAATTGGACAGGAGCGTTCCAGGTTTGGGGATGGGATCATGTGTGGAAGATACCTTGAGGGGAGCTTGGTGGTCAGGGATTTCCCCTAAAATTCCCACCTTATTCCTATCTGATCCATGGGGAAAGGTTTATTTGGGGTTTGGTAATCCCAGAGCCGTGACTTCACTGGAATTACACCATGGGAATGTCACTCCAAGGCACGGGGTGTGGGGAGGGATAGGGAGAGAAACAAAATCCTACAACCAGACACCATTTTAACTCCTCCTGGGGCCAGAAAAACCAGGAGAACAACTTCGGGACAACGTGGGAGTGACAAGATGGGAATCAATCCCCATAAAAATAAAAAACAGAGCATAAGGCATTAAATGAGAATCATTTTTCCTCGCTGGATCTGGGCTCCAAAGTGGGAACAAGCTCTGAGTTGTCCCAGGGGATTTTTGGACCCAAAGCCCCAAATCCCAGCAGTGAGTTTGGATCATGGAATATTGAACGCTCCTTATCCCGATCCCTCCTCCCCTCCTGTGCATCTTCCCTGGTCTCTGATGTGTTTAGTCTAGACAAGATAATCCCATTATGTTCCCTAATTCCCAAGCCTTGCTAAAATCAACCCGGATAAGATTCCATGCCAGATAAGGCGGAAAATCCACCCGAACCCATTTGACCTCGTTAAATGATGCCTTAATTCCTATCTCTGCTAATTAGAGGAACGTGTTATGTGGAATCCCAGGAAGGCAGATTGCATTGGTTTCTTCCCTGTCTCCTGCTTTCTCATCCGGCTGCAGCCAAGGATTTTCAGGAATGAGGTGGTTAAGGGTAAAAGTCACACTTTAAAGGGATCCATCCTCTTCTCCAAGGCCTTTTTTCCCTTCCTTCCCCACAGCTGGAAACTCCTCCAGATGCTCAGCTTTTCAAAGAGGATTTTCCTCCTTTATTTCGCCTGCTGGGAACATACTCTGGGAAAAAAAAAAAAGGGATTTTCCAAGGATATTTTTGCTCTGTGCTGAAATGAAGACGGTGATGATGGTAAAAACCTGACACACAAATAGACAGAAAAATATGTGGAATTCCCTGTATCCCAAGGCAATTCCACCTTGGATTGAACACTGGTCCGTTCGAGCTCTCCTTGCCCAAACTCTGAGGATAAACAGGATCAATCCCAGGGTAAAGGGGTGAGTTTACACTGTCCTGGAAGTGGCAAACAAACTTCCCTTTACCCAAAACTGCAAATCAGCTTTAAAAGCGCAGAATCAACTCCTGCTCCGAAGAGAGGATCAGGATCCAGCTGTCCTGGCTGCTGCTCAAACTGGGAGCAAAGAAACCTGGAAAAACTCCAGGATTTGCCTGAGACTGTTTGCTCCCGGAGGGTTGTGAGGGATCGGAAGATCAGAGGGAGGAGAGGAGGGTTTGGAGACGCTAAAACCACTTCAATTCAGGAGCTGTCAAAGCTCAACATCTTCTGTGCCGAGTAAAAAAATCTGATTTATTTCCCTGCGGCTGCTGAGCAAGGAGGATTTTGTGCCGCAAAAATTAAAGGGGTTTTGAGGGAATTTTGGGGAAGTCTAAGAGTTATGGATCATGACTGGTCCAGCCAGGGGCTTAGGGAGAAGGGGGTCTCTTCTGTTTGGGGCATAACAGAGGTTTCCAAAGGGAGCAGGTTTTAAAGGAATGCTGTCACGGAATTGTCACAGAATGGTTTGGGTTGGAAAGGGATTAAAACCCATCCCATTCCACTCCCTGCCATGGGCAGGGACACCTTTCTGTATCCCAGGTTGCTCCAAGACCCAATGTCCAACCTGGTCTTGGACACTGCCAGGGATCCAGGGGCAGCCACAGCTTCCCTGGGCACCTCGTGCCAGGGCCTGCCCACCCTCTCAGCCAGGAAATCCTTCCCAATATCCCATCTAAATCTTCCCTCTTTCAGTTTAAAGCCATTCCCTGTGTCCTGTCCCTCCATGCCTTGTCCCCAATCCCTCTCCAGCTCTCTTGGAGCCCCTTCAGGCCCTGCAAGGAGCTCTGAGCTCTCCCTGGAGCCTTCTCCAGGCGAACATTCCCAGCTCTCCCAACAACTTCAGCAAAGCCTTCATTCCCCATCAGACATTTGGAACAAACCAAACCCTTGCAGAAGAAAAAGAATTAAAACTAATTTTAAAAATAACTTCATTTCAGAAGCAGAAATGATCCAAAGGAACCCCGGAACCCAGAGCCGTGTGACGCAAATCCAGGCCTCCGGGCCAAACTTCGCTCCTGTTGAATTTCCGGAGCCAACCACAGCTAAAAACGGATCCTTGGAAAATCATTAATCACTGTGGGGCACGCAGGGGTGGGAGAGGAGGGGGCTGGATGGAGCAGGAGGCAGGTAAGCAAACAACGGAGTTATCAGCGCGGTGTCATTTCCCGGACCGAGAACATCCGCGCTCCTGCCTCCCCTAAAAATAGCAGGGAAAGGGACGCCAGCGTTGCCTGGCTACCCGGAGGTGGGAACAGGATGGAGATGGCGTTAATGGACTTCTCCTTCCCTGGATGTTCTGGAGAAAATGGAAACTCATCACTGACATCCTGCTGGGCCACAGGTGCCTCTCCTCCTCCACGAAAAAAAAAGGACGACGTCGTCCCACCCTGGGATTTAAGGATATTGCAAAGCCCCGAGAATGCACAGCTCATTCCATCTAGGATTGGTGTGAAAACCAGGATATTTCACCGGAATAAACTCCCCACCAGCTCTGCAGTGCCCTGTGCTGGTCTTTGTGTTCACTGAAAAATCAGAATAACCTGCAACTGATTTTAGGTTTGTTCTGAGAAGTAATCGTGGTGTGGGCAGATCATGTGGGGAGAAAGAAGGAAAGAATTTCAGCAAATCAAAATTTTTTAGCCACTGCTAAAGATAAGAAAGGAATAAATTTAATCTTGGTCTCTGGACAAGATCTTGCCTTGCTGTTGATGTAAAATGCACAAGAGGCAGGGCAGAGAAATTTGTGGAATACCCTGAAACTGATTTTAGGTTTGTCTGAGAAGAAGTGGTGGTGTGGGTAGATTGTTTGGGGAGAAAGACGGAGAAAATTGCAGGAAATCAGAATTCCTTGGAGCCACGATCAAAGATAAGAAAGGAATAAATTTAATCTTGGTCTCTGGACAAGATCTTGCCTTGCTGTTGATGTAAAATGCACAAAAGGCTGGACGGAGAATTTTTTCTTAATGCCCTGAAAATTATTTTAGGTTTGCTCTGAGAAATAATCATGGTGTGGGCAGATCATCTGGGGAGAAAGAAGGAGAAATGCAGAAAATCAGAATTTCTTGATGCCACGATCAAAGATAAGAAAGGAATAAATTTAATCTTGGTCTCTGGACAAGATCTTGCCTTGCTGTTGATGTAAAATGCACAAAAGTCAGGGCAGAGCAGGGGAACAAGGAGATCCTGGAGCTGGAGGAGCTTGGCCAGGGCCTGGCTGTGCCTCTGGAGCTCCCTTTTTATGCCTAAGGAAGGAATGGGGCTGATTTTCCCTCATTTCTGAGGGCTCACCTGCGGATTGGGCCTCGGGGGCTCGGCTGGGATCTGTTCCTGCCTTCCCTCCACCCCTTGGGAATTCAGACTCGTTCAAGGAGAGCCCAGGAAATGCCCCCTCTTCCCAAACAAACCCTGACATCCAAGAGGAGCCAAAATCTCCTAATCCAAGGCTCTGGCTCATTCCTTCTGCTCCCTTAGCATTCCCAGGAGCCACCTTGGCCCCTCCGGGTGGGATGTGCATCCATCCCTTACTCGATTCCATCCCTTCCCCATCCAGCACCTCTTCCCATCTGCCATGCTCCAGATTTTCTGGGCATTTATCCTCATTCCGTGCACCAACAAACAACAAGGATGTTTTAACCACCCAAAAGTGAGGGACAGCCCCTGCCCTTCCCACAGTGGGAACAATAATCATCAACAGGGGTTGGAAAAAATGTTCTCCTTGGGAATACGAACAGGCTGGAAGGAGCTCACGGAGCCAGATGCAGCTGGGAAGTGTTTGGGAGTTGGGACAACACAAAATTTCCATCCCATTTTTATTAATCAGGGAAAGAAGTTGGGTGGGGGATTTTTTCTTCTCCTGGTCAGGACCAAGCTGGAAAATTGATGTCATCAACATTCCTCTTTTTTTTATTTTTTTCTTTACCTTTCTTCCCATCTCTCTGCCCATGCTCCAGTTTTAATTGGGATTTAAAGTAAACTAGAGATAGTCTCGGGAATGTTCTGGTGGAAATAATTTGCTTTTCCCACCTTTTGAAGCTTTTCTTCTCCTTTCTCCAAGCTGAGCATTCCCTGTGTTTTAAGGCAGTTACACCCCGTCCCCTCCACCTTCCTTGACTCATTCCCCAATGGAATGGATCCCAAGAAGTTCCCCAAGGAAAGGAATCTCAAGGGTTGTCCTTTTGCAGTATCTGGAATACAATACCAGGACTCCAAAAAAAAAGCAGTGGGAATGGGAGATGGATTTGGTCCTGCTCTGTTCCATTCAGGTTGTGAACTCGTATTCCCTGGAGATTTTGAACTTCTGGGATCTCTGTTCCTTGCAGTAAAAATTGGGAAATGCAGCCACGGAGAATCAATTTTACTCATCCTGCCCTCTGGGAATTCATCCTGACTCCATTTCTTGGAAATACTTGGACTGGGAGAGCTTTGGAGACGAAGGTGTTTCAAAGAACGATCCCCCAGAATTCTTACCCTTCGAGCCAGAATTGTGGGAAAAATCATGGCAAGGCTTCTGTTTCCCTTGGAAGTTGTTCTGTGCAGACACTGGAGAGGAGGCTCCAGGTTAGTGTGGTGTCCTCAGGGAGCACGGAATATCATTCCCTTTAACACTTCCATGAGAGCCAGGTGCCACATCCCTGTTTGGAGAAGGACAATGACATGCGGCCAAGGAATGTTGACTTCCCAAAATTACCTAGGAATCTTTCCCGGCGTTCTTCTTCCCCTGCTGCAGGAATAACAACAGACAAGGGCGTGAGGGCTGGGGACATGGAGAAAAATAAGGATACGCGTGGGATAACGAGTGGGTATTGTTTCCCACGTGGTGGGAATTGTGTTGTCTTTGCAGTGGGTTGGGAATTTCCCATGGATTATGTGTGTTGATTCCTGCCGTGCTTCCTCCTCCCTCTCCAGCCTTGTTAGGAATGACAGAGGAGCTGAAATGTCCTTTACCTCGGACTATCCCACATCCTAAGTTTTTACAAGGCTCCTCCCTTCTTTCCACGGGAATTCTTCCCGTGATTTCTCCAAGGTCAAGGATTGAAGGCCAGGTTTGCCTCGGCTTCTTCCCAAGTCAGAGAGATCTAAAAATCCCTTGGGATCCACTTCACCCGTGAGAGAATTCCCCCTGTTCGGCTCTGCCAGGCTTCAGTTTGGAGCTCCACCATTCCCAAACTGAAAACAGGGTGTTCTCCATGTATTTAGGAAAAGAAGCTGCCCTGTCCAGCTGAGCATTACTCCATGGATATTAAATTTTCACTGTTCCTTTAAACTTTCATATTCCATCAGATTTTAAGTTTGAATGACTTAAAATTATTTCATTATTTTTAATATCTATATTATATTTAATTGCATACTAAATTACTAATTTTATTTGTATATTATATTTAATATTTATTTTTAATTATGTAATTAATTCTTTTGAATTGTTTTAGAATTGAATTGTTGCGTCAAAGTCCATCTGAAACAAGACACTAAGTGACTCATACTCTGACTCATCTGTAATTATACAAGTCATTATTATGCAAATTGATTTAACAACAGGCTTCAATCATAAAAAAGGAAATTAAAAAAGATAGGAAAATATACTCCATATTTTATATTCTGGACATCATCTTTAAATCAGCCTTTTTCTCCAACAATATCCAGTCCAGACAAGCAAAAGTCATCCCAAATTTGCTTTTTTCCCCCCATATCTGTCCCCTTCCATGACCTTTCATTCCTGCACCCTCAGGCTTCCTGGTAAAATCCTTGGGAAAATCAGCAAATGTTCTGAGGCTGGAGAGATTCTGCTCCAAATCCTGAAGTCTGGAACTGGCACTAACAATATTCCAGAGAAGTCAGGGAGGATGGAATAGGTCAGTTTATTTTTACCCCCAACCCAAACCATTCCATTTTATCCCAAACCCAAACCATGGGATTTGAGATTTTTCCCATTCAGATTCCGAGATTGGAGCTATTGGAAAAAAAAACCCTGATTTTTCCCTTAGGATTTTGGCAAAGCCAACACAAAATTCATGGCAGATACAATAGGAACATCCAAAGATTCAGGTGACTGCATTTCTGGGAGAGTTTATCCCAGAAATTCATTCCACACCGAGCCTAGAAAAGCCACTTGTGCCTCCTGAACTCGCAGGTACCCAATAATTGAATTTACTCGAGTTCAGGTCGCAGAGGGCTCCTGAAATTTCTCTCTGGCAGAAATCACAGCTGAAGTAGGTGCTCCTTGGGGAATTTTAATTCCTGCGCCGTTGGAATGGCCAATCCACACTTTTGGGGCTTCAGTTTTTACTTCAACATCGTAAAACTGAAGCCGGAGCAGCCGAGGCCTTGTAAAGGCAGATTTGCGACTCACCCCCACCCCGAGGCAAAATATTTGTTTAAAGGATGCTGGAATAGGATCCCAATGGGAACAAAAGAAGAGAATTTCTGCCTGGAGAGATTTAGGGAGATGGGAAACATTATTTTTTTTAAAGTTGTTTTATTATTTTAATTTGGTAAAGCAATGTTTTGAAAGGACGAGGATAAATTATCTGCAGGAATGGGGCTCCAAGCTGGCAGAAGGGATAGAGGGAATAATAAAATCTGGTCACACACCAGAAATGGCATTTTAATCAGGAATTTAACCATGGAATCCCATAATTCCTCCTTTTTCTTCACTGAGGGATGGGATTTGGGGCACCCTGGTATAGCCAGAGGTGTCCCTGCCCATGACAGGGGGTGGAACTGGGTGGGCTTTGAGATCCCTTCTTCGAACCCACACCATCCCATGATTCTATAATTCCTGATCTTCTCACATCCTTGCGAGCTGCTGGTCTCAACCCACCTTTCCTCTCTTATCTTCTCTCTTTCCATCCCCACCTGCAGGGACTTGGGGATCTGAGCGTGGAGCAAGTGACACATTTTTCCCAAAAGTGAACATCTCTCTTCAACAGGAGCAACCCAGTGCATCCCAAAGCTGCTCCAGGGCTGGGCAGGGAGCAGGAATTGGAGATTCCAGCACCTGGAATAGCTCATCCAGTGCCAATGGGGCAGGAATGGGAGATTCCAGCACTTGGAGTAGCTCATTCAGTGCCAATGGGGCAGGAATGGGAGGTTCCAGCACCTGGAATAGCTCATTCAGTGCTGATGGGGCAGGAATGGGAGATTCCAGCACCTGGAATAGCTCATTCAGTGCCAATGGGGCAGGAATGGGAGGTTCCAGCACCTGGAATAGCTCATCCAGTGCCGATGGGGCAGGAATGGGAGATTCCAGCACTTGGAGTAGCTCATTCAGTGCCAATGGGGCAGAAAGGAGAAATTCCAGCACCTGGAGTAGCTCGTTCAGTGCTGCTGGAGCAGGGAATGACCTTCGGACAGTCTGCAGCTCCTTCTGCTGGACAAACTCGTCTCCCTCCTCCTTCTCCCGGATAAAATTAAACAGAATGCCACTTCGAGTCATATTTATTGCTTAAATCAATGGAACTCCATCATAATCTTTCATCCCTGGAACATTTAGGAATGAGATTAATATTTCTCAGAAGATTCAGGGCTTGAACTGCATGGCTGAGTCCGGGGAGCCGTAGGCAGAGGTTTAACAGCTGCACCTACGAAAAGAGGGAGGAGATGCACAACATCAGCTCCCATGGTGAGGAAACTCCTTTTCTTTTAGGTGCTGAAAGCTCAGGGCATCCCTGATTCATCCCAGAGAATCACTTTATTAAAGATTTCCCATGCTCTGGCACGGTTCTTTATTCCAGCCCTCATTACTTACTAAGCTGAGCTTAGCTGTGCTGAGACTGGTGAAAACATTCCCTAAAAGATGAGGAGAGAAAGGAAAATTACCCCAGAGGGGCCGAACCCAGCTCCTCTCACCCCTCCTCCCTCCCTAGTGTTATTTTACACCCTCAGTAAGTTAGGTTCAGGCCCAGCCAGGACTAAGACCACCAAAAAGCTCAGCCTAGCACAAAGGGTAGGAAGGCACCCAATTCCTCCTCTCCCAAAGCACAGGCTCCAGGGCTTCTCCCAAAGCGTGGTCTCCAGGGCTTTAAACCAGGCTTAGCAGGCAGGATCTGTTGGGCATGGTCCCTATCCCACATGGATCAGTGGGGGGTCTATGGATTCCAGAAGAAGTGGTGAGAAAATGGTTTTTAGGAAGTTTTTTCTTTCTCTTTTCCCCCTTTTTAAAGTTTTTCATCTCCTTGAACAGCTATCAGTGGAACACCAAGGACATCGAGGACCTCAGCACCCTCACAGCCAGGAATTCCCACCCAATATCCCACCTAAACCTTCTCTCCTTCATCTTCAGGCCACGAGGATTTGGGGAAGGTAATTTTATTTTGTCTTTGGGAGGAGTGCCCAGCACGGATGCTGCGCCCACGGAGAGAAGGAAAATCGACGCTGGAATAATTTTTATGATGTTGGCACAGTCCTTCCCATCCCTGCAGCAGGCAGGAGAGGAAAGAATGGCTGATCCCAGATTTGGTGCATTAACTTCTGGGATTTTGGGCTAAAGGGGCTGCGATCCTTTTTTTTAGTGGTTTCCCCTCTTTTTATAAAGCCGAAAAATTCTCTGGATGACAGCCACAGGATTTCTCGGAGCACTGCTCCCAGTATTGAGATTTCTCGGTATTTGATCATCCTCTGGAGAAGAATTGGAGGTGTGGGAGGGCAAGAATCCATGGTGAGGATTTCTCTGGAGTTTCCCCCAAAACTGGGTGTAGAAGAACACACAAACCTCTGATAAACCTGACACCAAACCTCTGACAAACCTGACACGAAATCCGGGATAAACCTGGCACCCAGCCTACTAATCGAACACCCTGGACTGGAGCCAAGGTGCTGAGAGAGATGAAAAGAGGGAGAAACAGATTCAGATTCTTCCCAAAATTTGCCTTTTTGTCGGCAAAATCCCCCACCTGAGCATCTCCTCCCACTGGAGCTGAAAAATTCCCATTTGACACTTGTCAGGTTCTAAGTGTGAGCTGCAGGTGAGCCAGACTCAATTTACTGACAAGGGGAAGATCTTTCTCCAAAGTCTGGAATTTTTTGGGGATTTAGGAGATAAAACCAGCAGCATGGGTCAGCCCAAACCTCCACCTCCCACAATATCCCATTTCCTAAAGCTGCAAATCCCAAACGAGTGCAAGGAATGTATGGAAACGCTTCCATCAAATCCTCTCACAGCCTATAACAATTCCTGCCTTTGGGGTTTCCTGAATTGGACACAATTTCTGGATGTTTTAACAGTTTTCTCTGTCACTGATTTTTTCTTTTGAGCTTCCCCATGAACTCAGGAAAACTCTCGGTGTCCAAACCACCCAGGACCAGGGAGTTCCACACCCTCACTACCCAGTGTGACCCCACATTTGTGAGAAACTCCCTTTGCAGGATTTTGAACTTCAAACTTTCAGGCTTTGCAGTGGAGTATTTCCCTTTGCTCCAGATGGAATTCAAAAGGAAAATTTATCCCGAATTCAGGGTTGTATTTTGGTTGGTTGTTGTTTTTTTTTTAACTTCATTGTACCAAGGTCAGTTGAATTTTAATCCTGGTTTGGGACATACCTTGAAGCCCAGAGCAGATCCTTCCCTTTTCCACCTCCCCTGTCCTGAATGGAAGTGTGAATACCAGCACAGAGGACAATGTGTCCCAGCTGGATTCACCCTTCCTTTTGGATAACAAACCCTTTAGGAGCTGCCTACAAATCCAATTTTATCCCTGCTCCCGCATCCCACATTTATCTGGGTCCTATTTTCCACCTTGTCCTTGTGTAAGAGGATTTAAAAGCCACGTGGATGTGGCACTTGGGGACAAGAGGTGGCCTTGGCATTTCAGAGGAATGGCTGAGCTCGGTGATCTCTGCAAGTCCCTTCCAGCTTAGCTTTTCCCAGATTGTGGATTCCGGTTTTCTGTGATTCTCTTACTCCTTATTTACGTTAAATGAGAACTCCGAGAGCTTCCCTCTCCCACTGATTGAGGGAAATTCCTGTGGCCACTCTGTGGCCCAGAAAACACCTCCTGTCCACCCAAAATAAGGTGGACACTGTCACCTACCTCCTACGAGCGGTCCCTAAGCCACACCAACTCCCCATAGCCACCTTGGATGTGTTTTTGTACCAAGGGCTGTTCCCACTCGTGGCTGGAGTTTGTGTGTTTAGATGAAGGTGTGAAATACCCAAGTCTGAGATCCAGAATTCCCAGGGGCTTTAAAAGGGGCAAAAATTTGCATGAACTTAGATTTTGTCTTTTTTTTTTCCCCAATTCCAGGGTGAGCATGAAGCTGTGGGGTTTTCCTGAGCAGGAGATTCCCAAAAGTGTAATTATCACAGCCCAGAGTTGTCACCCTTCCCCAGTGCCCTGGGTGGGGAAAGGCTGGGGTTCAAGTTTTAGGGTGACCTGGGCCACCAGAGGGTGGCTGGTCCAGGTTCCCTGAGAGGGTGGGAAGGCCCTGGCACAGCTTCCCAGAGAAGCCATGGCTGCCCCTGGATCCCTGGGAATGTCCAAGGCCAGGCTGGACGGGGCTTGGAGCAACTTGAGATGGTGGAAGGTGTTCCTGCCCATGGCAGGGGGCAGCATTGGGTGAGCTTTGGGGTCCCTTCCAACCCAAACCATTCCGGGATTCCATGAGAGGCTCATCTCAAGCTCTGCCAACAAACATTTTGCCCTTAAATGGACGTTTAAAGCAGTTTGGACAAAGAGAGATACATTATATGATTGTTTTTCCTCAACAGACTCGTAAATCGTGAAACTCCATCTTTGGGCTGGTCAGATACGGAATTTTTCAGCTCATGGATTCTCCTAAGTGTGTTTTATGTGCCCTGACCATCAGCTGAGATGGTTTTGCAAACCAGGAGTGGGTCCTGTTTGGATCAGAGCCAAGCTCAGCGACAAGCTGGGCTTGAGTTTAGTGCGACTCCAAACTACAAAATCCAGAAGATGTGCGAGATATTTCCCTGGAGAGGAAGGGAAAGGGTTCAGGAAGGGTGAAATGATTCGTCCAAAACGTGCTTCCCATGGCTAAGAAATGTCAAAGTGCTATGCGGCCTCATGAGCACGGAAAAGGAAAGGGACAAGATACCAAATTCCTGGGAAAGCAACAAAAACGTTCCCTGACCTAGAAGCCCCAGCCAAGGCTGTTTACGAAGTGTTTGAAGGAGAGCCTGTGGGCAGGCAGTGGATACTGGGACACAATTCCTTCTAGGTGCCACTTCCGTGACGCTCCAGCCTTTGGATGGATCCCAGAAAACCACCAGGTAGGAGGGACGGGAGATCACACGATGCTAAAAGCAAAGGGCTGAACAATGGGAGGAAATGCCTCGGAGATAATCCTGGGAGCTCGGATATCTCCTTACCCAAGGAAATCCATTTCCCTTGCCTACACACGTTCACCAAGCCCACTTTTGTCCTGGCGCTTGTCCACACCTCGGGAAAAGCATCCAAATGCTGTCGACACAAAGGGTTTTCCAAAGAAAGCTCAAGGCTGCCTCCTGTCTTTCCTCGGATTACAATTTCCTATCAATTCAGTGGGAATCCAAGTGGGAAGTCCTTTCCAAAGGAGGTGACACAGGAAGCTGCTGATCTTTTCCAGGGTCTTTAATCACGCAAATCAAGGAGCCAAACATCTTCCCTTGCTCCAGTGTCCAGCAAGGTCAGAGGAAGGTCTCCCAGCCCATGGCAGGGATGGAACTGAATGCTCTTTAGGATCTCTTCCAACCCCAAACCGTTCCAGCATTCCATAAGCTGCACCTCTAGCGCCTCTTTCAGGCCTGTAGGAAGCTCGCAGCACTTCCAGCACCGGCTGTTGGAAAAGGGATTTGGAGGAATCGTCGCAAGCCAGGAGAGTTGGAGTAAATCAGGTGTCAGAAGACTCCAGCTTTTCCCACCCATCCTGCCCCTTTCCTGCCAGCCCACAGCCATGGCACCTCATGGAATGGTGTCCAGATGCCTCCTGCTTGCCCAGGAATAACAAACACCTCCCGGGCGGTCTCTTCCCCAGCCCTCCGAGGGCAATTCCTCATGTGAGGCTGCGTTTCCCCGCCTGACTCATTTCCTGTTTTGCCCAGATGGAAAAGAGGCACCTGGTGCCCAGCAAGTGCCAGAAGTTCCATCTTTGGTGTTTGGGGAGGGTGTGGGGATGGATACTGGGCTCTCTGGATCGCCAGACCTCTCCATTTGCCAGGAAAAACACCACCTGATCTGCTGGAAAACAGGACAGGAGCTGGGATATCCGTAGCTCTTTCCAGCCTCCTGGTTGTGCCCTAACCTCTGGTTTCTGGAAGTTGGAAACCCAAAATCCATTTTCCAGGCATACCACAGGGTGGGATGGAATCCTGGACCCCCTCTCCCCAGCCCAGAGTGGGGAGGTGATTGGGAAAACCATGAGCCAGAGGTGAAGAATCCCTCCCGGACCTGGGATATCCATACCCAGTCCTGAGGGAATCACAGTGAATGTGCTAGAGGAGAAGAGAGGAGCTTGGTGGTGATTCCCAAATTAAGGGATCCCAAATTAAGGATCTCCTTGTGGGACACGTGGTGGCAGGGAATGGGATGAGGGGGGCATCACCGACCTCCGGACCAGCGGAGAGGGAGGAAAATCTCCTCCTTCCTTCCCATCATTCCGGACATGTCGGGGAGGAGGAACAACCTCCAGGGAAAAAAGTGTCACCAAAGAGCTTCTTCTCCTTTTCCACCTGTCCCAGAAGTGCTGCCTAGCAGATCCAGCTTGGATACCCCAAGGAGGATCCAAGGAAAAGGCAGAATTCCCCAGGATGGCTGTTATTAAAGGCTGTCCCACCATGTGACTGCCAGCAAACATTCCCCAAGCCTCCCGACTAACGACTAACGAGAGGCTGTTAGTGCCAGCTAATTAGCAGCCAGCTAATGAGTGGCTTCTGGAGCCCCCGGCTGCAGGGAAATTAAGTCGGAACAAAGGGAATGGAATCTCCTGAAAGGAAAATTATTGGGGGTGGGAGCCCAGGACAGTTCCAGGAATAAACTTAATAGGCTTAGTAGTATTTAGGCGTGACTACAGCAGAGCAGGGCTTCACATGCTGCTCACTAATTTATTCCATCCTCTGGACCGGAGCGACAGAAAGGAAAGAAATCCACGGAATGGGAGGAAAGCAGAGGGGAAACATTTTCAAAGAGAAGGACAAAATATTTCAGGCAACCCCAAAGATTCACCCCCAAACAGGGAAGGGAGGTGGTTTTGTAATCTGGGCACGGCTTGAGGTGATGAAAGGTATGGAGGTGGCTTTTGTCACCTCCTGCTCCTGCCCAGCCACCTGGCAGAGACCTTTTCCATGCATTTCGTGGAAACGAAAGGATTGACCACTGTGATCCCTCCCAAAGCGAGGACACCAGAATTTCAGGTGGATTTCTTTCCTCTTTCTCGGTGCTTTTAAGATATAATTTCAAGATACTCCTGTTCCCGGTTTAGCTAATTCCTTCCTAATAATTACCCATAATTAATACCCATCTCCTGGAAACCACTGGATTTTGTAAAACACCAGCACAGGACAACTTTTGGCCCCGTTTTTTAAGCAACTGAAGTTTCTGACTTCCCTGGCCTCCAGGTGTTCAAATATTCCTGGACAGATCCCTGCGAGCTTCCAAGTGTGAGGATAGGAAGTTAGACCCAGGATTCGTTCCCCACTTTCAGCCCACGGGAAACCTAAATGAAGTATTTATTTTTTCCATGATTTCTGCCCTTGTTCAGGCTCCCAAAAAAAAAAAAAAGGATTCCACAGATGCTCCACAGGCAGCACTGGTGGACTCCCTGCACTTCCAATCAGCAGCTTTTTATTCCAGATTCCCTCTTTTCAGTGATCACCTATCAAAGGAATATCATCTCGGAAAATGCTTTTATCCCGAATTTTCTCCAGCTGCAAAATCAAATTCCGAAGATTTTGCCTGGAATGGGAATGGATCATTTCCAGAGTAGAATTTTCCTTGGACAACTGCAAAATTCCAGCCCAGTTTTCCCTGTCCAGTGGGTGACAAACCACCGGGAAAAGATGGAATTTGAAATTTAGACAGGACCTTGGTTATAGCAGAAATTATTTTGATGGTGGAAATAAAATATGGGGAGATAAAATTGATGAAGAATTCCAAAAAATTTATTTTCTCTGGTCAGGGAGAGAACCTCAGAGTAAGCCCCATGGCTTAAGGAGTTCACAGCCTAAAGCTCAGATTTAGTCCTTGCCCATGTGCAGCATCTCCAGGTGGATCATGAGCTCTGGCTTAGCTAAGCCTTGGTGGGACAGAGCTGAGCTTTGACTTTAGGAGTCCCCAAAGGGTTTCCATCCCATCTTTCGTCTCAGTTGGCACTCGTGGGGTTTGAGATTAAATATTAAAAACCTCTCCCTGTTATTCCATAGGAACTTAACTAATTCCTGGATTAATTAATTGAAAAGGTCCCATTGCAGGACCTTTGTTGGGTGCACAACAAAGGGACCCCTTGAGACCTTCCCTGGAATTCCATCCTGTGGGAGCAATTATCCTTCTGGATGTGTCCTGGTTGTTCTGGTTCAATGCCCCAGGAAGATCAGAGGAGGGGCTGGAGGTGAAGATTCACCCAAACCTGGGAAATTTAACTTTTTTTCCGGTCATCTAATGACTTTCCAGAGGGAATTCAGCAGGAAAAGGATGATCCCAGAAGTCCCCGGGCCCAGCTGAGGAGGTGACAGTGGGCTGATGTTCTTCAAAACTAAATTCACGGCACATCTACATAAAACTATTGATTTTATTGGGATATCAGCACATTTGGGGTTTTTTTTCACCCCGAAATCCATAGGATTTATTTTAAATTACCAATGGAACCAGTTTAATCAAATTTCTTGGGACTTTAATCACCAAACCCATCAGGTTCTCACTGTAAGATCTTGATTTTGGTCTAAATTAATTGGATGGAAAGAGTCAATTAAATCATCAAAAGTGGCTCCACAGCTCCTCAAACCTTCAGGACGTGAAAGGTTCCCCTGCTTTCAGAAATGCCGGAAAATTCAGGTCTTAAAAGAGATTTTTTTCCTCTGGAATCTTGGATAAATGCATTTTTAGGGGATAATGGGTATTTAGGAGTTAGGACTTGTCTTTATTTCATTTTTATTGGTGTGAGAGTTGAATAGAAGTAAAACCCAAATTAAAACCATTATTTATCTCTTACCGAACCAGCAGTCAGGGAAGATCCTCAGGATTTCCACAAGGATCCTTCCTTCCTGATATCCACACATGGAATTCGGCAGCTCTCCTTAGTCTTCCAGGCTGGAAGAATGAAATGAAATGAAATGAAATGAAATGAAATGAAATGAAATGAAATGAAATGAAATGAANTAAAATTAAATTAAATTAATTTGTATTGAACTAAATGAAATTAAATCAAATTAAATTAAATTAAATAAACCTTTACAGAAGTCATGAAAAACTCTCCCAGGTGATCCCGAAGAGCTCAAGACCAGAGGGATTCACCTGTGGTACCCATGAGCAAAGTTGGGTGGGTGGAGACAGCATTCCCATGAAAAAAATGGCAATTCCAGCTGGATTGGGAAATTGGAAGACAGCATCCCCACTTTTCCATGTGCTTTAGTCCACGTTTCAACACCCTCCGCTCATGTCTGATTATTTCCTCGTTTTCCCGATTATTTCCCGATTTAAGATACAGAATTTCTCTCCATCCTGAGCCAAAACAGGAACGGTGCGAGGAGCCAGAGTTACCCACCCGGGTTGTCCCCCTGCCTTGCAATAAATATTCCAGATCCCATTTTTCCTTCTCCCCCTCCGGAGGTGGCAAAGCAGCCCCTGCTGGGGAATGTCATCGGAGAGGGGCTTTAAAACAAAGCAGGGCGCGCAAAAATGCGAGGACTTGTCAAAAACGCAGCCAGAGAGGTGCTTAAGGCACGGATTCCCTCCCCGTGAAGCCTCACAGAGGGAATATCGGACTCAGATTGGAATGGGAGCCACAATGTGGCATGAATTTATGGCTGTCCCCCCCACCCCCTCCATTATTCCCAGGAAAAGAGGCAGGAAAAGAGCCTCACACGGAAGGGCTCATAAAATAACCTCCAGCCAAGCCTTGCATTGGCTCCCAGCCACGTCTGCCAGGGGGTTCTGAACTTTGGGATGCAGCACGGCTCAGCAGGAGCACGGATTCGATGTGGGTTTGCCCTTTGGATAGGAAATCCGTGGGGTTTTTTGGATTAAGGAGTGGCAGGGGTTGAAACATCATGAGCTGCGTTGGGAAGGAGCTGGGAGTGTTCACCTGGAGAAGGGAAGGATCCAGGGAGAGCTCAGAGCTCCTTGCAGGGCCTGAAGGGGCTCCAGGAGAGCTGGAGAGGGACTGGGGACAAGGCATGGAGGGACAGGACACAGGGAATGGCTTCCCACTGGTGAGATGGGATGTTGGGAAGGAATTCCTGGCTGGGAGGGTGGGGAGGGGCTGGGATGGAATTCCCAGAGCAGCTGTGGCTGCCCCTGGATCTCTGGAAGTGTCCAAGGCCAGGCTGGACATTGGGGCTTGGATCAGCCTGGGACAGTGGGAGGTGTCCCTGCCCATGGAATGGAACCCAGTGCTCCTCAAAGGTCCTTTCCACCCCAAACCCTTCAATCATTCCATTATTCCCTAATGACCTGAGCTGCCGTAACTTGAGAGGGACCCACACCATTTTCTCCCTTGATCTTTTCCCATCCCTCCACCAGAGCCACCTCCCACCATCCCTGGCCAGCCCAGGGGTCTTGGAAAGCCAAATTCCAACGTGATGAAAACGCCAGTTTGTGCCAAAATTCCTTAAATTTCAGGTAGGACCCAGGTGGGATTTACAGAGCAGGAAAGAAGTTGCATTTATGGAAGAGGAATGGGAGGAAATTTTGCTTTGGCAGAGCCCTAAAAAAAATGGAATTGCTCTCAGAGACAGCACCCTCATGGAATCTTCACATCCCAGAATCCTTTAGTTGGAAAAATCCCTTAAATCCATGGAGTCCAACTCCTCAAATCCACCACTCAGCCACATCCCTGAGTGCCGCATCCACAGGTCCTTTAAATCCCTCCAAACCTGCGCCTTCCAGGAGGACGCAGATCCACAGGGATGCAGCTGAATTCCCCAAATAAAATTAAATATTCTCCATGGGTCCCCTCTGGAACCGAGAGCAAGTTAGGGCATGGGGCGATTTGGAAAAATAAGTTGGATTTTGCAATGTTCCGGAAGCTCCCTCCTCCCCACAGCCTCTCCAGTTCCAAAACCATGTGAGGTCAGAGCTGGGCCGAGCACTGATAAGGATGTGAGAGGACTTGTCCAAGCAGGTGGAGCTCCGGGATTGGTTTTCTTTGGGATGAGTTTTCCAATTGGCCGCGTTTCAGCGCAGGAAGCGGAATGTACCCGTTGGATCCCGCCCAGCAGCGCTTGGCATCAGCAGAGCTCCAAAAGGGACAACTTTGACCCTGGAATTCTTAAAGTGACTCCAAAACCTGTTTCTTTCCCTACTAAATAACCCTTTTTTCCCCCTTTTTTTTCCCCCCCCTGTTCTTTAAGGAGGAAAAACTGCCTGGAATTTTGGGATCATCCTGGGAGATAAATGTCGTGGAGAAAGGAGCTGTGTATCCCTATTTTATCCAGAGGCATTCCGAGGTCCAGAGAGGTCACCCAGCAGGTCACTGGGATTAGAATCCACGTCTCTTGACTCTCAGCCCAAAATTTAATTTGGAGTCAAATTTGACTTGACAGGATCCTTGTAAGCCTTGGAATTTTACGGGATATAAAAGTTAAAATGATCAGTTCTGACTCCAGCACCTTCCTGACTTTAACGAATAAATCAAAAAGCGAAGGAGAAGGGGGAAAAAAAATGGCATAAATTCAGGATTCAGTTCACAGGTTGATCTCAATCCAAAGAGGTTAAAAAAAAAAGGTGGGGAAAAAATCCGAACCTACAGAACATTTTCCTCCAGAATTCAGGCTCTTATCTCCCAAACTCCCCAGTCCTTTGGGATCTTTCCCAGGTAATTTGAAGCAGCTGACATTTCCCCTACATGAAAGAATAAACATTTAATTTGGACCGCCGAGCTGGGAGGAAGAATTCTAATCCTGTTTGCTCCGGCTCGGCCAAAACCCAGGGAATGGGAGCTCTTCGCTAATTACTGCTCCACACGGAGCGAGTAATTCAATTAAGGATCCCAACGGGGAGGATCAGGCCAAAACAATCCAAACCCAAAACTGAGCAAATGGGATTTAAGTCCTGTCCACTCTCCCGGGTCAGTGATTCCCAGGTGGGAATGGGCCAACGGCGTCGGAAAGTCGGATCCGGGAGGGGTCTGGGATTGGTGGCTTCCCTAAGGATGAGCTGGTGGCGCTTCCCAGGTGGAGTCTTGGTTGTCCAAACCGTTCCCGCCCTTTTGGAGCTGCTTGTCATTTCCTTGGCAGCCTTTGTGGAAAAGGCGAGGGTTAAAGGGGTTTCTGAGGAAAGGAAAAGCTTTCCTATCCAAAGGTGGCCCCTATGGAAGAGCCCAACAGGAAAAAATCCACAAAATCCACGATTTTGTGGCCTTTTCCTTACATTTTATGTCCTTTTCCTGTCCCTCTGACTCCCATTTTTATCATTATTTTTCCCTGTACCACATATTTGGGATCAGGCAGGAATGGGGCGTAACAAAACCCCTTGGAGGCATGAAAAATGCCAGGATTGCAGACAGAAGGAAAGAAAAATTGTTCTGGAAGCAAAAATGTGGAAAGAAAATTAAATAAATGCCTTAAATATGTGATAGGTTTTTGCAAAGACCACGTGCACATGGAATATTTCTTCCAGGGAAATGCTAAAATGACTGGGAGAGGATTTCTTTGTGCTGCTGAAGAAATGGAGTCACAGAGGGAGCAAATGATCCTGAGGGAGAAATTCGGGATGAATCCAGGAAATCTTACTTTAGAAATCCCTGGATTGCCTGAAAAGGGGTGGACAAGCTCATCCACAGGGGTTTAAAGAGAAATTTCCAGAGATTTGACAGGAATATTATCTCTGGGAAAAATTTCCAGTGGCACCTCTAACATGAAGGATGGATGTGTCCCCTCGGAAAAAGCTTGGAGCCTTTGTTTTTAGGGATTTGAGGACAAATTACCTAAATACTTGCTGGGAAATTTCTGCGTTTGGTGCTGCACTCGGATTATCACAGAATTACAGATTATCATGGAATTGCAGATTATCCTTGAAACCTCCTCAGGTGGTTTCCTGAAGAACATCCCTGTGGGTAGAGGCAACTCCTCTAAACCTGGCAGCAATATTCCCTATCCCAAGCGAGGGATGTTTCTACAGCACACAATTCTTGGTCGGAGCTGGGATGGAAAATCAAACAGGATCTGTGCTCCAAAGAGGTGTCCGGTCTGGAATGTCACATCTGCCCCACGTCCCCGTGATGTCACCGTCCCCATGGCAGCGAAGAGACGTCACTGTGGGAGGAGGGTGGCTGGGATCGGGAATGGGATTTGCAGGTTCGTTCGGAAAAGGATTCAGAGGGGGGAAAAAGGGGAGGGAAAATAACGGATCGTCAATCAAACGATGTCCCTGCGGTGTGCAGGGACTGTCGTGGGAATTTAAAGTCCCAGCCTGAAGGGACATCTTGGGATTTCTGCAAAAATAAAGTCTGGCTAAGGTGGAGAAATATAAAGGAAGAGTTGGAGAAGGGATCTGAAACCGTCACGTTTTTCCAGGCAGGATCCTAAAGCCACAGGATGATTTGGGATGGAGGAGACCTCAAATCCATCCCATTCCACCCATTCCATGGGCAGGGACACCTCCCACTATCCCAGGGTGCTCCAAGCCACATCCAACCCAGCCTTGGACACTTCCAGGGATCCAGGGGCAGCCCCATCCATTCTCCTCCTCGTTTTTATACATTTTTCCAAACTATTTAAAATACCACCCCAAAATGGGGTAGAATCCTTATTATCCCACAATTTTGGAGGAAACGTGGGATATGTTGGAAAGCCCAGTATCGAGGATTTTCCTCTGAAAGGCAGGGAGCATCCCAACTGTTATCCAAGCTGGATTCCTTCATAACACTGCTCAGTTTCCTCTCCACAGGATCCCATCCCGTTCTCTATCCCAGGGCAGGGAATCTGGGATTTCCATACTGGTTCGGACACATTGGAGATGGTTGTCTGTATCCTAGGAATTCCATCATGGTCAGGTGTGTTTCTCCAACCCCTCTCCAACCTTTGGGCTCCAGTGACAAAGGAAAAGGATTTTTCCAGCTGATCCAAGTCTCTTAAGGTGTCCAAGCCATGTATTCCATGCAGGATCAGGCTGCCCATCCCTATGGATGCAGGTAAAGGTTCTAAATGTACACACCAAAGATACTTCCTGGAGGTTTTATATATATTTATAGAATTTATTTATATTTGTTTATGTTTTATATAAATTATTTGTATATAAATTATTTATGTTTTATATAAACTATATAAATTATAAATTTATATAAATTATTCATATTTTATAATTTTTTTAAAATTCTATTTCTTTCCATTTTACAATTCTTCATCTATCGAAAAAGCAAATTCTTTGCCGACACTTCCCAAAAAGTGGTACCAAAAAAACAAAATATAAAAACACAGCTTCCAATATAAAACTTGGGAGTTTCTTGACCACAAAATCCAAGGGAAGCTACTGCAGGAATTCACCGGGAAGTGATGGATGGAAGAAACTTCCATAAGTTATGTAAGGAAAAATGTGGACACATCTCCAGAAAAATCAGGGATATCCATTAATTGCCATCCTATCTTTAATCCCTTCCCAAATCCAGACAATAATCCTGCTCCACTGCCATGTTTTAATTGCTATCCAAGTTAATCCACCTTCCTGAAGGAAACGCAGCTTCTCGGGATGCAAATCACACCCATTTGTTGCGGCGTTTGTCGCAAGCCCTTTCCAAAGTTTGGGAATGGAGCACTGGAATGTGTAAGTGTGGGATTGAACGCTCCTAATTTCCTCTGTGCTAATCAGTGTGTGAATTTACACCAATAAATGTGGTGAAGAGTCAGGAAAAGGCTGAATTAATCCAAAAGTCCAAATATAGACCAAATTTCGGGATTTAGGGACAATTATTTGGGACACACCAGCTGTACTAATTAGGGGTTGAATCCATTTCTATGGATAGAGGGAACGAGTGTGGTACAATTGTCCCACACGGACACAGAGCAGGCAGGAAAAGGATCCTCGACCACATGGATCAGGAGCCGGAATCCAGGACACCACAAATGTGTCCATGGACATCTCTGCTCCCCATGGAGACCTCACGGATCTGTGGGCTCTTCATTTGGGAAAAGGATCCTGGTGCCAAAGTGCATCCATGGAGGGCTCTGGAGTGTCCACAGGACCTCCAGATCCACATGGTTGTGTTCCCTTGTGGCTCCTCTGCCAGACCTGTTCCAAACTCTCCCGTTTTTTGGCACTTCCAGTGGCCTTTGGCAGATGATTCCTGCCTGGTTTGGACTTCCAATACATCCCAGGCGATCCCTGTTGTCCATTCCTTGCTTGAGTCACCCAAAAGAGGAGAGGAACAGAATTTCAGCTCTTGGCCCCGGCTAACAGATCCATCCTGCTCCGAGCTCTCCTGGGTCACATCCCAGGATTCTGGGCCTGCCCATTCCCCGCAAAGCTCCCACATCCCACGCAGGGCACTTTGAACTCATTCCAATCTCTCCAGAAGGAGAGGTTTCCTGTTTCCAAACCCAGTCTGATCCTTAATCCTTTTATCCAGCTCCGATGGTGCCAGCTTGTCCTTGTGTTCCTCTTTGACCTCACTTTGATTCCTTCTTCCGCAGGCTCCGTTCCCACTCCCTGCTTTAAATGGAATTTTGGGGTTTTTTAGGTAAAGAAACTCGGGAGCAAATGAGCCTAAACACAATTCCAGGTCAACCTTTCCCATTGCCCATCCGGCTGTGACATGGAACAAGTCACTCCACCTCTCCCTGCCTGAGTTTTCCCGGCCATAAAACCAGGATAAAAACATTTTTCCCACCTCAAAGTGGACGTGGTTTAATTCCTTCGTTATTTCCAAAGTGCTTTGAGTTCCTGAAATGGAGAATTGGCTCAAATTTTCTCAGGGAAGTAACTTTGGGATGCCCGCTTTGGGATTAAATTGCTCCTGCTTGTGCTCAGTTGATTCCGTCACCACCAGGAATTTTCAGGGAATCTTTGATAAATTGTTTGGGGTTTTACATTAAACATAGAAAAGGAATTTTGCCACAGAAGGGATGGACCTTAAACAATTCCAAATAATTCCATATTAAGCATTTCCTGCAGATCACTGAAGCGCTCCCTGAGTTTGTGTTTTAAGATTCAAGGCCCAGACAGGAGTTATTGGTTTGCACCAGGAGAAAATCCAATTTTCAGTGATTTACCCACAGATTTTAGGCTTTTTCTAATTAAATAATCCCCTTTTTTAGACAAACCCCTGCTAAAAACTGCAAAAATCATCATTTTATGTCAGACAAATTAAGATCACTAAGATTTTTGCCCGTGTTCCTTCTGCCACAGGCAGATCCTACAGTTCGTCAGGAGGAGAAACTCCAAAATCCAATGGCACAGAATTTAAAGTTCTCCACATTCAGCTTAATTAAATCCCTGATTTTTCAGATCCAGGGATTCTAATAAATCCTCTAAAATAATTTCTCCATCTTCCAATGCCCTTCCCAAATGATGACCCAATTCCTGAGGAATTTTGGGCATTTTGAGGGAAATACTCTGCTCCAAATGCTCTTGTGACTCCATTATCGAGTTCGGTGGCTGTCACAGCTCCTTTCCCACTTCCCACCTCCTTTCCAGGCTGGAAGTGCAGTTATTCCATGAGGAAATTTGGCATTTCCACCAGGTGACCCCTGAGAAGGTGCACAGGGAGCATCAGAACCACGTCAAGGTGACACCTGAGGCGTGGCAAGTAAAAGGGCCATAAAGAAATAAGTCATTCCTTATAATTTACCAAAAAAATAAGACAGGAGCCGCCTGAAATCCTGATTTTTCATCTTTGCTTCCCATTTTTTTTCCTCAGCAGCTGCAGGGACGTTGAAGGCTATGCAGACACATCCTTTATTTTTTTTCTTTTCTCCTTTAAATTTCCTTTTAAAATTTTCTTTCGGCTTTTGCTTTAAAACTTTTTTGGCCTCTTCACACCCCCCCCTCCCCCTCTCCACCTTCCCTACCCCATTTTCCAACCATTTTCCGGTGCCCTCCCAGCAGATTTGTCACCCAGCTCCAAAGGCAACGTCACCCTGGGATGTCTCCTTCTGCTTCCAGCCGTGACCTTTGGAAACCAAACAGCCCACGGCAAACACCGGGAGATAAGGAATGGTTTGGAGCCCAGTTTTTATTTGCTCCAGGTGTGATTGATAAAGCCAGCCCTGGATCCTGCTGGCAGCTGTGGATGCAGTTGGAAAAGCTGGTCCTGTCTCCCAGTGGGAAGGGGTTTAACCCTTTGGCTGCATCCAAGCGGGGGTAAGAGGGAATTATTTGGGTTCTTTCTCGAATAGACACAAGAAAAGTCTTCCAATCCCAGACTCTTCCAGATGAAAACTTGGGATTTAAGTATCCAGCTCCAGCTGACTGGGATGCAGGGGAAAATAGGAATTTCTGCCTTGTTATCAGCTTGATAGTTTATTTTGGATCGCTCACGTCCTTTCTCTGTTCCATGGTTTCCTTATCACTGCTGTGAAGATAAGACTCAGTGCTCCCATGTAAATCAGGGAAACCTGGAATGGTTTGGGTTGGAAGAGACCTTAAGGATCATCCTGTTCCAACCCCTGCCATGGGCAGGGACATCCCATAAAATCCTTGGGGATTGACTGATGGAGAGGGCTACGAAACAAAAAGAACATCAAGTCTGTAAATCCAGAATTCCCGAGGCCACCACTAACCCATGTCCCCAGGTCCCACATTCATCCACACTTTAAAATCCATCCAGGAATGGGCATTCCACCACTTCCCTGTGCCAGGGTTGGAGGAACCTTCCCATGAAGAAATTTTCCCTCCTGTTTAACCTAAACTTCCCCCACTAAACTCCAGGTCTCCAACTTTCCAAATTCCCTGTTTCAAGTCCTGCACTTCAAGCAGGTTTTTTTTTTTTCCCATGGAAAGGAATCCAAGTTCAAAATCTGGATCCACCAGAAATTATCTAAAACCCGGAAATTAAGTAATTCCCTCACCCTGCTATGTGTAGGTTCCATCTTTTTCCTCCTGGATTAAACCTCTCTCCATGTGGAGACGCCGATCCCTCCTCCCTTCATTTGGTCCCTCCATGATCCAGGCATTGGAGGCACCCATCCCAAAAAACATGGGATGGCATGTTTTGGGCATTCACAGGCATACACAGGCCCAAAGTCCCAGTGGGACTCAAACTTTGGGATGGGATCATAAAGGCATTTAGAGGCATTAAAGGCATTAATTCCAGACGGCGAGGCAGAGAAGAGGCATCGCCAACCTGGAAAAGTCCCAAAATCCTGGGGAAAAACGAGTTTGTAGCACCAGCACAAGGAATGGGCTCATTTCTGTTTGGGATAACCACATTCCAGCTGATTTCTGCCTGGTCCTATCCACAGGATAATCCAAGATCCTGCAGTATCCATGATTTCCTGGCATGTGGAGTGAGGTTATTGCTTCGGTGGCAGGGGGACAGGAAAATGCCTGGAATCCACTTCCAGCTTTGCCTGAGTGCAAGCCCCCGGGCTGTTGATTCCATGGATGGAACAAGTGCAGAGGGGGAACACACTGATCCAGGGATCCATTTCTGCAGGAGCAGAAAGGAGGAGAAGCTTGGATTGCTCTGCCAGCCTCCGTTTTCCAACTCTCCTCTTCCATGCCGTGAGCTGCCTGGTCCCATCCCCTCTTCCCGGCATGTGGAATCTCAGTGTTCCCGAGATGCTGAGGAGGCATAAATCCCATCTGGCAGGCCAGCCAGACACTTCCATCTTCTGGGCACAGCACATTCCTCAAGGGATCCATCAGGTGCCCAACAGCCCCTTAATCCCAAAGCCTCAAATCCCAGGACAGGAGCAGAGCGGGTTTAGATCCTTCCCTTAATAATCCACACGGAATATTCCCATCGGCTCCTCTCAAGGTCCTTTTCCCTCAAGAGCATCCAGATCCTTGAGTCTCACCAACCTCTTGGAGTGATGCCAGAGGGGTTGAACCCTGGGATATTATCCCAGAGTGCAGGTTCCCCCTTACCTCACCCCGTTTTTCCCATTCCTTTGAGGGCTGAGGTGGGAAGTGGCCTGGAGGTTGTTTTTCCAGCATTATTCCCGTGTCAGGGCGAGGTGTGAGGTGAGGCTGCTGAAAAAGGGGGATTTTGTGCATTTATTTAACACAATCCAGGCCCTTTAAAAACAAGGCGGCTTTGGGAATTCTCCCAGGAATCAGCCCTGCAAACCCTGGTGGCCACGGGCTCTCCAAAGTGTAATTAAGGCAGGAGTTGATTGACTGAGGAAAAATGGGATGCCGGCAGTGGAGGAAATTAGGGAAAACAGCAGCTCCTTCACATTCCTTCTCTGCTTTGTGCTCCAGCTTGGAAACTTCCTGAAGGAGGGAAGATCCCGTGGCTCAGCCACTCCAAAGGCAACAGCAAAACCCCTCCTTGGCTTCAGCACAGCCAAAATAAACTCAATTCCAAGGAAAGCTCTGATGACACTGGTTTGGATGATTCTCCCCCAGTGCAGGAATCGGAGCAGCCCAAAAATGGTCTGATCCAGGATAATCTGAATGTGATAATCGGGGATAATAATCACCTCCTTTGCCTCCATAATTCCAGCTCCCTGAAATGAGTTCTCATTCCGCATCCTCGTCCCATCCTTCCCTTTCCATGAGCCACCCAGCACATCTGGCAAGGCTGTTCCCAAAAAATGCCCCCGAGCACGTTTTGCCCTCACAGAGAAGTTGTTTCCTGCGGGAGGCCTCAGAGCCCATTCCAGGGCCTAAAGGGTCTCCAGGGGAGCTGGCCCTGGAAGGCCACAATGAGGGAATCTTCTCCTGGCCCTCCTTCATCCCTGCATTCCAATTCCTTTCCCTAATGGCTCTCCCAAAAAACATCCCACAGGTGTTTTCCGGAATAAACACAAACCCTTCCTCCAGACGAGGACAAACCCAACCCAGAGGAGCCAAACCCAACCCGGATCAGGATTTCTCTCACTCTGGGAATTCACTGTGCCTTGGAATTGGTGATCCATAAAAAAGGGTGGAAAACCAGGCAGCCCCAAGGATACAGGAGAGCCATTGGCAGCAGGATGGGCAGTTCCAATCTCTGGGATACAACAGCCACGGCTCCCAAAATGTTTCCTCTCCTTTTGGGATGCGTTTTCCAAGCTTGACTCACCTCAGGGAGCTGGGAAGGCTCTGGAGAGGAGTGTGGATAAGGAAGGAGTCCTGAATTCGGGAATCTCCAATCTCCATGGGCTCCCTTGACAATCCATGGAGCAGGACAGGTTGTTCCATAGGGCAGCTCCCTCTCCGGAGTCTCTGGAACCTCCATTTTGGGTCTCATTCCCACATTTGTCACCTGGGATGCAGAATTCCCTTTTGGAACCCCTCAAATCCAGCTCCAGGTCCTTCCCATGCTGGATTCAGGGCTGGAGCAGCTCTGCAGGTGGGGCCTCACCTGAGACAGGTCATGACAGGTGTGAAACCACCTGGGTTTTGAAAATTACAAAAATAAATAAATTTTTTCAAAATTCTTTGAAAAGATGGGAAAATGAGAACGGCAAAATCCTCTGAGGAGCTCAATCCCCGTATCCAAAGTCGGCAAACCAAATCCCAGCTTGGAGAATTCCCATTTTCATTGTCAAGAAAACAACACTTCCACCTGGAGGTTTCCATGGGATATCTGATTGCCAACCAAAATGCCACAGGTGGGAGACATTTCAGAAAACGCCCTGATTCGGTGTAACCCCACAAAAGTTCATTTAAACCAACGATCAGAATGTCAAAAATGTTATATTTGTATGAAATAATAAAGGTATTTAGTGGAATCTTAGAATCACAGAGGGGTTTGGGGTTGGAAATGACCTTGAAGCTCATCTCACCTCATCTCAGCTCATCCACGGTCAGGATACGGACACAGACACACAAACATTAACATTTGTAAATAACGAGTAATTTATATTATATGGGAACTAACAAAATAAATAAAATAATTCATTAATAAGCTAAAATAATCGATCTGCTACTTTCCCCCCCAAAATATCCAGGCAGGTCTTCTCCACTTTCTCAGCTCTTTCCCTTCAACCTCTGTTATTTTCCCCAGCTGGACACAAAACCTCCCCCAGATATTTGCTCCTAAAACCGCCGAGTTTTTCCTCGGAGGGGAGCAGAGCACGACGAGTTCAGGGAATTAGGTCATGTTTTACCCCATAAAATTTAGGATGCCAAGGGGACTGGGAGCTCATTCATCTCCTCAGCCTGGGCCGGGCTGCTCCTGCTGGAGCGGAGCTCATAAACCTGGAGATGGGATGAGGGAGGGGAGGAGTCTCCCGATTTTTTTTTTTCCCCCTTCAGCTCGGAGGCAGTAACCTAAAAAAACAACAGTCACCAAACACCTGGAGCAGCACCTAATTAAGGGAAGTGGGATTTAATTTGGCAGGATTAAATACTCCGGGCTCTGCCGGTCGGGTTTTCTCAGAGCTGGGATAAAATCCTGCGTTTCCCACCCCCTTGGGATAAAAAAATCTGGGGGAGGTATGAAACAACGACGACTTTGAGGCTTGATTTTCCCCATGTGGATAACTGGGATTAAAATTCATTGGGAAGTCAGGGGTGCTAAAAGCTTGGCTGGGCTGGAGTTCCGCTCCCATTCCATTTGTTCTGGGCTGGGGGTGGCTGGAAGAAGCTAAGGAAAGACCCTGTTAAATTTAAAATGTGGAGTGGGGGAAAAGCCGTTTAAATAGGGAATTTTATCCCGGTTATTTCTCCTTGGAAGTTCACACAACTCTTCAGCATTACGGAAATACGGAGCTGGAAAAGAAAGAATTTACGGGAGGTTTAAAAATTCACGTCAAATATCAAGATTTGGATGTCACTACAGAGATAAAACTGAGAATAAACCTATGGAATTATAGAATCCTGGGATGGTTTGGGTTGGAAGAGACCTTAAGGAATATTCCTTAAGGATCCAACCCCTTGCTTGTGCAGGGACAACTTCCCTTTCAAATATGGGGGAAGAGAATTAGGACAACTAATTTGGATATTAATTACATCCATATGTAAAATCCATATACAATATCCATATATATATCCATATATAATATCAATTTATGTATCCGCAGCTAATTGCATGTGGATATCATTAACAACTCAGATTGATTTATTTAAAAAGCAGCCCAAGAGGGGCAGAAAATCGGGAATTAACAGAGCTGGAGTTCTCCTGGCAACACTAAAGACAGAAACACTGCCAAGGATAATTTCCTTGGTTATCCAGATCCTAAAAATGCTGATAACGAGGCACTGCCTCCTCCTTTCCAGGTCATCATTCCCAGAGCTTTTTATCTTTGTGGTTGTGTGGATATTTTAGTATTTATTGTTCGTTAGAATAAGGAATAAAGGCTAAATATCATTATTATGATGGTGATTGATAATGATGATAATAACAATGATGATAATGATAATAATAATAATAATAATAATAATAATAATAATAATAATAATAATAATAATAATAAAAAAAGTGTAGTTTAGGGCACATTCCAGGGCCTGAAGGAGCTCCAGGAGAGCTGGAGAGGGACTGGGGACAAGGCATGGAGGGACAGGACACAGGGAATGGCTTCCCAGTGCCAGAGGGCAGGGATGGATGGGATATTGGGAATTAGGAATTCCTGGCTGGGAGGGTGCTGAGAGACTGGAATGGAATTCCCAGAGCATCTGTGGCTGCCCCTGGGAGTCCCTGGAAGTGTCCAAGGCCAGGCTGGACATTGGGGCTTGGAACATCCTGGGACAGTGGGAGGTGTCCCTGCCCATGGAATGGGATGAGCTTTAAGATCCCTTCCAAGCTCATTCCATGATTTTATCATCTGAGCTCCTTTGCAGGCATCTCAAATATTCCCAGAGGTATGTGCACCCGCAGCCAGGTGGGATTTTCTCATCTTTAGCCCCCAAAACTGCCCCAAACTCAAGGAATGCGACATTAAAATGATGTCACATCTGCAGAGTGTCGGGACTCCCAAATATCCCACGGCTCCTATCCAATCCTCAGTTTTTGCACTTCCCTGCTGCATCACAGAGTGTGCTGGATCCCTCTGGGATGTAACTTGGATCCATCCAGCTAAATCCTTCTGTTCAGAAGGATCCTCAAAACCCTGGATGGATTAACCCAGCCCTTGGCTGCTGGAGAAGTATGGGAATATTTTTCAGGAACATTTCGGCTTCACTCTTTTGGGAAAGGTGGATGTGTTGTCGTCCAGGAAATGTTCCCAGAATATTTTCTTGGGAATGTAAAGATCCTGAGGGATCTTTACTTCCTCACGGAAGTTTTTTCCAGCTGAGTTCTGAGCACAGTGGAAGCACAAGAATTCCCCTATTTCCTGCCTGTCAGGGATTCCAGTCATTTTCCATGTCATTTCCATCCCTGTCCAGGCCCTTCCTCTGCTGAATCCCGATGAATTCCTTGAAATTCAATCCCTTGGGATTTGGGTCAAGATTTTATTTTCCAGCCTGTTGGAAAATTGGCCTTTTTGGTCAATTCAGAGTTGTTTTTCACTTTGTTTCGGTTTAGTTTTCCTTGGTTTAAACTTTGCATGGATTGAACATCAAAGGAATTCCCTTCCCTTTCCCAAATAATGCTCTTAACCCCAACACAGCACGAAAAGCTGACAGAATCCATTGGAGGTAGGGTCAATCTTATCCTGGAAGGTCAAAAATCAAGGAAAACACATCCAGGAGAGTTCAGATATTTGGGATTTAAGGAAATTCTGCTCCATTTGAATTCCCAGTGCTGAGCAGTGTCCATGCTGGGAAATGTTTGGAGAAAATCCCTCAGAATCCATTGGAATTACGAGTGAATCCTGAAATCCTCCTAAAGGGGCGAGCTGCAGATCTGGAGCTCCCTGACTTCCCACTCACGTGGGAAAATCCAGAGGAAACTCAAGATTCCCAGGAATTTCTATTACCCAAGGATAAACCAAGGGAATTCATTCCTACGAGATTCCTGTCCTTCGAGTCCGAGAAGGGGGAGAAAATTAAAGTCCTTTACCTCTGAATTCCCAAAATCTTCAGATTATCCCTCTCCCCTTTGCTTCCCTGCAGAATTCCCATGGTTTGAGACAGCCCAGGAGTCTCCCAAAAGCTGCTCCCTCCCCGCTGATTCCTCAGCTGGAATTTCGGTCATTCCAAGGCTCCTCTTCACCAACCCCCTCGCTCCCACTCCCAATCTGCCGCCAAAGCTTTTATTTTCTTGTGGTCAACCGCTCTTCCCTGAAAATTCCCTGGAGGAAGGATTGGATTTCCTCCTCCAGGCTTTGAACTCCTGGATTAGCACTTTCCTTCACAGCTCCAGCACTTCCTGACAGATGGAATTCGTTGTGCAGCCTTTGGGGAAACCTTGGGATAACACAAGTGAAGGAAATCCGACAGCAAGAGGCTCATTCCAGTTTCCCTCATCCCTACAGCTCCCAGGTTTTGCCTAATTCCAGGTTAAATCCCGATTCGGGATGAACTCTGTGAGGCTCTTGCCCTATGGAAAAGGCAGAGCAGCTTTAATGAAAGCTTTTAATTAAGAGAGTTTCATTTTGTTTTTAAACTCTTCCTTTAACATTCCCATTCCTCAATTTTTACTGTATTTTTAGAGAGTGTATTTTTTAAAATCACTCTCCCATCCTGAATTTTCCACGGATTCCCGGGCTGCAAAAAAAATTCTCCTGCTTTGACATGAAAATTTATGAAAATGGAAGTTCTCCTCAGACAAAAGGAAGTTTCCCAACCAGCTCTACTCCAATATTAGGATTATTTTCTCTGCCTGTGGATTTTATGGAAATCTGACTGAAAAGTGTTCACTGGATCCAGCCACTTCCTGAATTTTCAACCCATGGCAAATCCACGGAGCAATTGGAATAATCTTCATGTCTTTGAAGGTGTGGGGGGATGAACAAGAGCAGAATGATTTGCCATGACAGGGAATGGTTTAAAATGCCAGAGGGTAGGAATAGATGGGAATATGGGAGTGAATTCCTGTCTGGGAAGGTGGGGAGGGACTGGGATGGAATTCCCAGAGCAGCTGAGGCTGCCCCTGGATCCCTGGCAGTGTCCAAGGCCAGGCTGGACATTGGGGCTTGGAGCATCCTGGGACAGTGGGAGGTGTCCCTGCCCATGGCAGGAGCGGAATTTGATGATCCTTAAGGTCCATTCCAACCCAATCCATCCTGGGATTCTGGCTCAGATATCACCCGCCCTCCAAATAAATCAGGATTTCTTTGCTTATTCCCAGATTTTTAGGCTTTGTGTGGAAGCCTAAAGTTTCCACATCCCCAATGAATTCTCATTTATCGACCAACCCCACATCTGCCCTCTGGCAACTCCCAGAGAACAGAAGGAACAACCAGGGGAAAAAAAAAAAGGAAAAAAAAAGGGAAAAATGAATGGTTTGTCTGGAAATTCACAGGGCACAGAGCCCCGGCAGCTCATGGAATGAGAGAGGGTTTAACTCCACCCTGGGACTCGTGAGGAGAAATCAGCGCCGGGAAACACGAGCGGGAATTTTCTACCTGCGCATTCCACAACCTCCCGCCGTCCCCGCTCCCTCCAAAGGCTCCAGGTGGATTTTACAAGGCTCGTAATGGATTTGGAGCCTCGGGTCAGGAGTTGAATTTCCACGGCCGATGGGATTTGCTGTCTGGACAGCCCTGAGGGGAATCCTCATTAAAATAACTCGGAGGCGGCAAAGCCACACGCGGAGCTTTACGGCTCCTGGAAGGGATCACAGCCATCCAGGCGGGAAGAAGGATTGCTCCATGCTGGAATGACAAATTTTCCCTGTGTGTGTGGAGCCTTTGGAAGTCCAACCTGAGCCGCTGATAATTAACGCCACGAATAATTAATGAAGTGCTGCCATGGGGGTTTGGGATCCTCGGAGAAACTCGGCGAGGGATGAGATTCCACTCGAGCTGCTCCAAGGTTGGAAATCTCCCGGAAATTGGAGGATTTTGAAGCTTTTCGCACCAAGGGTTCCTTTTCCAGGCTGGGAGGAGTCGCGAGGAGCATTTGTGTCATTTAAGCTGCGACTCAGGAGCATCCCAGAGAATCATCCAGAGCTCCCCCAATATCCAAGGGAATTCTATCCCCACCAACCTTGGGATTTGAGGAATTGAGGGAGCTATTCCTAGAGCTGATGGATGACATCAAACCAATGGTACCCCAAAGTATGGAAAAGAACTTCCCATATGGGAAAGTCGTGATTTTAAAGAAACGGGGAAAAAATATTCCCGGGCATTTTCAGATTGGGTTTTCCAGAAGATGGAGATGAGGAAAAAGATAAATTTTGGGGTCTGATATGAAAATAATTTGGTGAAATTACAAAATTTGGGTGAGTGAATCAGACATGATGATCCACAAGCACTTTTCTGCCCTAAAACCTGGAATCAGAGGAATTAAATTCCTGGATGTCTCTCATCAGGCATTACTCCATCAATGCCTACTCCAACTTCTCTGGGTTATTTTAACCAGGATTTGTTCCAGGAATGTTTTGGTTTTTTTCTCTTCCCTGTCATTCTCCAGTGGAATAAATACTGGAAGCTGTCACTGAAAGCCTCCTCCAGCACGTGTTTGGACTGAAAATTCCTCTCAGGATGTTGAGGGATTCATGTGTGTTTAACCCCATCGGAAAATCAAATAAATCCTTGCCTTTTCTGCTGGTTTAATTTGATTTCTTTCGTTTATTGAATAAGGCAAAGAGCCTTAGTAATGCAAAAATATATTTATGTATATTTAATTTATCACCACTGATCTCCACAGGGCTGGAAAAGTCCCGTGGATCAACTTGGATTCAAAAAATCACTGGAATCACTGCACCGAAAGTCTTCTCTTCCAAAGATACTCCAGGTGCTGTTATTAGGATTTTATTGGGATTTGCAGCTGTTTAATTGGATTTAATTCTGCCTGCTTTTTCCAGGTTTAGACTTCGACAATTCCCTCCGTGTTCAGCTTCATCTTCGCATTGGTGTCGTTCAAAATATTGGGAATTTCGGGTAAGTTTCACCCATTCCCAAAGAGATATTGGTTCTGTGTTCCCAGCCATGGATTTCTGCTCCATCCCTTCATCCCAGACACTTCCCAACACCTTCCCGAGGTGGAGGTGTCCAAAGCTGGAACCTTCTCCATCTGGGCAGGATCCAGGTTTCCTGATCCTCTTCCAAAATTGGCACCTCCTTCCCAATCCTTTTCCCCTGGAGAAATCAGCAATGGATTTATCTTTTCCAAGCTTGGAGTTCGATGTCCATGTCCATGTTTGATGCTTCTTATGGGAATTGCTGAACTGGAATCTGGCTTTTCCAAGAGGAAAACAAAATGGTCAAAAAAATAAATAAGTAAAAAAAAAAA
>VZTN01026437.1:70518-90185 GCA_013400515.1 Erpornis zantholeuca
GAAAATAAAAAAAAAAAAGGATAACTTGTAAAAATAAAAATAAAACCATGGTGAAAATGGTAAAAATGATAAAAATAAAAATAAAAGTGAAATAAAATTTAAAAATGGTAAAATGGTAAAAATAAAAATTAAAATTAAAATAAATAAAAATTTAAAATGGTAAAACTAAAAATAAAAAATAAAAATGGCTAAATTCTAAAACTAAAAACATGGTGAAAATGGTAAAAATAAAAGCTAAAATTAAATAAAGATAAAAAATGGTAAAATGGTGACAATTCCATCCATGCATTAAATGAACCACGACACTGGGATGCAAATCCCTGTGTTATTCCTGGAATATTTTTGGGACAGGTCAGTCCAGCTTTCCCAAATATCACCTCAGCACAGCTCCAAGGACAGTCCCCATTCCTGTATGGATTAGGTCACATCACTGGTTTGGAACACTGGGATTTCGCCTTGAAAAATCCAGTTTGTCCTGTGCTATCCAACCTCCGACCCAAAGAATTCCATGTTTGTTTAATGTTTAATGCATTAATATTTTTACAACCCTGTCAGACCAGTAGGTTCTCCAAATCCCATTTAATCCACCAAGATCTAACAAATCCTTGGATTCCAGGTGCTGAATGCTTAGGAAGCTCTGCAGGATGCACGGATTTAGCACAATCCCATCTTTTAATTGCAAGAACTCCGAATTTCTCCCAGAGCAGGAACGGTGTCGTTGCCAGTTGGAAAATCCAGGCCTAAACTATCCCACAAAATGCAGAAAACCTGGATTTAAATCCCCATTTTTGCTTATTTGGGGCAGAAATTGGGGTTCCCATCTCCCAGAGGGATGTGTCAGCTTGGAAGTGGATAAGGAATTTATGATAGGAAATATTTGAGGGGAGTAAGAAAATTCTGGGAAGCAGGAAAATATTCCTGGAGAGCAGAGAGATGCAGAACTCACTTTGTGATTTCGTTTTCTCATCCATGAGAGGAGGATTTTTTCCTTAAATCCCAGTTTTTCCCTGCTGGAGCAGGCAGGAATTTCACCTCCAGCAATCCTGGTCAGAGCAGTTCTGTCAGTTGTAACAATTCTCACTCCCCAGAATTCCCCCAAAATTCCCTGGCAGGAGCGTGGATCCAGGTGGGAGTTGGGATCTTTTCCCAAGGAAAAAAAGGAACGGAATGAGAGGAAACAGCCTCAAGCTGTTCCAGAGGAGATTTGGGTGGGATATTGGGAACAATTCCTTCATGGAAAGGGTTTTCCAGCCCAGGGGGAGTGATGGTGTCCCCACCCCTGGGAGGATTCAAAATCCATGGGAATAAATCTCGGCCTGGTGGGACACAAAATATTTCCCATTTAAAGGCTGAGCTCCCACTCCAAGGTCTGGGACCCCCCCGGAAATATTCCAGGGATCCAGGTGGATCTGCTTGAGCTGGTTTCTAATTCCACCATTGAAACCGAAACTGCCTTGTTCCTTGTATTTTTGTTTTCCTAATCCAGGGAATACATTTATTCCTTGGAACAAAAATGTTTAGACACAAGGGCAAGAAAAAATGTTTATTTCCTTAACCTTTTCCAACTTTCCAGTCGGAAAATTGAACCCCAAAAAATTCCCCAAAACCTCAACTGCAATTACTCTTTTAATTTACTTTTTTCTTTTATTTTTTTTTTTTTAATTAGAAGCATCAATTTTGGTGGTGTGTCCAAGAAAACTTGGTTACGAGGGTTTGTTCCCTGAAATGAAGGAATACAGGAGTTGGAATCAGATTTTTGGGATTCAAAGGCTGCCAAAATGTCCCACAGCTGGAACAATTCGGATTTTCATCCTTAACCACTTATAATTTCCTTGCGATCCAGAGGGAGCCGATGGGGGCAGCTCAGCCAAAACCAGGAAAACCAGAGGGTGCTCAGCAAATTCCTGGTCTGGGCCAGCAACTTGTCAGGATTGGGATGAGAACTGAGGGGGAAAAACCTCGGGAAAACATCATCCATCCCTGTCGGAATGCGGAAGGATCCTGCTTCCCACTGGCCTGGCTTTGGTCGTGGTCCATGTTCAATATTCCAACCATTTCCATGGTTTTCCTTCCCTTCAGAGTTCTGGTGGAACTGTGATGTCACAACCCGGCTTTTAATCTCCATGAAATCCTGGAATGGCTTGGATTGGAAGGGACCTTGAGGATCATCCACTTGGCCATGGGCAGGGACATCTCCATGGAGATCAGGCTGCTCCAAGCCCATCCAGCATCTTTCCAACCCACAGAGAGAATTCCACTCGTTGTCCGTTGGATAATTGCTCATTCCAAGTGCCAGGGTTATGATTCCACTCTCCAGGCAGGGTTTTCCCTGAAACCATTGGATTCTGGGCAGCAATCCTGAAAAAAATTTGGATCTCTCTCTTCCAGCCTGGAGAAGACAAGCTTTGGGATGACTTCCTTGTGTTTTTCCAGGACCTGAGGGAGATACAAAAAAGATGGAGAGGGAGTATTTCCAAGGATGTGGAGGGACAGGATAAGGGGGAATGTACTCAAAGTGACAGAGAGGAGGTTTAGATGGGATTTTGGGAAAGAATTCCTGGCTGGGAGGGTGAGGAGGGGCTGGGATGGAATTCCCAGAGAAGCTGTGGCTGCCCCTGGATCCCTGGCAGTGTCCAAGGCCAGGCTGGACATTGGGGCTTGGAGCATCCTGGGATAGTGGGAGGTGTCCCTCCCCATGGAATTTGGTGATCTTTGAATTCCCTTCCAACCCAACCCATTCCATGATTCCATGATTCCATGCACATTCCGTTCATCCATGTGTCCGTGGGTGAGGTGATCCCATTTTTCCCCCCTGAGGATGGAGCACGCGGCCATAAATGGATGCAAATCCTTCTGGACCCTGCAGAATGCAAACACTGGGAGTGTGCTGAAGTATTCCAGAGATTAATCGAAGCGAGGAGACGAGACTCCCACCCCAAATCCCCCTTCCCGAGTGGAAATTCCCCATAATCTCCTGGTTGGATTTGCAAATCTCGGAAAAAAAAACCACAAACAAGGAATACTGCAGAGGACAAAACTCTCCGGCGTGAGGAGCGGTGCCAGGAATTCCTTCCTTCCTTCCTTCCCTCTGAAGGCAGTGGTGGATGCAAACCACTGGCAGCAGCTCATTCCTGGCAATAACAGCTACGTCATGTTCCCTGGAACGCGGGCGGCGCGGAATATCATCGGGAAAGGAAAACAAACACGGCTTCGCTCCGTGAATCACCACCGTAAATCCTCGCCCAGGAGAGAAAACAACTGGCCCAGCTCAGCAACGGGAGGGTTTGCTGATCCCTCGGTGGTGTCCCCGTGGAATTAATGTCCCGCTTTTCCAAGCTGGGATGAACCTACAGCTGGATGAAACAAAGCACGTCCTCCTCCAGTTTTCGGAATGTGGGAAAAATCCAATACTCAGTCGGTTCATCCTGGGCTTAAAACCTTTTCTCCCTCTTTTTTCCTTTTCTCCCTCTTTTTTCCTTTTCTCCCTCTTTTTTCCTTCCCGTTTTTTTTTTTTGGAACTCTCTTGCCTTGGAAGAAGGACGGCAACTCCCCCAAAATCCCATAAACATTCTGCTCCCCATGGCCAAAAATTCCATTTCATTTCTTTTAAAACTATTAAGGATCAAGTCTCCAATGGGGGAAAATAAACTGAGCCCAGCAGAAGCTCTGCTGAGCCGTGTTCCCAAAGCCTCCAAACACCCAGGGAGCAGCTTTTCCCAATTCCTGTAGGATTTGGGGGGAGAATTATGGAATCCTGGAGCGGTTTGGGTTGGAAGGGATCCTAAACATCAGCTCATCCCTATCCCTGGGACAGGAATGCAGCTGGAACCAAGCGGGTCGGGAATTTGACTGGAATCTTGTGTTCTGCATTAGAAATAACCATGGAATTATGGGATATCCTGAGTGATCCACAGGGATCATCCAGTGCAGCTCCTGATCCGGCACAGATGCTCCAACAATCCCACCCTGGCCCTGAGAGCTTTGTCCAGATGCTCCTGGAGCTCCAGCAGCCTTGGGAATGTGCCCATTCCCTGGGGAGCCTGGGCAGTGCCCAGCACCCTCTGGATGAGGAACCTTTCCCTAAATCCAACTTAAACCTCCCCTGGAACAGCTCCATAAATCTGGGGGAGTTTTTTGACACATCATTCCAAGCCTGTAAGAACCCCCCACAAGGAGATTTTCATCCTGAAGGAAGGTGGAACCTGTCCAAGGTGGGAATTTTTCTGGAGCAGCACAAGGATTATCCCAATTCTCCAGCCTGGCCTTGGATTCATTCCACCCAAGTAAGGACAAACCGGGATAATTACGCAGGGAGTTACATCCCTAAAACTCTCACCTGGCTTAAGGTGAACAAAGAAAAAAAATCCTCAGAATGAGAAATTTCCCCAAGAAACTCCTACCCGGAGGGATTTTCGGGAATATCCCTGGGAGTTAGAGCTCGGTGTCTGTCCAACACCTGCACAGCTGAACTCGGTGCGGAGCCGGAGCCGAGGAAATTCTGGGAGGCTCCACATCCCTTTTGACATCCGACGCCCTCTGAAGCCATTCCAGCAGATCGGAGGAGTCCCGGAGGCTGGGATGGCTCTCCGGAGGGAGGGGAAGAGATCCATATCTCTGTCCTTCAGAGGGACAAATTGTTCACCTGGGAATGGGCAACAATGGAGGCTTTGAGGCCACCGGTGGCCAAGGCAGGGAAAAATTCCTTCCCGGACACTTCCCTCCTTTATATCCCAGCTAATCATCCCTGCGCTGTCAGCGGGGAATGTTATCATTCCTTCAGCAAGGCATCAAGCAGAGACAGAGGGATCCCTAATCCCATTCCAGCGGCATGAAAGGGAATGAGGGAAAGCCTGGGAAAGGCTGGCACAGGAATTTGGGAGCAGGGAATCAGGGATGAGCGGACGTTGCCTCTCTCCGGCTGCTGCCTGTCAGTTCTGCTCTTGTCTTGGTCGTTTATCTCCTGATTAACAAATCCCATTCTGCCCCAGAGTTCTGGGAAAATGCTCCATCCACCTCCCACTGGGAAATTTGGGATTCCAGAGTTTTGGCTTGGGAATGCACCTCCTTCCTGTGAGGGGCAAAATAATAATTAAAAATAAATATTTTTTTTTTAAACTAATGATACGAGAAATAAGTGATGGGAATATTTTCATAGGATCATGGAATGGTTTGGGGTGGAAGGGACCTTCAAGATCATCTAATTCCACGGGCAGGGACACCTTCCAGTATTCCAAGGTGCTCCAAGTCCTTTCCAACCTGGCTTTTGTTCTGCACCTTGACTGATCCAGTGAAAATTCCAACACTTCTTTACCTCTCCCTGCTCCGAGTGGAAGCTTGGATTAGAGATCTCCCGGGAAAAATTCCAACCAGCACATCCATATTCCTGTAGCTCCGGTGTTCATCGGCTGTAAAGGAAACTTGGGAGACATTGGGATAAATTCCCACTCCTCATGTTCAATTATTTAAAATCCTTAAGCTGCTGTTTAATCACTCAATATTTTACCAAAAAGAAATGGATTGGGAATATCCCTTCCCATTTTTTGCTTTTTTGTTCTCCTTCTCTGCTCCTTGCTTCTCTTTTCCAGTTATATTCCAAACCAGATCCACAAAAAAAAAAAAATCACAAAAAAAGGACCAGAAAACACCCCCAAGAACCAAAATATAACCCAAAACTGCAGCAATTTGCTTCTTTTTTTTCTTTTTTTTTGACAAAAATCCTCCCTGGATCTGCAGATTCCTTAAAAAATAGGAAAGGAGGTTAAAAATAAAGGTTCTCGCAAGAATGGACATTTTAATGGATGAAATTGGGAATGTGAATCTTAGAAGTATTATTTTCAATAGCTCAGTGAACTTTTGTAGCTGAATCACCCCCAGGATTTAGGAAGACAAAGATCCAGGAGTTATAATCTGATATTCCAGTTGGTTTTCCATGCCCCTGGAAGTGAAGCTCTGTAGCTCAGCTGGAAGCGAGCTGAAGCATTTCCTGTGCACAAAAACACTGAGAAAATACTCATTTTTAATTATTTTAAAATTAATTTTAATTAATTTTCAATTAATTTTCAATTAAGCTTAGAACTAAATCAGTGGGAACAGAATTCCAGGATGGTTTGCATTGGAAAGGACCTTCAGGATCACCCAGTTCCACAGGCAGGGACACATCCCACTGGAACCAATATTAATTAAAACTCACTTTCAGGCTCTCAGTTTCTTTAATTTCCCCTTTCTCATGGACAATCCCGAAGCATGGAATTCTCCCCTGGCTGGATTGCGTGCAGGGGAAACATCTGAAGGGAATGGGATCAGGGAAGTGGAGCTGGATCAGCTCCTCCCTTGCCCTCCTCACACCTCAGTGTTACGCAACAAAAATTCCTACTGTTTTCCATCCCCCCAACTCCTCGGCTTCCCACTGTTTGTATTCCACAGGATCCATTCCAGGAGTGGAGGTGGTGGTGTCGGGAGATGGAATTGCTCTGTTTTTCAGGAGCAGAATTCTCAGTGTGTCATTCATGTCATTTACAGCGGCATGATTCCAAATTTTGGGAATGTTTTCCAAAGGAAGCCAACGCTCCGGGATGGGGTTTGGGATGTGCAGCGGATGAGAACCAGAACCCCAAAATTCTGCTCAGAAATGCAGAAATCCTTCACTAGAGAGGAGTCTCCTATCCCGAGGCAGAGGTGAGAATTCCCTGTGAGCTTCCAGGGCGATCCCAGTGGATGGACATAGCCAAAAGTTCTCAATCCCAGAGATCCACGGAGCAAAGCGATTTTCCTTAAGAAAGTCATGTCCCAGGCACAAAACCTGGAATGCTGCAAGGTCAGGTGGTAACAGCTGTTTCATCCCAGGATTCCACAATCTTCTGAGGTGGATTTGGGAATACTCATCTCCTGGAGCTGTCATTCTCCATTAAGCACAGGGAAGTATCAACAATTTATTGTAGAATCCCAGAATCCCAGAATGGTTTTGGTGGGAAGGGACTTTAAATCCCTTCCCATTCCACCCCTGCCATGGGCAGGGACACCTCCCACTGTCTCAGGCTGCTCCAAGCCCCAGTGTCCAGCCTGGCCTTGGACACTTCCAGGGATCCAGGGGCAGCCACAGATGCTCTGGGAATTCCATCCCAGCCTCTCCCCACCCTCCCAGCCAGGAATTCCTAATTCCCAATATCCCACCCATCCCTGCCCTCTGGCACTGGGAAGCCATTCCCTGTGTCCTGTCCCTCCATGCCTTGTCCCCAGTCCCTCTCCAGCTCTCCTGGAGCCCCTTCAGGCCCTGCAAGGAGCTCTGAGCTCTCCCTGGATCCTTCCCTTCTCCAGGTGAACATTCCCAGCTGTCCCAGCCTGGCTCCAGAGCAGAGGAGCTCCAGCCCTGGGAGCAGCTCTGGGTCCTCCTCTGCGCTCTCTGCAGCAGCTCCAGGTCCTGGTGCTGTTGGATCCAGAGCTTTGCCACCACCAGGTGAAGGGAACTTCTCCTCCTCCTTCCTTTGTCCAGGGAAAACTGCGCAGGGAGTGACAACTCGGTGATTCCCTGCTCCCTGACAATTCCAGGCACCACTGATGCCTTAAAGTGGCTACCTAGAAACAGAGACCAGGAATAAAGGAAAAATGGTGGTATTTACTGGAAAGGCCTTCAGGTGCACATTTTGGGCTCCAGAGGCTCCTGCCTCAGTGCATCCCAAAATGGATGCCCCAGATCACAAGAGATTCACACTTTTATATCAACATAAATTCAGCAACCAGAACCCAGCCAAGGATGTGATTTCCCCCAAGCTTGCCCCCCTCTTCCCAAGATGAAGGTTTACAGTTCTTGTTTTGGGATGTCCTTGGAGGGCAAGTTAGAGGTTTTGTTATGTCTATCCAAGCACAGAGAACAGCATAAGAGAAGAGCATTACAGCATTTAACAAGCTACAGAAAACTTCAGAGTCACACTAGCAATACAGGATTTGAAAAATGTAAAAGTTAAAACCTAAGGCACCACCAGGAAAAGGAATGGATTTCCCTTTTCTTGAAGGAAAATTAGAAAACTGAAGGAAAATTGGAAAACTCTGAGGGAGCCCAAAAGAAGAGGCAGCCACGTTCTTCCTGCTCCATGTGGGAATCTCAACAGGTCCCACTTGGATAATTATTCCATTTGCCTCCTGCATTCAGCACGTCCCAATTCCAAGACCTTCCTGGCTGCGGGAATGTGCTGTGATCCTCTTTGGGACCAACCAGGCAGGGAAACAAAGCAGAGCTCCTGTTTTCCAAGGGGTGGGGATCTCCCCTTTGAAAAGCTCCCGGAGTCAAGGACACGGAGCTGGAATCCAGAGGGAATTCCTGCGGGAGTGAACTCGCAGGCCCTAAAACAGCAAGTGCCAAGGGGCAGATCCCATAAATCCCCTAAATGAGATGCTGGTGACATTATGGACCCAGAGTGTTGGTTTTTCCAGCTGAGCTGCAAACCACAGCAAATGATTTATATTCCAGGATCTGGGATGGGGGGAGGGGAAAAGGGGAGTGACTGATGGTGTTTCAATTCCTAATTCATTCTTTTCTTCAGGAAGGAGGAGAAAAAGGAAAGAGCGACTTGGTCTGGGTGTTGGGAAGTGAAAATTGTAAATCTGGAATGATAGGGAAAAGGCAAAATTCCTCTTTCCGAGGTCCATCCAAAGGGGAGAGAGGCACCAGCTCTCCTGGGAGAGGTAGAGCACAAACCCTGGGAAGGATAAAGGAAAGGGAATGGGAAGATGCATGAGAGCCTGGGAGAGCTGGGAATGTTCACCTGGAGAAGGGAAGGATCCAGGGAGAGCTCAGAGCTCCTTGCAGGGCCTGAAGGGGCTCCAGGAGAGCTGGAGAGGGACTGGGGACAAGGCATGGAGGGACAGGACACAGGGAATGGCTTCCCAGTGCCAGAGGGCAGGGATGGGTGGGATATTGGGAAGGAATTCCTGGCTGAGCAGCTGTGGCTGCCCCTGGATCCCTGGCAGTGTCCAAGGCCAGGCTGGACACTGGGGCTTGGAGCAGCCTGGGACAGTGGGAGGTGTCCCTGCCCTTGGCAGAGGTGGGATTGGGATGGGATTTAAGGTCCCTTCCAAGCCAAACAATTCCATGATTCCCTGGGCAGATAAGAGCTCCTTTGGCTGCCCCTGATATTCCAATCCAATTTAACCCAAAATATTGGGGATTTGGGACACAACCAACCTTTTCCCCCCCCTCACCAAGCGCTCCCCGAGGTATCCATAAGGAATTTTGAGGACAGAACTTTTGTGCTGCTCACCAGTGGATGGATCCGAGGCGGAGACGGATCTTTTCCACCCTCAGCACAAAAGTCTGGACGGATTTTAGCAAATTATTTGTGCCAAGGAATGTTCCCAGACACTCTGCTCCAACCCAATCCCAGTAAACTGTGAGAACAATCCATGGCACCGCTCTCCCCTCGCTCAGCCATCACCTCCAAAAACCATTCCTGGAAAACCTTCGGGAATTTGTTGCTCCTGCCTCCAGGGGATGTGGGCGTGCGCACAAGCGAAGGGAACAACAGAGTTGATTGGGATGGAGTGTTTTTATTTAATTACGTTTAATTAAAGGGGTGGGGCTTTCTGCCTGCTCCAATAATCTGATTGAAGCAGGCTGGAATTTTGGGAATAGGGGCCAGCGTAGGTGTGAGTGTGCGGTGCCGGCGTTGGAACAGGCACTGGGATGAGGAAAACATCTCCTTTCCTGTCAGGATATTGCTGCCAAACATTTCTGGTCACGGCAGCTCCAAAAGCCAAACAAGGCCTGAGAACCACAACAAAGATGGAAAAATCCTTCGGGATAAAGGCAAAGATCTGAAGGAAGGGATGCGAGGGATCGTTAACAATGGAAGAATTGAGGATGGATCGATGGGAGATGATGGAGAGCTATCAAATCCAGGGGAAAAGACAAAGGGAAAAGGGATTGGCCATTCCCGGTTTCAGCGGAAGAACCGGAGAGGCTCAAATGAAATCAGCAATTGGAGCATCCAGCACAAATTCCTTGTCAAGGAATCCACGGATGCCTGACCCCAGCGGGATTCCAGAAGCAGATCGATGTGTGTCTCCCACCTCGGGACATGGATTATTTGGGAGAGGAGCAATGGTAACACCTGGCCTGTTCCATTCCCGCTTCCAGGAAGCAGCAGGGAGGCAAGGAGGGAGGTTGGGCTGCCCCAGCGTGGCCATTCCATGGCCAGACACGGATTTGGGGAGAGAAATCCATGCCAGGGTCTGGATTCCAGGAAATGAAATTCCAGTCACTCATCCTGGGTGCTCCCCACTCCTCTTGAAGGATGGAGAGGGACTTGGGATAAGGGATGGAGGGACAAGACACAGGGAATGGCTTCCCAGTGCCAGAGGGCAGGGATGGGTGGGATATTGGGAATTAGGAATTCCTGGCTGGGAGGGTGGGGAGAGAAAGTGGCCCAGAGAAATTGGGACTCGTCATCCCTGGAAGTATCCAAGGCCAGGTTGGACACTGGGGCTTGGAGCAACCTGGGATAGAGGAAAGTGTTCCTGGTTGGAACAAGATGATCTCTAAGTGCCCTTCCAACACATACCTGGAATTCTGGGATTCAGTGATACTCCCCATCCCACCAGGAATGACATCTCCCACTCCTTCATGCAACCTTCTGAGCTGCTGTCTCGGGGTGACATTCCAGAGGTTCCCGCTCAGTTCCCGTTCACTCCGGATCCCCCATTCCTCCACCCACAGACAGACAGGGTGGATCTGATCTCCTGGAAGCACAGGAGACCTCAGGAACGTGGGATCAGCACCGCTGGGATCTTCCCTGTTCGCCGTTTTTTCCCCCTCCGGAAGAAGTTGAAGCCTTGAGGGAAAATCCCCCCTGCTCCCTGAGCTCTCCACGGAGCCTTCCCACCTTTTACTTGGAAAACGTGAGCACTTTGAGGTGAACACCATTTGAAATTCCCCATTTCCGGCCGACACACCCAGATTTCCAATTCCCACTTATTAAACTCCATTAAAAAGGTAAATACAGCAATCCCCACTTGGGAATGGTTCCCTTTCCCTTCTCCCTTCCAATGGATGATTTCTCCCAGGTAAACCTTTCCATGTCATGGCCAAGCACCAGCATTAATTACATTAATTAGCGGGGGGGAGCCATTAATGATTTTTTTTTTTTTCCCCTGAGGGAAACGAAGGAAACAAAACTCAACTTTATATTCCCAAATCCCTGCTGGTTTTGCTCTTTTTCTCCTCCTTCCCGAGCGCTCCGAGCCGTAATGCTGGGGATGAGAGGACCCTTTCCAGCTATCCCTGTTTTCCTTCCAATGGGGAACGAGCTCCAAGGGCATTATTTTAACGAGGGCCTCGTAATCCTTTAACGGGGCTGTCGAAAATGAGAGCCAAAAGCTGCTCAGTGCCAAACTCCTCGGCACCGGAGAGCTGTTGGCAGCAGGATGGGCAGTTCCAATCTCTGGGATACAACAGCCACGGCTCCCAAAATGTTTCCTCTCCTTTTGGGATGCGTTTTCCAAGCTTGACTCACCTCAGGGAGCTGGGAAGGCTCTGGAGAGGAGTGTGGATAAGGAAAGAGTCCTGAATTCGGGAATCTCCAGGCTCCCTTGACAATCCATGGAGCAGGACAGGTTGTTCCATAGGGCAGCTCCCTCTCCGGAGTCTCTGGAACCTCCATTTTGGGTCTCATTCCCACATTTGTCACCTGGGACACGGAATTCCCTTTGGGAAGCCCTCAAATCCAGCGGCATGCGGGAATTTTGGTGGAATTTCTACCCCGTCAGAGCAGGGGTCTCAACCTGGTGTGGGATTCCAGAGTTTGGGATCTACAGCCAACAAAAGGAGTCAGGAATACAGCACAAAGAATCCTGGAATCCCAGAATGGTTTGGGTTGGAAGGGACCTTAAAGGATCCCAGAATTCCATAATCCCAGAATGGTTTGGGTTGGAAGGGACCTTAAAGGATCCCAGAATTCCATAATCCCAGAATGATTTGGGTTGGAAGGGACCTTAAAGAATCCCAGAATTCCATAATCCCAGAATGGTTTGGGTTGGAAGGGACCTTAAAGGATCCCAGAATTCCAGAATCCCAGAATCCTGGAATGGTTTGGGTTGGAAGGGACCTTAAAGAGTCTCAGAATTCCAAAATCCCCAAACGGTTTGGGTTGGAAGGGACCTTAAAGAATCCCAGAATTCCATAATCCCGGAGTGGTTTAGGTTGGAAGGGACCTTAAGGATCATCCCATCCCAACCCACCTCTCACGGAAAAAAGGGCTTGGAGCAACCTGGGATAGTCGGAGATGTCCCTGGGTGGGACTGGATGGGATTTAAGGTCCTTCCAACCCAAACCATTCCATGACTCCATGATTTTAATTCCGGCTCAGGCATTGGACAGCCAGGAGAGAACACGACGGAATTTCGGGAATATCGTGTGTTAATTAACGCTGACGTAACCACACCATCATTTCTCCAGGATGCTGAGGTCCCAGCCCTGCTGAGGATCATGGAATCCTGGAATGCTTCAGGTTGGAAGGGACCTTAAAGCTCATCCGACCTTCCAGTAGGGAATTTTTTCCATATTTTTCATCCAAAAGAAGCCCATCCTAAAGCCCAGCCCCACGGGATCCATGAAATCCCATTCCCCAGGAGTGGATTTTCCCCACAAATTCCCAGCCAAGTGAAGACAGGAGAGACAGTGGCAATTCCAAGATATTTAATAAGAAGGAATTACAGGTGGAAAATCCTTCTGGCACATGGAATTCAGCCAATGTACAGCTCCAGGATGGGTTTTACAAGGAGTATCCCAAGTTTTTTGGGACACGATGGATTCAACACAACCCACCAAAGATGGAGTCGGTGCTAAAACCCCACGACAATAAAAAATATGGCACAAAGAACACCAAAAAACCTCCTCAAATCCCAAATATTCCCTTTCAGGAATCTTGGTCTGGACTCATCCAGATCCTAGATCCCATCCCGGCCTCAACAAACACGGATTTGGTGCAAAATCCACTTGGAAATCCATGGAAAAATGAGGTGTGGGAAGTTTGTTTTCCTCTCCCGGTAAACCAGCAGGGATTTGGGGGTGGGAAACAACAGGAGAAGCTCGGAGAGGATTTTATTCCCAATAAAGAATTGATGGATATGGAATTCTCAGCAGATTATCCAGTAAAGTGCATGCCAGGAAAAACTCGGGAGTGAATTTTCCTCCAATCCTAACTAAAAACAAGGAATACAAACCAAGGGAGAGCAAGAGCTTGCAAACAACACCCTCTATGTGGTTTTAGTGCCTTTTTTTTCCCCAAAATTAGGCTGGATTCCTCGGAAAACGGGAAAAATTCCCAGCAGAAGCAAGGATTTGAAGCTCCCCTGTTTAGAAATATTGCACTGGAAGTGTCTGATTGCGAAAAAAACCACGAAAAATATTTAAATTAAAATGAAAAAAATAATTAAAAAACGACGTTTTCCGACAGCTCCTCGGAGCTAAAATAGCCAGGAAAACACAGGGATTGAGGAAATGGGGGTTTTTATGGATTATCCAGAAATTTTCCTGCAGAATAACAATAATTTAAGAGGGGAAATCCCTGCTCTCAACTGAGCAAATTATAAACTTAAGGCTTTAAATTCAAATATTCCCTTTTTTTTTTTTAGGAATTCTGCAAGAAGCCTTGAAATGTTTCATCGCCACTGAGTGCAAATAAATTACAAAAAAAAAAAACAGGAAAAATGGGATGTTCCAGGAGCATCCAATGCTTCCAGCTCCGACCACAGAGTCTTCCCAACTCCTGTAGAATTCCAGGACATGAAAAGCAGGATTGGAAGCTGTTAAAACTCAGGGAATGCGAGGTTTTATCGCCGTTATTCATCCCGGTGTGAAATTCCCGAAAAAAATAAAGGCTCCAGGATCCGCAGTTGGAAACCTGGCCTTTAGTTCAGCTATCCAGGATTTTAGGGAATAACCTGGAGAGGGAATTAACAGGCTGGAATCGGCTCGAGTGGGCTCGGATGTACTGGAAAAACCCCAAAAGCAGCAAAATAAAAAAGCATATAAATTAATAAATTAATAAATAATTAATTAATTAAAATTAGAGCAGGTGTCGTCACGTCCCTTCATATTTACAGGATTTTGGAGTGGAGAATCCATGAGTTTTTGTTTCATCCCGATTGGAAATTTGGACCTTTTCATCCAAAAAAAAGCTTCCAAACATGAACCAAGATCCAACTGTGGTCCAAGATCCAACCGTGATCCAAGATCCAAACGTCACTGAAGACCCAAACCATCCAAGATCCAAATGTTATCCAAGATCCAACCATGATCCAAGATCCAAACGTCACTGAAGACCCAAACCATCCAAGATCCAAATGTTATCCAAGATCCAACCATGATCCAAGATCCAAACCTCATCCATGATCCAAACCTCATCCAAGGCCCAATCATCCAAGATCCAAACACCCAAGATCCACCACCATCCAAGATCCAAACACCATCCAAGGTCCAACCATCATCCAAGGTCCAAATATTACCCAAGACCCAACCATCATCCAAGATCCAACCATCATCCAAGATCCAATCATCCAAGATCCAACCATGCAAGATCCAAATATTCACAATCCAACCATCATCCAAGACCTAACCATCACCCAAGATCCGAAAATTATCAAAGGTCCAAACCTCACCCAAGGTCCAACCATCATCCAAAATCCAATCATCCAAGATCCAACCAACATCGAAGGTCCAACCATCATCCAAGGTCCAACCACCATCCAAGGTCCAACCACCATCCAAGTCCAGGAACTGCTTCAAACACCTCAGGAACTCGACGCCGGCAGCGACGTTTTCCAAACATCATCCCAAACATCTCCCAAAGCGTCTCTGGCAAAAACCAGTCCCGAAATTCCCGGCTCCCCCATCGTCCCGCTCCTGCCCACATTCCCGTTCCCGCCGGGATGTTACGTCAGCTTCCTCATCCTGCGGTTCTGCCGGTCGATGTTGAGCGTGGCGCGATCCACGGAGCTGCTGATGGAATCCAGGGCCTCATCCTGCCTTTCCAGCTCCGCTTCCGTCTCCAGGGCCAGGCCCTTGAGCTTCTTCAGGATCTGCCAGAAGGAAAACAGGGAGCTCGCAGTGAGGGTTTGGGAGCGATGGGATATTTCCTGGCTTTAAATCCCGGAATTCTGGAATGGTTTGGTGGGAAGGGAACTTAAGGATCATTCCATGGGCAGGGACACCTCCCACTGTCCCAGGCTGCTCCAAGCCCCCATGTCCAATCTGGCCTTGGACACTGCCAGGGATCCAGGGACAGCCACAGCTGCTCTGGGAATTCCATCCCAGCCTCTCCCCACCCTCCCAGCCAGGAATTCCTAATTCCCAGTATCCCACCCATCCCTGCCCTCTGGCACTGGGAAGCCATTCCCTGTGTCCTGTCCCTCCATGCCTTGTCCCCAGTCCCTCTCCAGCTCTCCTGGAGCTCCTTCAGGCCCTGGGAGGAGCTCTGAGCTCTCCCTGGAGCCTTCCCTTCTCCAGGTGAACATTCCCAGCTCTCCCAGCCCTGGGATAACTCCGTGGCCTCCTCTCCGGAGTTGTTCCAGCAGCTCCCTGTTTTGAGATGCTCCCAAGGATGGAATTTGGATGCAGAACCAAGCCATGGAAACTCCACATGAAGCTCTGGCTGCTCCCCAAATCCAACCAGGAATTCTGATCCCATCAAAAACATGTTTCCAAGGCACATTCCCTCCTCTGCTCAATCCCCCATGGATTTATGCCACTGGATTATCAGTTGGAAAATCTGATTTATCCCGGTGGCTCTGCCATGGATTTTATGTGCAGCTCCAGGCAGGTCAACTGATATTCCTGACAAACCCTACAATTCAGCAAAAATTTGGGAAAAACGATCTCCCATTCCAACACTGAGTATCCAGCAGGAAAAATGAGATGCGGGAAAAACTGCCAGGAAATGGGCAAAATTCCCTGGGATCCTGCCTGAGATCCATCCCTTTATCCCTATAAGAACCTCAAACATCCCAATCCCAGTCCCTTCCTAAACTCCAATCCTCGTCAGGGATTGAAACTCCATTGAAAACATGAGGAATTTTGTCCAAATCCTCTCCTGCTGCACCTGGAATCCTGAGAGACAGGAGGGATTTGAAATCACCACAGCACCACTTCCTACAGGATATTTTTCCCATTATTCCTGCTCAGATTTGGAGAAAATCCTGATTTTTATTTACTTTGCCAAGTGCCACTGCTTTGGTCCGGAAAAAATTCCACTCCAACAGCTCCAAGGCTGAATTCCCACTTTTTCTTTTTGGGAACCATTTCTTTCAGTTATGCAGGAAGCAGCGAGGAGCTGAGTTCTCCTCCTCAAACTGGGAGGGGAAAAAATTCCAGAAAACAACTCCGAGGCCTGGCTTTCCATCTTTCACGGAAGATCCGGTGGCTGCTCCGTGCTCCAGGCCATGGAATGAGGCCATTCCATGAGGAAATTTGGCATTTCAGCACCTGGAATGAGCAGTTCCTCAGCAAAACAAAGTTTGCTCGGAGCTCCCAGTTGTGATTTCCTGAGACGGAGGCAAGGGAAGGGCAAAAAAGCATTTTAGAGCCTCTGGAAGTACCTCTGGAAGTACCTCTGGAATTCTCTGGGCCCTCCAGCCAGTGTTGTCACATCCCTCCTAATCCTGGTGCCACTGACAAAATCCCAGGAAAAGCCTCAGCTGGATACCACAGGAACTCTGTGGGATTCTTCCTCCATTCCCAGATTCCATCCCCAAATTCCAGCCTCCACTGCCACAAAATCTGGGATTTGAACACAAATGTCCAATCAGGAAGTCCCTCTGGAATTCCCCTGGCCCTGGAGCCAATATTGTCACATCTCTCCTAGTCCTGGTGCCATTGACAAAATCTCCAACTCCAGCTGAGTGATCCATAAAAAATCTGGGATTTGAACACAGATGTTCCCTCAGGAAATCCCTCTGGAATTCTCTGGGCCCTGGAGCCAATATTGTCACATCCCTACCACTCCTGGTGCAGCTCTATCAAAATCCCAGGAAAAGCCTCAGCTGGATACCACAGGAACTCTGTGGGATTCTTCCTCCATTCCCAGATTCCATCCCCAAATTCCAGCCTCCACTGCCACAAAATCTGGGATTTGAACACAAATGTCCAATCAGGAAGTCCCTCTGGAATTCCCCTGGCCCTGGAGCCAATATTGTCACATCTCTCCTAGTCCTGGTGCCATTGACAAAATCTCCAACTCCAGCTGAGTGATCCATAAAAAATCTGGGATTTGAACACAGATGTTCCCTCAGGAAATCCCTCTGGAATTCTCTGGGCCCTGGAGCCAATATTGTCACATCCCTCCCACTCCTGGTGCAGCTCTATCAAAATCCCAGGAAAAGCCTCAGCTGGATACCACAGGAACTNACCCTACAATTCAGCAAAAATTTGGGAAAAACGATCTCCCATTCCAACACTGAGTATCCAGCAGGAAAAATGAGATGCGGGAAAAACTGCCAGGAAATGGGCAAAATTCCCTGGGATCCTGCCTGAGATCCATCCCTTTATCCCTATAAGAACCTCAAACATCCCAATCCCAGTCCCTTCCTAAACTCCAATCCTCGTCAGGGATTGAAACTCCATTGAAAACATGAGGAATTTTGTCCAAATCCTCTCCTGCTGCACCTGGAATCCTGAGAGACAGGAGGGATTTGAAATCACCACAGCACCACTTCCTACAGGATATTTTTCCCATTATTCCTGCTCAGATTTGGAGAAAATCCTGATTTTTATTTACTTTGCCAAGTGCCACTGCTTTGGTCCGGAAAAAATTCCACTCCAACAGCTCCAAGGCTGAATTCCCACTTTTTCTTTTTGGGAACCATTTCTTTCAGTTATGCAGGAAGCAGCGAGGAGCTGAGTTCTCCTCCTCAAACTGGGAGGGGAAAAAATTCCAGAAAACAACTCCGAGGCCTGGCTTTCCATCTTTCACGGAAGATCCGGTGGCTGCTCCGTGCTCCAGGCCATGGAATGAGGCCATTCCATGAGGAAATTTGGCATTTCAGCACCTGGAATGAGCAGTTCCTCAGCAAAACAAAGTTTGCTCGGAGCTCCCAGTTGTGATTTCCTGAGACGGAGGCAAGGGAAGGGCAAAAAAGCATTTTAGAGCCTCTGGAAGTACCTCTGGAAGTACCTCTGGAATTCTCTGGGCCCTCCAGCCAGTGTTGTCACATCCCTCCTAATCCTGGTGCCACTGACAAAATCCCAGGAAAAGCCTCAGCTGGATACCACAGGAACTTTGTGGGATTTTTCCTCCATTCCCAGATTCCATCCCCAAATTCCAGCCTCCACTGCCACAAAATCTGGGATTTGAACACAAATGTCCAATCAGGAAGTCCCTCTGGAATTCCCCGGGCCCTGGAGCCAATATTGTCACATCCCTCCCACTCCTGGTGCAGCTCTATCAAAATCCCAGGAAAAGCCTCAGCTGGATACCACAGGAACTCTGTGGGATTCTTCCTCCATTCCCAGATTCCATCCCCAAATTCCAGCCTCCACTGCCACAAAATCTGGGATTTGAACACAAATGTCCAATCAGGAAGTCCCTCTGGAATTCCCCGGGCCCTGGAGCCAATATTGTCACATCCCTCCCACTCCTGGTGCAGCTCTATCAAAATCCCAGGAAAAGCCTCAGCTGGATACCACAGGAACTCTGTGGGATTCTTCCTCCATTCCCAGATTCCATCCCCAAATTCCAGCCTCCACTGCCACAAAATCTGGGATTTGAACACAAATGTCCAATCAGGAAGTCCCTCTGGAATTCCCCGGGCCCTGGAGCCAATATTGTCACATCCCTCCCACTCCTGGTGCAGCTCTATCAAAATCCCAGGAAAAGCCTCAGCTGGATACCACAGGAACTCTGTGGGATTCTTCCTCCATTCCCAGATTCCATCCCCAAATTCCAGCCTCCACTGCCACAAAATCTGGGATTTGAACACAAATGTCCAATCAGGAAGTCCCTCTGGAATTCCCCTGGCCCTGGAGCCAATATTGTCACATCCCTACCACTCCTGGTGCAGCTCTATCAAAATCCCAGGAAAAGCCTCAGCCGGACACCACAGGAACTTTGCAGGATTCTTCCTCTATCCCCAAATTCCAGCCCAAAAAATCTGGGATTTCAACACATATATTCCCTCAGGAAATCCCTTCCTCAGGCATCCAAACCCCACTCCGGGATTCCATCTCTGAGGGAAGGAATTTTGTCATTTCCAACAATTCCTGTTATTCCCTGGAAAACACCAACTTTGCTCCTCACGAATTCCTCTTTTCCAGCTTTTAAATTCTCCTGGATTTGGATCACGAGGAGGAGGGAGCTGAATCCTTCTTTTTTTTGTTGGAAAACAAAGGCTTGCCCTACAGATCCCAGTCCTCAGGAGAGGGAATTTCTCAGGAAAACACTGGAATTTTCCTCATAACAACCTTTATTACTTCATCGATTAATTAATTGTGTGGCACAATTATCTCTGTTCTCAATGTGGGTTTTCCCTCTTTTCCTTAAGTTCCTAAAAAATGGGATTGATCACCATCCTGCTCATTTCCGAGGTGGAATTTCCAGACCTTCGACCTCAGTGCTTCCAGAGGTTCAAAACCTCAGAAGGTTTTTATGGATTTTACCCTTGAATCCCACTGAAATCCCATTGAA
>VZTN01026438.1:2431-29148 GCA_013400515.1 Erpornis zantholeuca
TTCTTCACTTTTTTCTCTTGGTATCTTTGCTCATCCCTTTGTTTCTCATCATTAATTTTTTTAATCAAGTTTGCAACACCCTTGCAGTTACAGCAAGATAGTAATGTGACCGAGCAGCAAGAACCTGAACACCTACATTGCAGCTCCTGCTGTTTTATGCCTCTTTAAATTGTTCTGATGTGGTATCAAATGGGATGCAGCAGTCAAGGCTTGATTTTTGTATCTGCAGCACTGCTGAACTTGCAGGGTGGTAATAAATGAGCTCAGATATCTCAGGTGAATCCTGGAAGAGAGCTCATATGGGGGGTAAAGTATTACAGCAGTATTGAATTGGTTGTATTCTGGTGAATTGTGTGTAAATTATATCATAGCCAAGGATCTCACTGACATATATTAAGGATTGCTGAAATGTAATTATTACCTTTCTTTACCCCCATAACCATCTTCATCCCACCTTCTTGTCATCTCCAAGTCCAAAGTCTGGGGGTTTTTTTTGCCTTGGGCACAGAACCTCATTCTTATCTTTAGTCCTCTGCCTGATGCTTCTAACGTTCATTTCCTCCTATTTTGACATGTTCCTAACCCTTCCCTCAGGTAATCCTTCTTAATACTGTATTTATTTACTGTGTAAAATTGCCTTCCTCTGCTCACCTGAGTTTAAACTTCTCTTAGTTCCTTTTATTTCCTATGCACCAGCACAATTTGTCAGACTGGATACACAGCAATTTAAAATCACATACAAGTTTCAACATTTCCCTCTAACATTACAATATAATTCTCTTTTATAATAAATGCCAGTGAAATATTAATGATCACTATGCTATCAACCATAAGAACCAATAACAACAAAAAAGTAAAAATCAAATCTTACACTGCCTAGCTTGGATGCTAGAGACCATGTACCCAGCTGCTGAATGTGCAGAAGTCCTTTTCAGAGCTCATCTGTAAGGAATAAAATATTGCAGCCACAGTACCGAGACTTGGCTCAATCTGTAGGAATGACAGTTTTCCTTCTGGATGCCCACACTCAGCCTCACATGACAAATAGACACAAGATCCTGTAGACCTCCTCTGAAGAGATGCTCAGGTGACACTGACAGGCATAATATGAAATTAGGACAGACTGTGCAGAACCTTGTGAAATGCTGTAGGTTTCTTACAAATGAAAAACACCCATCAGAAACAAGGTCAAGAGCAGAACACAACTTATTTCTTCTCCTACTAGAGAGATGTGTATTCAAGAGACAGCTACCTTCAGACGAAAGTATGGGGGATTTTAAGATGGGATAAATACCTGACTGAGAAAGAAATGGAAAAACACTTTTCAGAGTTCTTGAATGACTTGAGGCAGCTCTGCTCTCAATATTGCCTCAGTGAAGAGCAGGTTTGAGTAGCTCAGGCAGAATGATGAAGAATGTGACTGTTGAGTTGCTTGAAATGGCATTCCTGTGTTCTACCCAGAGAATATAAATTGACTGAAGGTGGAGTAATGAAATAAGAGGATGAAATATGAAAAGCATGATTAAACTAAGCTCACAAAAGGAATAATGTTGCATATGTCTACAAACAAAGAAGGAAAGGAAGATGGTAATGCTCTGTGTCTTTTCTGGTGAGATGTGGCAATAGCTGAGCTTGTTTTGTCTTCGCAGCAGTCTAAAGACCACAACACTTCTCAGCAGCAGTTAATTTGCTCTGCTTTGTGACTGAGGAACACATATACAAACAGTTTTTTCCTCCTTACTTAGGATCTCAAGGGACACCCTCAGATAGGTACCATGAATCTCAGAGGGTTTATGTCTTTCTGTTGTAGACCATAGCATATTCAAGAGAATGTGGAGACAATAAAACAAAAGATTTAGATTAAATACCAGGCAATTGTCTTCTCGAACAAGAGCTATAAGAGAAAGACCCCACATACTGCTGCTGAACACACCTCATTCCAACATGCACTACAGAAGTGATAGAATACACCACACTAAGAACCAACTTCGTGTACAGAGACCAAGTGACTAACAAGGGCTTCTCTAAACCCAGAAAATGGTTTCTGGAAGAAGGTCAAGAGGCACTTCTCACAAGCATACAGGCGTTAACCTTGGTGCCCTGGCCATGCTCCAGCCCAGGTAATTACCTTTTACACTTAAATTCTCCTTCCATACTGTCCTGGCTTGTGTCCACTCTCTGGCCCTGATTTACGTGCAACTAAAGAGCAGCAGTGTGTCACTGCACAGGTGTCAGTGCAGGGAGTGGTGAGGGGATCAGCTGAGGGGTGAAGTGGTAGTTATATTAACTACATGTCCCACTAAAGGTTATGAAGTTCTTCAAGGTCCTTGCAAATATACCATCTAGATGAAAGACAACCCTGCATAGACCACCTTATTCCTCCATCTGTGCTTACAAGGAGGGCAGTTGATTTTTCTATTATTCTTTTTTCCTGCAGGTGAGAGGATAGCTGGCTCCCCTTTGTCCCAGCAAGCTCAGCAGGTAGCTTCCTCTCCCTGATCCCCATCCTGCAGTGCTCCTGATCTCCACAGGAGAGTTGCTTTAGTTCTTTTCCTCTGGTATGACCCTTCAGCTCCACAGGAGATCCTGAGCCTCCATTCCTGCAATGCACTCACCATCTGCAAATTCTAGCTCAGAATGAACATAGCAAGCAGGACTTTGAGAAAGGCTCAGAAGCCTTTGTTCCACAATTCATTGCCAACACAGCATCACCTCTCTGGCAGTTATGATCTCTTTTTGTCCAGGAAATTGTGCAGATGAGCTGCAGAACCTCAGCATTAAAAGAGAAACAGAAAATCCTTTAGCAGAAGAAAGGCTGTCAGAGTCACACGTCCCACACAGCAGCAATCCTGCCCTAGCAGCACAGCAACACAATTCCCCACCAGAATGAGATTGACTGAAAAGCAAGAACTAAGTAAGGAGAAATCCAACAATGCACACAGCTCTGAGTCATTTTTAAGGGTACCTCAAGATGCATCATTTCTGATGGAACTGAATGTTGTAAGCACAGTACAAAACCTGTGAATTAAAGGAGAAAAGGCAGCTTCCTATGCAGCTTCCTTTATTTAAAGAATAATATTCCTTTATTTATTTAAAGAATCAGGATTTATACTGTGTTCTCAGACTTATTATTCAAGTTTTGAGAGTGTAGTAGAGAAAGAGAACAATATATGTTTTCAAAATAGTTTGGGAGAAACAAGCTACGTACTTAAGTGTATTCTGAAATATGAAAATACATGAGGTGAAAAAGTCAATGTTGGCAATCATTCAAGGAAAAGTTCAATGATAACAATTTTTTGTAAGGTAATCCTTGTTATTTTAAAATTTCTTTTGATGCCTGAAAAATTTGAATCCCTTGTTTCATATTCCAAATATTACATGAAGCTATTCACTAATTTTGGTTGGGTATTTTGGTTTATTTTTTACACACATACACCAGACTCCTCTCTGAGTTGCACAACATTAGAATGAGAGAAAATGGACACAAACAGGAGACCAGGAAATTCTGATATAAAAAGCTTTTCACTTTTGCCTTTGTTTTTCCAGCCAGCCTGAAGCTGGTCAAACACTGGAACAGGCACCCAGGGAGCTGAATGAAATCTCCATCCTCAGAGATTTTCAGGACACAACTGCAGAAGTGAGCAACCTGACCTGACCAAACCCACTCTGAGCAGGGGGTTGGAATAGATGACTTCTGGAGGTCACTTCCTCTGGAGCGGAGGAATTTTTAGAGATCTTCTAAATACAAAAACATATAGACAGACATAAACACACCCATAAAAATTCTGTCACAGCTAAGCACATTCTTGTATCTGCATTTCATTCTGCACATGGGCATGTGCTCTACTGAATGTGAACACACACATATCACAGAATCACAGAATGAACCGGGTTGGAAAGACCTTTAAAATCATCTAGTCCAATCTATAACATGCTACATAAAAGATGGAGGCATCTGAGCCATGAGGAGGAATAATAAAAAACGTAAGTGTGAGCTCCAATAAAGTAGGATTATTCCTGACACTGAATGATATGTTGATTTTACCTATTTTCCTGCTACATTCTCACATCTTGAGCTGCAGCACTTTTAACTACATCAGAACAGTGCAACTAATGGAAACTAATGCAATTCAGTCTGCATGAAGTGTTCAGTGTGGCTTCACAGGACAAACAACTTAGCTCTGACCATCTAAGCAAGACGTAAAGGATGTTTCTGAAATTCTCATTAGACTGAATTGAGGAAAATGGCTACATGGAAGAAAAGAAAAAGATGTCCCTGCTCTAACTCACTATACCTTCACAGAATGGACATCAGGTGCACCCACCCAGCGTGACACATTTCACAAGTGAGAGATGAGCCAAGGAAAATAAAGATTGCGACTGTTTTCCAGCCACTCACAGAAAAGGATCAGCCTACAGCCCACGGCACTTGGGCTGCTCCAATCCACTGCTGAGTAACCAACCAGTTGTTGTTTTAACAAGGTACCCAAATGGAAAGTTTTCTGGATACTACTCTACAGGGAAATCTTCCAAGAAGAAACAGGTTATGAAGCTCAACTTAAAATAGTAACAGAAATGCATTTGGGGACTAGAAATTACCAGAGTATGATAATGTAGACAAAACTTAGATGAACAGCCCTACTAAAGCGAAAGGAGCAATTTCTTTTAATTGTACATCCTTTCACAAAATGCCTTTGCATAAATTCCCATAATTGCTCTTCTCCATGATCCCCCAAAGAGTTAGACAAAAAACACTACTTACAGCACTGTTTTAATACCAGGGTAGTTGTAGATGAACTAGAAAGGCCTAATGTAGTAACTGCACAATAACTCTACCAACTCTCTTACTTTCCCTCTACCATGTCTCTAATATTTTTGCCTCACTTGCCATATATAAAACCCTACATGTCCCCCATTTTAAATGTCTGTTTGAGAAGTTATACTTTATCAGATATACAGACTGAAAAAAAATCAATAAAAGCAAATGCATGGAAAATTGTTTCCACAGAAAAGAAGCCTCTGTCTTAAGTACAGTTTTAAAAAAAGTTGGATCAATTAGCAATGTGTGAATGTTAGAAACATCTTAACAATGTCTCAAAGATGAAAGAGCATATCACAGAATGAGGAAAGGGGAAAAAAATTAAATTATGTCTGCAGTCATAATGAATCAAAGCCCAGAAGGTGGTCTCCAAATCAGCAGGTTTTGATGAAATATTAAGAAAAATTATTATTGATGAAAAATGAATAAGCCCTTTTTGATTTTAGCAACCTTTAAATCACACTTTGTTAATTAAAATAGCTTCAGCACAACCCTCCATTCCTCGATGGGCATTTAGCAATCCTAAAAACGAGTGGGTTAATTTGACATTTTACCCAATATGCATAGAATTTATCTTAAGCTGGCAGACACAGCACAGTTTAAGATGATGTACAAAGCAACACACAACTAAACCTGCTTTTTCTCCTTTTTTCTTTTTTCTCTTTTTTTCCCACACTATATATACTAACACAATTAAAAAGTAATGACAAGCAACTTCCGCTTTCTCTGTAGCATATAAGGCCCAGTAATATATACTACAGCTATTAATGAGCCATGAACTATGTCTTGGGAAATAAAGACAGATGCTAATATTTTCTGTTTTCTTTGTTTGCCAGGTCAGAGCTCTTTCTGTCCCAAAGATAAGTGGAAATGAAAAGTCTGAGGGACATCAGTTCTCACATCCCTTGAAGTCTAATTCTAACTGCTTTTTCTAAATGTTGGTAGTAGAAATTATGTGTTCTCTTTTCATCCCAGTTTGTACTGTGCTTCCTTTTAAATGGAAACCTAGGAATGAGGGAAGGCTGTAATCAACAATGAATTGTTGCACACAGAAGACATTTCATTACAGAAAGCAATGCAACTCAGGCATGCCACACATCATTGTTACAAAACTATACACACAAATTACAATGAAGCAAAATCTGCTCTTCTGCTTTTTCTTTCACAAATTAAGTCTTATATGTTATATCACTGTCTAAACTCCACGAAGATGAAATTACCTATCCATTACAAATATGTCATCTATTTACCATAATAACATTTGATATATCCATCATGTAAGAAAGACTGCTATGAACACATCAAATTGAAAAGCTATTTAAATGCCACTAGTATTTTAAAGAATGAAAAAAATTTCATGCCAAGTAAGTAAGTCTGATTTTAGAAATAAGTCTGAGTTTTTTCAGAAATACCTAATTATATAAAATAGTTCATGCAGAAACCTTTCAATGTTTCACATCACAGTGTTTGAGCCTTAAGGAACAAGATTTCGAACACCTTATAAACCAATTCTTTAACAATATATCATGAAGCACAAGGCTGTGGGAATACACACTGTTTTCTGAGTGACGAGTGGAAAAGCACTGTTTTTCAGCTTTCCAACCAAGAACAAACTGAAACGAGATCTTTCTGCAATTTCTCAGTTTCCAGGGCTGCCAGTGTGGCATGTTTCATATGCATTCATTCAATGAGTTTACAATATGTTAAAAGGAATTAACCACTTCCCCCTGCAACCTATATGAAGGGATGCTATTTTCCTTCCTGAAGCTTACTGCAGAGGATTCCTCACCACAATTAGACTCCACTCCACCACTTCCACCAGTGACAAAATGCTTTGACCATAAGCAGGATGATTTGTAATTCACATAAACAAACAAGACTGGCTATAAACAGTGTAGCTAAATATAGCTTAACTCATCTGTGAAGAAAATATCATTCATAAAAAGAGAAATGAAGGAAAAACCCTTCAAACCCTCCAACATTAGATGAACATTTTACTCTTCATCCATTAAACTACATTAAAGATCTCACTTCAAATTGCATATTTAATTTTAGAAAGTAAAAAGCCAAGATTTGGTGAAAACACAGCACTCTCTCCAAGCTCTCCCTGTGCACCCCTCTCCCATACCTAGACAAATCTAAAATGAAAAACCCCTAGCTCTTCAAATGCTTGCAAAGGAAAGGCCTGAATCCTTCACCAAAGAGGAACAGATGGGTTGACTGGAGGGACATAAAAGACAAAAAAAATCATGAATTTGTATTCTATTTAGAAAAGGCCACATTCAACAGCATCAACAAATTAAACTGATTAAATTATGGTATTCAAGTGAGGCACAACATCAGTTTGCAATCCAAATTTTGGTTAGTAGGAAGGACTTGCAAAGAACAGATTTTAGCAGTTTACACAGGTAGGATCAAAGCACTCGATTTAATGAATGAGAAAGCCTTTGCTTTTTCAGCTTTGTGTACTCAAATATTCCCCATAATTTTCTCAGGATGAAGAACTTCAAGTTGCATTGATGGCATTAGTGGGAAAAAAAGATGTGCACATTACACACACAGCTGGGTTTTTGGACTGCAATCTCAAGCCATACAATAACCATTTGATGCCCAAGACACTGCCTCTTCTAGCTTTTGTTCTGTTTCATACTAGGATATATAAATATAATTTTCTTTTTTCTTTTTCTTTTTTTTTAGATTAAATACTAACTTCTACCGCCTGAAAAAAAACTAAAGGCTTTTCTCTTTTTTAATCCAAACCACAAAACACTCACCTGATCTATATCTGTGTGCGAATTGCACTAATATACCAGCAAAAAATACTACACATAATTCAGTTGGAATGTATTTAAAATACTAATATATTGTATTGAAGTGACAGGTTTTGACCCCACTTTTATAAACAGTGTCTCATGTGCACTTGAAGGAGCTGAAAATGCCCCAGCTCTGCAGATGCTCCCAGTTTGCAGCACAGGGAGCCCTTCGGCAGCCTCCCAGAACAGGAGCACTAAGGGCACGTTTGGGTGGGCCCCTCTTCACCTCCTGCTCCTGTAACCCAGAGCGGGAAGTTCACCTCTCTTATCTCTTTGTGCATTTTCCCACTGCAACCATTTGTAGAGGTACTAAGTCCAGCTGCTTTTGTAAAAACAAACAAATAGCTGTCACATTTCAGATTGCACGGCAAGCCGGCCCGAGGAGAGGGGGGGAGAAGCCACGGGGGTTTCAGGGAGGCTGTGGCTGTGCTAAATGGAGAAAAACGTGGTTCTCACAACAGTATCAGTGCTTGGTATCTATTCAGAGAGAGACCAGGGCTTTCAAGTAATTAAAATGGGAGACCTGAATAGAGTTCACTGTAAGTCTGCCATTTATTCCACCAAAGTGGTAACCCAAACAGGGGAGTGCAATCGCATACTTTCACAATGGGGAGCCTACATAAATCCTCATGAATTTATATTAAAACTTGTCTTATATTCTATCAAGATGGAAGAACAAAAGAAAACAACCAACCTAAGATAATAAAATGCCAATGCTAATAGTGTCTATTGGGTTCTAAATATATGGGTCTATGAGAGACCAAGCTAATTTTTAGGCAGTCCTGGGGGCAAGGATTACTGGCTTATAGGATGAAGGGTAGAGAAACAAAAAAACCCAATGTGTTAGCACTAAAGTGAAATTAAACCCCATGAAGAGTCTCACAGAGCCTCTAACTAATCCTTCTCTGGGTTATAACAGACAGAGGAGGAAAAATACCACAATGACTTCCAAGTATTATTTTCAGTTTTACACATTAGAGAACTGCAAATAGTTCATTAACCCACTGCTTTCCAGGCAGGTTGCCTTGAATAGTCTGATTATTCCATAATGGCATAGGTGCCATTTCCTAGCCCAGGAAATTCTTTCCAGAAGTAAAATTCTCACAAAAATGAAGCTTCATAATGACACTGACTGGAAGATAAGGATTTAAAACTTGTGACTATTAATTTCTGAAACATTACTGATTATTTCAGGAGTTTGGAAAACAAGGTCCCTGCTCTGAAATGTCTGCAACCTGACTGAGTATTCACAACATATTTACCTGCATGAGTGGTACCTTCCCCTGGTAGCACTGTATCTGTAGGACTCTGATGGCAGAGGGTGATAAACAGGGAAGAACAAGGGATCCAGGAGATAGGAAAACACTTCCAGATCAGCAAAGTAAACAGAGGTAGGAGGGAAAAGCTTATTCATAATCATATTCAATATAGATTGGTAGCCTTCTGCACAGCTCTGCAAGTTTTAAATGTCACTGGATAGCTGGTTTGCAGTCCCGTGGCCTTTCCTTCCATGAAAGTGCTCTTCAACTTCCAGAGCCATCAAAAAATCTCTTCATCTAAGAAACATCCTAGCATTTACAGGATGCACCACCCTGAGTAATAACTCCTATCTCTATCTCTGGTGGGCCTGGCAGTAAGCTCAGATTCCTACACATAAATGATCCCACAGACTTAAGAACACTCCTGTGACTGACACTACTAATAAAGAAGTTTAATATAGCTGTACAAGAGCCTGCTTTTTTAAACAAATATTTATCCAAGCACAGCAATATAGTATTTCATAGCTTTCACGACCCATTCTGCTATTGCTAAGAGTTATTTTATACACACTAGAAAGACAGGGTCTGCTTATTTCACTTTTTACATATTCTTTTATTATATTAGAGTGTTACTATGCAGTTTCCAGGTTTCATTACTCTCATGCCAATTTAAGCACAAAGATATTACTGAGAAAATCAAAGTTAACAGCTTAATAAAATGTTCTCCCTTTCTTTTTGGAAAAGTAGCAAGCAAAGTATGTGACCCAACCTGAAAAACAGCATCTTGCCCCTTTGCACTGAGCAGATGACAGTTAAAGGAAGTGGGGTTATTTTCAGTTCCCAGATATTCCTTTGACATAACTTGATTCCACTTCTGATAGAAAATAAACCAGTTCATAAAGGTCTCCCTTCTAAAATGAAGATTTTTTCTTTTAGTGGCAAAATGCATGCAAAAAGCATATGATTATGGTATTTATGTTTCCATTAAAATGTCCTCAGCAAGCTGGGGGAGTCTAACCTACTATTTTCAAGCGCTTTTGATTTACAGCAGCAGAGTGCCTATTTTATTTCAATTTTATTTCAATTTTATTTCAGGACAATGCACTCTTGGTGGGAAATGATTACAGAGTGACAGCCATTAGGAGTTGTCTTTCTACATCCTGCTCAGCTATGGATGTCAGGTGACCGCCATAAAGCCCCACTGTATGGCATCATTGTCATCCACATGAAAAACACTATTGATCAGTCATGCAGCTTCTCTTCTCTGTGATGTAAAACATACTAGACACATTTTTCAGCTAGGTTGAAAGCCTTATTCTCAAGAACTATATTCTTGAGACACCTCTTTCCTGAATGGTAAAATAAACATAGATTACACATTCTACCTCCACTTCCCTCCATTAACGCCTAACATAGAAGTGAAAAGCTTCTTAGCAGCCTGTCTCTGTTTGCTGTCAGTGCATTGGATGGAGCTCATGTGTATGGAGCTATGCTGATCATCAATCTCTTCCAACATATTTGTTTGTTTATTTAGTTATTTATTGATAGAGCTTCATTTATCTGAGCAATAAACTCATCTGTTAAGAAAGACAATCTGCTTTGATCTCTAGGGTAAAGAACAGAAAACAACTTTTTTAGTGCTACATCTTTAACTGATATAACCACTGAAAAACCAAACCAACCATCAAAGCAACACTTTCCCCTCTAAACCCCAGTAATATCCATTAATGATTGAACTCTGATGCAATACACATCTGCATTAAAGTCATTCTAAACCAGTTTCAAGTCCTATAAGGATATATTTGAGTAACGTTTACTGTTCACAGGCTGGGTTTTTTTAATAGCTGTCATTGGTAAATCTGGCTAGAGCATTGTCACTTTCACACATCTAGCTGTGCATGTCTCCAATAAGTGAGTTAACATATTTTTCTCCTTTGCTGTATTTTGACATTATACAATCTATTTAGAGAAATGGAGAGACAAAGTTTAAGGAATAACCATGTTCTTTTTACCATTTTGTATTATCTGTCTACACTGATGAACAGTTTACATTTTTGTCCTCCACTCTGCTATTCACTATTTGCCATGATACAGTTAAACTTACAACAGTTGGTGGCATGTGTTGATGAAAGTATCAGAGAAGTTGAGGGAATATTAAAGAAAAACAAACCCTGACAAGGCCTCACACACAGGCACAGTAATTGTCTTGCAAGTTACAGAAAAATTTGTCATAAGTGTTCAGCATTGGTATGCAAACTATTATAGGACATTTTGTTATAGGCTCCTTTGTAACAGACTTTTAAATAACCCTTTGGACATACTTAAATGTCAAATTTTGTTTGGCACTAAGCACCAAACTTTAATAGAAATAACATTTCTCATATAAACAATGCTGCTTTTAATATGAACGTGCTAAAGATTTGAGACAGCCTGGCCATTACCAGCTCCTGGCAGTTCAGCACAAGGGTAACACACTGTGAGTGATTTCCCTTCCCATCCACAAAGGCTGGAAGCAACTGTTTCTATTTGGGTAACCTCTGAAACACCCAGAGGAAAGGAAGGGATGGGAGGGCAAAGGAGTAAAACACACTGAAAATAACACCCCCTACAGGTGAACACTCATGTACACAATATTTTAGAGATGTCAAGTGAAAGAGGAAGATCTCACTGCTGGAAAGGGATAGCAAGAAACAAGTTGCAATGCACATGGGGTGCGGAGGCAGTATCCTACAGACAAGGAGACAAGACAAGCACCTCAGGCCCACATGGTCACACAACTGATTGTTAGAACAAAGCCCAGATGATAGTGTATCTAAGTCTACAGGCTTTCTTAGTGTATCTAAGAAAAAGCCTGTAGAAGACCAAGCAGCCTTTGGGAAGGTACCTCAGCCACAATCCAGGCTCTCCTGCTGAACATCACAAAGGTCAAGCTCCCAGATATCCTTCACACACCTCAAAGACAACTAAAAGCTGCTCTCTCACAGCTGTTACACCTCCTCCATGCCCAACCACTTGATCTTTAAGGTCCCTTCCAATCCCCATGATTTATTATATGAATCTATGACACTCTCTCAGCACTTCTTACTGCCCAAAGTACAGACCCAGCTTCTGGGAGAGGTAACTTTGAGCCTGAGATTGTGCACACCACTGCAACGTTCCCCAGTGATTCTTCTGGAACCAGGTGGGATTCACCATCTCCACAGCTTGGTTGTTAATTAAGGTGTGAGGAGAGAGAGGAAAGAAAACCCCATACACCAGACCTTCATGCCTCAGACCCCTCAATAGGTATTTCAGAGTACATTTATAGCAAACAGTAATATTTTTACATCTGAATTAAATATTTCTTTCTGGGTGTTTCCTGTCAAATGTGTCCCCCTGTATCACAGGACTAGGGGTGGATTTTCTTGCCCCATTTCTAGTACCCTACTTGCATTTCATCCCTCTGCTCAGGCCCATTGTGTGTGCTGGGTCTTTCCTTTTGTCACAGCATGATCCAGCTGTGAACGACAGGACCCTCCATGCTCCAGGAGCAGCCTGAATGTACAAAACTACTGCACTGCTCTTCAGTCCTACCCATCTGATTAACATCAGATTCCCCCGGTACTCCGTTATCTTCCACTTTACTCACTCTCTCCTGGCTCTTTTATCAGCCACCACACAGAGTTAGCTGGGTCACGCAGGTCTTCTATTTTGCCGTGCCAGGTTTGTATCAAAGAACTTTTTTTTTGTTGATGTGACATTGATGCCATTCAACTCCAGCATGAAACACTGCCTTTGGTCTAACAAAAACAGCCATGAGAGTCACCACGTGGCAGACATATCCAACCAAGCTATCTCGATTTCCAAAGGCACAAAAGTGCTGAAATGTCAGGCACCTGAGTGTACCAGTGCCAGCCAATATAAGGCTAAGGAATATAAAATTTCAAGGACACAGATGAAGCTGTCATCTTTTAACATTATTTTGCTTCCTTCACTGAAATACATGTACATACATCCACTACATATATATATATATAATTATATATAACTATATGTAAATATATATAAATTATTTTCATTTACTATCAAAAGTAGACCTTTTACACAGTGCAAGAGAACAGTGCAATTGAGAAAATAAAAACGCAGCTGTGCTACTGATTTTTAGCAAAAATGTACGCATTCCACAATGTATCTGAGATTTTCTTATTTGTCATTTTTATCTAATTATGTAAAGAAACTTTGCAAAATAGATCTAGTGGAGGGTTAAATACAAAGGATTTTACACATTTAGCTGAAATACAAAAGACTAGAACAGAATGTGCAAAGTGAATGCCACTGCTCATGTAGAAGCTATACAGATCTCAAACACTGCAGGCACAGACACTGCTTTGCTGATTTAACTGAAAGTCCAATATTTTTCTGCTGGAAAGAATGAGGTAGAAAACAAAAAGAATGGCTTTACTGTGAACCAAATAACTAACTTCCAAATGAGTGAACAATATGTCTTGTGCTAAGATTTTAGTGTTAGTTTTTGTAATGCTGAGAAAATGCTGAACTATGAGTTCATAACAGTAAGCCAAGAAAACAGATGTATTTTCATTGTTAAAGCACAAAAAACCCTGTGAATTTTGCCTTTAACTATTTTTACTCTATGTTAATTTACATGCCTCTTTTAGCTTCAGGTTTTCAAATGAACTCGGAACTCCATCAACAGAAACCGGGATTTTGCCCAGTTTCAGAACAAAACCAAGCAAGACACAGTTCAGATATTGTACCTGCAGGAAGAGCACAAATCATAAGCTACAACCTGAGAAGAAACTTGTGAGTGAAGCTTGGAATTTTCCCACTTGGTCTATAATGATAATTTGAGCTAAAATTATGAGGATAATTTGAGCTAAAGAGCTCAGCCTGTTAGACTGAAGTTCAGGACTACAGTAGGATTAGAATCCATGTAAGCTTTAACCCATTTTTGCTGTAACAATATTAACCTTTTAGAGATTCTGTAATGGCTGTAAATAGATTGGAAATGTTGCATTCCACAAGCATATCTGCAAGAGCTTTGATATAAAAACCTGATTGTGTCAAAAGCTTGAATTTAATACCAATGACACCCAACAGTGATTCCAAAATTCCAAACCATCTGAAGAAAGAAGAAATGTAGTTGCTTGCAGAAGAGGACTTTCCCATCCCTTCTGTAGAAGTTGATTTGAGTGAGTTCAATCCTGTTCTACATAAAGGCTTTAAAAAGCCTTTAATAAAAGCGCAGCTCTGCCTTTCCAATCCAGGTACAACCATCTTCCACGACAAAAGCAGCACAAGGGCAGATTTTGAGAGGGTGTACTGATTGATGTGTGGTGCCTACCTGTCTACAGGTGAAGACTTTGAATTCCGTGGTTTCTTCACTTGGGCATACAAGGCCTCCACTGTGTGCCCTTCCCTCGGGCTCTGCGGTCGGGCGCTCAGCGTCACCGTGCCGCTGCTGGGAGAGTCATAGGCAGCGATGCCAGCGTACATCGGATCCGCGTCGCAGCCAAAGGTCCGGTTAAACTCCTGGATCTCTGCATAGTCACGCTCCCGAGCTTGTCTCTCTCGAAATTCTCGAGTTTTCGCTTGGATTCTGAAAAATTAAAAGAAGGCTGAAACCGATGGGTGTCCATCTCCCCCCTCCAGGCGTTAGACAGCAGCAGTTAGCAGACACTTCAAGCAGACTATCCTAATGGAAACCAGTGAAGGTTTCCAGTTTCAGTTTGCCATGAGGTCTCAAGTTTACCTTGGACATTGAAGCCTACATTGAAACAATGCTACAAGCAACACTGGTCTTTCAGGAGTACACCTGATTATCCACTGTCTTTTGTTTCACTGTTAGCTAAATAATGGCTAGCCATAGCTCCAGGTAAATGGAGTTAAGCTATTGCTTCATGTATCTTAGGGTGCCCATGCTATTATTTGACTTGAGAATGGCCTGACACCATTCATATTGTCCTCCATCAAAACTTATCAGATTTAATGGTTCTAATGCATGTACTTAGACAGGAATTTTAATGTACTTTCTTAGCTTAATACTACAAAAATAATACTTTTTCAGAATTTAAAAGCTGTGTAGGGATAGGATACACGTATATATTTATGTTAGCATGCATGCAGTAAATAGCAGAAGCAGGTTCTCATACAATTCCTTTGAAATGTGCATGCTTTTTGAAAAATACAAACAAACGGAATCTGGCATCTCTCAAAAGCAGGCTGCATCTTCCCCGAAAGTAAAGACATGTGCCTTGTGTTAAAGTTACAAATGAAAGGTGATGCTGGACAGGGTTTATATCTATGTGCACTAATTTAGCTGTATGATAAAAAGTGACAGATAGAAACAGATGACATTTAGGAATCTGACAGGCACGAACTGAGCACAGGTCATATTTTCAAAAGCATATAAAGCTATTACAAAAATTTGATCTGGGCTTCAAAGTCTCTTTGGTATTTTATAAAATTTGATGTATTGCACACACATATATGCACAGCTGACTGACCACACACCCCCTTTACACTGTCTCTTCAGACCAATTTAATGTTCTGTCATCATCACAAAATGAAGCACTCAGCTGTCTCCTCCCTTCCATTAGTAAAATGTGCCCCTTTTTCATCTAATACAGCCATGGCTACAGTGTGACAGCATCCATCCATGAGACCACAGCTCTGTGAATTGCTGCTCTGTGCCACTTCCAAAGACACCTTGTTCACCAGCTTTTAACAAGAGCAGCCTATTCAAAGCCTCCGTGTCTTATGAAAGCAAGCCTCAAATATTCTGAAAATAGAAAAGCCTTAAAGTTCGGTGACTATGACATTCTTGGAAATTTTAAAATGTCTCCTTTAAGCTTAGTTTTGCAAAAACAAAAGGGGATACACAAAGGGTGGGATTCAGACTGCAGATAAAGACATGAGATCTTACTGCCAGCAGCAGGTGAGCTCAGAGCAGCCACGTGTGCAGGCTCCCTTACAGTGGCCAGGAGCTGTCGGCACCAGACTCCAGTTAGGACCGAGTCCACGTGCCAGAGAATGAAAGAAGTCACTCTAGAGACACTTTTGGGGCTGTTGTTTAGGTCTTCCTTGGGAGCTTGGATAGCCAGCCTTGATTCAGCTGCTCAGACATAAGCAGCTCTGGCCACCTGACATGCCCAGGTAATCCTGATGGACTTGCAGCTGCTGGGCAAGGACTCCCCCAGGTCATGCTGTCAGAGACTGTGATAACCCAAATGACACAAGTCATCTGTGTCCAAGCATGTGATAACCCAAACGACACAAGTCATCTCTGTCCAAGCATGTGAATCCAGCCCTGAACTGGTATGTGAATATCATAATGTCTTCCTCAGACTGAGTCCCAAGAAAATTGTTCCTTTACACTAACAAAGAGCACCATAAAAAAGAAGGGAGTACAAGGATGGCATAGATACACAGACATGTTTTCCCCCACAAATCCTGAAAGTATTGACCATGGATAGTGATTTGGGATACAACTGATTGAATGAATTATCTTCAACAGCCAGAGCCATCTACATTGATGGTTCACTGATTCATTCACATGCCCAAGTTTAGTCACAGTGAAAAGACAAAGAATTTTTTAAAAAAAGTTAAACTAACATAACTTTTTAATTTTGCAAATACAAAATTATTTTCTTTACTGTTTGCTTTTTACTTTAATAGGGAAAAATGGAAGTAAAAACTATAACACTAGTTAGTTGAGAGAATTTTCCTCTGCAATTTCAGCAACATCAGACTGGAATTGTTTTTGTTTAATTTACAATGAAGAGGGATTCAAGTTTAAATTCAAAACTCATTTCAAACTTAAACAGGGTTTCTGCAGGTTCTTTCTAAAATAAAACTATATATTTTACATTCTCGTATACCCCAAAGCTGTAATTCAGAAGTGCTACACCCTTATTCACTTGCAAGGTATCTATGTAGGAGGAAAAAAGGTCTGAAAATCACCTTTGCATGTTGATTCTTCTCACTGTAGTTTAACTTCCAATTTGTAATCCTTTATTAATTACCCTGTGAAGAAATGTATTTATCTACTGATATTTGTCCTCTGAATGGGAGAAGCAAAGGAAATCAGAAATTTCCTAGACATCAGTAGCTTTAATTTTCCTTTAAATGGACAATTTATCATTGCATGCTGGAACACTGTCTGACACCACTTTGGAAGAAAAAAATCCATGTATTTTAGATCACCAAAATTTCAGTGCATGAAATCAGACAGTATAACAATAATGTGGCACAGAGTAATTCAATCAGAAGAAAACATTGTTACCTAAAGCACTTATAAAACAGAATTGCCTGGTGGTTACTGGTGGTATCTGCCTTTGTTACACAAACTGCTATGGGAGAGGGCAGTGAACTTATGTAACTTTTGACCATGAAAATCACATCACTCACCACAGGAGCAGACATGAGTGTTCCTGTGTGAACCACAGGTGTGAACCACCTTTTCTCAAGCATCTGCTTATCGGCTCTTTAATAGTTTGGATGCTGAGCTGTTTGCAGCCAGAGCATTCAGCTTTTCCCATGCATGGCTCCATGAGGGACACTTATTCCCATTCAAGTGGGAAAGAACTGATTGTTGAAGTGTTATGCAAGTAATTATGTTCACATCCACCAGGAAAATTTTTAGAACATTTTCTACAATCGCTAATACCATGTATTAATACACGTACATAGTATTAAAAGTCAGAGTCTAAACACATTATTAATCTTCCTGTTAATTATAAACAAAATATCCAGGAACATTTTGAATAACATTTAACAAAGGATAACAATAAAATTAAAGATATAAGATGTCCGACTATACTGAAACCCAAAATTTCAGATTTTTTTCTCTTAATTGTTTTTATGCTTTACATTTAAGCCAGCGTGAAAATGCTACCATTTTCACATAACAAAAGTATAGGTATTTTGATTGCTTAACATATTTTTAAATATTATTTAAAATATGTTTTGTTTTGCCTTTTCAAGGACATACATTTAAACATTATGTCTCTCAACTTGAAGGAACCAAACGACTAGAGAAAAATATGTAAGAATATTCTGGAAAAGAATAAGAGCTCTCAGCTGAATACTGCACTATCCCTTTTGAATTATAATAGCTTATAACTGCATATATTTTTGTAAAAGGACCTGAATTAATTGTGATGCTATTTTTTATGCTGGCCCCTCTGTGTGCTTGTGTGTGTATATGCATGATATGCCCTAAATCATTTGTTAGCACATACCACATCAAGTACCTATATGGGAAATGCCAGTTCAGACTTTTGTGGGGAAGATAAAATGGTTATGTGAACACACTATGCAGCACAGATGAGAACCCAGGACACACTCTGTACTTGAGCTCTCATCAGCAACACCCCTGCTATTGAAATCCAGTATCTGACCACAGTGCTTTGCTTTAATAATGTGGATAAGTGTATTAAGCTGTCTTCACTGAATTGTATTCCTTCATGACACAGCACAATAAAAATGCATATGTCTGAGATTTCAGACCAGCTAATTTTGAGGACTTATGGCCTTCCTAAGGATTTTGTGGGGGTTAGATAATAATAATAACAGTAATAATGCTTAACATTCACATAATTCTTTTCATTGTCGAAGAATTTTTGCAAAAACTGCTAATCAATTTTTCAGCGTTTAAATGAAACTGAACTTTTAAAAATACAAAAGCTATCCAAAGAAGTTTCTAAACCCTTCCTGCTGAAGTGTTAATACTGAAAATGTCAACAACACACTGTCATGCTTTTGAGACTCAAATTATAACGTTCAGTAAAGTATAAACTATCCTCATGCATTTGTGTGCCATTCAATTCAAAAGCTAATGATAACTGCTCCAAATGACAATATTGTTAGCTGCAGAACTTCCTATAATTGTTAGAAGAGCTTTTCATTGCAAGCTAATCCAGTAATGACAGACATACCCATTGTACCTCAATTCCTATGCACATGAAACGGTGGTCACAAAAGGAAGGAAAAAGCTTAAGTGCAGCTGTCCCCAGCAAACAGCAGCTACCTCATTCCCTTCTTCAAAACCATGAGTGATATTCAGCTTTCAGATGAAGGCAACTCCCATTTCAGACACCTAAATTTAGGTGTCAAGATATGTTTTGAACTCCCAGGACAGCTGGTCAAGATTCAGTCACATCAGGCAGCTGCTGCATGGTGCAGCACACAGTTCACTTGAACATCTGTAACGTGGCCATTTTAAGGTGAAGCCAAACCCTTCTCCAGGCTCCACAACTGTGTTGAGTAGCCCTTCCTTGACCACAAAGGGCATTTAGCCATGTAACTCATATGTGGATGCTAAATAACCGAATCAATTTGAGATTCAATTCCACCCTGAGCTAATGTTTACAGCAGTTCTCTGAACTGAACTTTAACTGTTTGCAGCAACAGAAAAGTCAGATCTGTGGAGCTAGCTGAGCTGTTGTTGGTAAAAGTGAATAAGCAAAGCTGTCAAAAGAAATCAACCCTAATTTCATCCAAAGTTAGAAGTAAACTATAAATATATCCCATATCTCTTGGGACCTTCAGTCTCCTTTGTTTGGATTTTTTCATACTGGTGATTTAGGTCCTTGCAAAAAAAATCACTACTTATCTTAATTGATGAAGACAGCACGGGAAGTATATTCATGGCTAGTACATTACATTTGCCATTGCAATGGCAGCAGTGTCCTCCCATAAGCGCAGAAACAAAGTTGGCTGCTGTTTCTGGTGTGCAATTGCTTGGTCAATTCAATTAATCCTCCTGCTGCTGCCAGGATTCAGCTAATGCCCAAGTGATAATCCACACCCTCGTCTTTTCCACCGAGGCTCACTCATTTACAAAATCAGTATTGAACGCTTGCGGTTCCACATATGTGAGATGGCTGACAATGTTTATTAAGGATAGAAACAGCATTGTGTAAGGACAGAAGCTAAATGACAAGCCATTCACGGCTGCCAGTTCTCAGTTCTTCTACCATCAGACTGGCATGCGCTGGGATGATGGATTGGAAACAGAGGAAAACAACGACACGTTTATAAAGCCAGTCAGCTTGTTCAAGTTAGTCCAGCGGGATGAACACATTCAGTCCAATTTTTGCCAGATATCGCTTCAAATAAAGAGGTCAGAAAGTGCATTGGCCAGCAGCCAGATCTTGTCAAATTTGTCCCCTTCTTCTTTGCTAGTGAAAAAATACCTTGCAGGCACAGCATACGAGGTCTTGCTGTTCCTCCCCCAACATCCTCAACTGCCTTCAGGGCTTTAATGGCCCTTTTTCTAATTTTTGGCAATCAAGTCAATATGGGAGTTTGTCCTCTCCTTTATTTTTCTTTGACCTTTGTCCAGAGCCGAGCAGAATTTTTCTGACAAGCAGCCTTCTAATGAGGGTACCTTGATTATAGGCATTACTGTGATTTCACTCTGAACCAGCATATGACACTTAGCTTTTCTTACCATGATTAGAGCTAGTCAGTTATCACAGTTATAACCACGTCTCAGCAAAGCCATCTGCTTTCCTGGGAAAATCATTCCGAAGGACCACTGTGCACAATGGATAATCACGGCCACCAGCAGCAGTAGCTTGTAAATAAGAAAGACACCTCCTCTTCCTCATTTCCCCCCATTTCATTCAAAACTTAAACATATTAAAAAAAAAAAAAAAGTCAGAAAATACTGCTATGTAAATATAATTTTTAAATTGAAAGGCTAAAGACCAACCTTCCTCAAGTAATTAAAAGAATAACATTAACAGTTCTGCCTTATCTGCTATAGACACACATGTGTGGCCAGTTGACTGAAATATGACCATCCTCTGACCTCAGACACATGAGGAAACGCATGCAAAGTGTGGTCAGTTTGCACAAGCATACAGGGATAAAATCAGAAAGGCCAGGGCATAATGTGAAATAAAAGTACCAGGGAGCTTTAAAGATGACAATAAATCATTGCGTAATTGCATTAGCAGTAAAAGGAAGAGCAAAGAAAAGGTTGCTCCCCTGTGTGGCAGTGAGGGAAGGATATTGACAGATGATGCTGAGGAGACCTGAGGCTTAATGGTTTTTTCCTTTGCATCTGTCTTCACTGAAATGGTTGACTGCAAGAAGAGGACCAGCATAATTGACTACCCCCAACAACAAAAATATCTTCAATATAGCAGCAAAAAAAGTAGCTAGAAACTGGTTAAAGTAGTTGAACTTCATCTGACACACACCACTGTCTGAAGCAGCCTCAGAGACTTTTTCAGCAACTAGGAGAAATTTTTTAGGATAGCTTAAATACCAAAAAATCTAGAAAAAGAGAAGGAGGAGAATTAAATACTTTAAAAAAAAAAAAAACCTAGAAAAAGAGAAGGAGGAGAGTTAAAGACTCATGAGTTTAAGTTTAATCCCTTCTTAAGTAAACTACTGGTATGCACAGAGGAGATGAGACAAGCAGTAGCCACCATAGTTATCACAAACAGATGTGGTCAAGTCAGTCAGATTCCCTTCTAAATTACAGCAAATGGCCTTGTGAGCAGAGCAGAAACAGTGCCAGGCTAAGAAAAACAGCTATGGGATGGATGCAATTGAACCAGGCTGCTTCTAGAGAGCATCTAGAGAATAGGACTCAGCAATTCACAGTCACCAGAATGGATAGATTGAGATATTTTCTATGTGGATCCTTCTCTGAATTTACTCAGGGTTTTTCATTATTAATTAGGCCACAATTGAATCTGCAGAAAACCCAAATGAAGGAACTTTGGAGGAAAGGACCTCCATTAACATTTCAAATGTACTTGAAATACAGAGTAGACTTCAAAAATAGAATTAAGTAACAGCAACTAGGAGATAATTTATGTAGTTCAAATAATTAAACAATCAATTAAAATAAGAGAAAAAAATCTGTGAGTTGCTTTTTCAGGAATGGATCTGGAAGTTCTACTGGGTAACAGATATGAGTCAACAACATCAAGCTGTTTGGGAAAAAGAGTGGGGACATAACAGTAGTCTACAGACACTGGAGGAAAAGAATAATGTGTTAGGTATTTAACTAAAGCAAGAATAATTGAGATTAGATACTGTGAGCAGGGCAACTTGCTAAATGAAAGGCAGTGGAAAAGACTGCCATAAGAAGCTGTGGAGTTTATGTCATTGTAAACTAAAAAAAAAACCCAGGATGAAACAAACATCCTGCAGAAATGGCACACCCTGCAGATCCTACCTTGAAAAAGTGACATGGTGTCTCTTAAAGATCTATAATTCTGCAGCTACGTAGAAGTTTTACATGCATATATTTCGTACATATTGGTTCTACAACAGCTGAGAAATATAACAGGGACTACATTTCTTTTTTTAAAAGGCTGCCCATCATCTCTAAATTAAAGAAATGTATCTACATAATCAGACAGTCTTAATTTTCTTTCTCCTTCAACAATCACAGCCTATCTGCCAATTAGAATATGTGATAGTACTTACTGTCTCTCTGAAGATCCCCCCTCCTCAAATCAAAAGAGATGCATGAGAATTTCAAAAACGTTTAATGAGCTACAACCCAGGAGGGCTGCAGGTATTAAAAAAAAAAAAAAAGTGAAGGATAAAGGTGATAAGGTGATTACTTTAAGTGCCCTAATATATTAAGAAGAGAACATTATGCTCATTTTTATAAGGAGTTATATTAAAGAAGGCTATTAAAGAAGGCAGCAAAATACAAATGAAGATGTAAAGAAATGAAAAAATGCAGGAGAGAAAGTAAATATTATGCATATGAGCAGGTGAAGTGCAAACACCAATTTGAAATCAAGTGACATTGATGAAACTAAAGGAGACATTAAAATTATTTCCTCTAACCTTGTGGAATCTCATATATTTCACCCCCATCCTTCCTTATCTCCTGACCTTCTTGATTCACCCTTTGTCTTCCCAAAGTGAAGACACGTCCCCCTTGCTTTCTTGGACGTTGCAGTAAACAAGAGAAAATCCTTGCTTACTCTGAGTTAAAAAATCGTCAAATTATCTTACATACACTTCAGTGGAGCTTTCAGCCTACTTTGCAGTTAACAGTCTGCCACATTTTGGGGTGGAGGGTTTGCCTGTGATTTTTTAAAAAATATGTTTCAACCAAAGGAGAATGTTTCAGGAACACAGGCAGTAAGGTCCTCCTGTCTCCAAAACAAACACTACCACGACTGAAATTTTCTGTCCTTATTTTCATGTCTGATCCAAGGATCAGTGACCTCAGCAGTGGAGTATCACCCAAATGAGCACCTGGGACTATTACCCTGCCAGGAACCACATTGCATCAAAGAACAGCACTGCAGTCTGAAAGTAAAATGGAAGTTGGTTTTTCTTTTGCATAAGAAAATTGGCCAGAAAGGCTGACATTTACACCTACAACAACAGGTCCCTGATCATTAGATTACCTTAGCTCTAATTTCCTATTTAGCTCTTCTGCTAGACTGAAGTAGAAAGGAAGCAGATCATGATATTCAACTTTGTTTCAGCAATAAGTTTTGCTGAAACAAAACTTATTGCCAAAACGCAAGCTCCTGCCTCCATCCCTCCTCACTTTAAGAGCTCTGGTTTCCTCCTTCATGCAGACTTACTTGGACCATTTATTCCTGTACATTTTTGTCCCCAACTGGAGAACAATTTCAGAAGGCACCACTGGTAGGTAGCATCTGAATTCTGCAGTGAGATGTGTGAGGAGCAGCTGTTCCCTTGTGTGCAAGAAACAAATGAGACAGGCATACACATATCAAATGGTACCATATATCATACCATGAGTCAAATCAGTCATTCCCAGATACTGCAGGCAGCAACTAGAGGTCGAGCTACAACACTTTTATCAGTTGGTGGAGCTGAGCCTATCCACCAGCCATGCTCCTCTAGCTGAAGTCTAGTAACTAAAGTGGCTACAAAATTCTGCTGCTAGCTCTATTTCAGGTCCATCGTTCTGTGTTTCTAGAGTACTATGTATAAAATAGCCTAATCCTGAAGTTGAAAAATGAAACAGTATGAAGTGACAAAAAAATGCAATGAAAAACCTTACAACAAAGCAAGGATTATGTGAATCTCAAACACTGAAGATGAAAGAAGAGAAAAGGAAAAAAAACCCAATCCAATAAAGAATATAGTCAATATTTTAGCTCAGGACCCACAAATACACACCCACGACACCTGAGGATTCACTTCTAAAACCTTACTGGGTCACAGTGCTGAAAGCACAGATCTATAGCATGGCCAGAAACAGAGCCAGGTGTCTCATAACTCGTGAATAGTTAGTTCTAGTAACAGGTTACAAAGTAAAGGATGCAGCTGTGGTGTGGAGAGAGGATCCATCTGCCTGTTACGAATGTATCATTAGATGGCATTCTGGCTAGTCAAATACTTGCTGCTGTATTTAAGAATTAGAAAAGAGGAGTAGTGTTAGTGCCTTCTTTTACTGTCAGACTCCTGTAGCGCAGAGTGGAAAACCTGATAGGTTTTGAGTTCTGTTCCATTCAGCAATAGTAAGTTCAGTGAGTTAGTTAGTGTTATGGCACAGCTTTTTTAACTCTCAAGTAAGTCTTTGCTACAGTAACTCTGCCACTAAAGGAGATTCATTTGACATCAGAGGACATGCTGCTACCTTAAACTAAAGTTCTTGGCATTCTAAGGTCAAACATTTTAGTTCAAAGTAAGAGCTGATACGTGTAAGAGAGCACTGAATTTATATGATCTGCGAGACACCTTAAACTAATTTGTAACACAGAATATTATAAAGACCACCTAAATAATGGTTTTTCAATATATTGCAAGGGACTTGGCCAGACCTTGCCCAGTGCAATGTGTTGAATCACTAGAGAGAAATAATAGAGAAAATATACTTTTAACATGATGTCCTAAAATCTCTATACTTACAGTATGTAGCTAGAGAATATGTGGTGTTTTGTTTAAAAAACTACTCCAGTAACTAGTATTCTGCAAAGGTTTCAATTTACAAATCTACCGAAGTCAGTATTTTTATGAAGTGGAACTGGCCTGAAATGTTTTTCCAAAGCTCAATATTCTCATGCTTCAGTTCTGTGTTCTCTCCAAAAATTATTGCCATTGATTTTTTTTTCATATCCTGCACCCTCATCCATGATGTAAAAAACCATTGCCAAAAACAATGCTACAAATCTGAATGAAACTGAGACAAGCAGACCCCATCACAAAATAAGTGAGAATGAGAAACATATTGCTCTGATTTTCTGATCACTGAGGAATTTTTCCTCTCCTCTGTTACAGGATGGGAAGAAGGTGAAAGTTTTAACAGAAAACTTTACTTATATTCTGAATGTTTACAGTAGTAATGATTTTAGAGGTAACAGTTTTTATGAAAGATATTAAGTAGCATCAAAATACAGCAGCAGCAAAAGTAAAGCTGAACCTTTGAGTTACTTCAAAAACACAGATAACTCTTAGGCAATGTAAGAAAGAAAAATCCTTTCCTTATCACAGTATGTTGTCTTTTTTCCTTAAAGTAAGATGAAACTGCTCAATGAAAATATTTTGCTTAAGGGGGAAAAAAGTTGGGGTTTTCCAATAAAAATATTATGGTCTCTCTGGGAAATCTGGAAAGACACCAAGAGTGTCCTGCTGTTCAGCCCCCTACTCCATCTGATACTTTAACAGTTCCAGATGGCCTTTACTACAGGATGACCTCCCCTCTATTCTTTTATTATGACCTTTGGGTCACAAATTATCTGTAGGATGCTGCTGTCATTCTGTAAGACACTGCTGTACTCTTTCATCTAAAGAATAAAGATGCTTAACATTAAAACTCATCTTTGTTAGGCTGACCTTCCAATGATGATCAAACCAGACAGTTATTCCAATCAATGTCATTGCTGCAGAAAATATGTTTCATTTTTTGCAACACTGACATTAAGAAACTAAGGCATGGTTTTAAATCAAATCACTTTTGCAATCCTACTTGGCTAGAGAGCATAGCCTGTTATACTCATTTAAAATATCAAAAATATTGCTGCAACAGTTTTGATGAGTTACATTGATTAGAAGGATCTGGTGGGTTTGTTTTTTGTAAATTATTGATGTGGTTTTCATCCAAATGTCATTGATAGGAGGTAATAAAACTTTATGTAGGTTTTATTAATTATTTGTCTTTATCATCGCTAACAGAACACATTGAACTTACATAGGAAAATATAATAAATAGTCACAATGTACTAAATAAAGTAATAAGGTTAATTTCTTTCCTGCTGTCAGTAAATTCATGTTAGCAGTCTCTCGTCAGCTTGACATCAATTAATGATTTTAATTCCAGACTCTTGTCACAGTACTCACCACCCTTTCGTCTAATTAAAATGGATGATGCATGATGAAGGGAAAACACAAGACTTCTGTTCTTGTTGTAACATTTCTATTCATTAGTATACTTTTACAACAAAGGGCTTGTGGCTTTAATGGTACTAGAGAAGGATGAAGAAAAGTTTATTACATGTTAGGGATAAAGACCCATATACCCTTAGGAAAATATAATACAGGAAACATTTTATGGAATAACCGAATCCTTCAGGGGGAAAAAAAAATCAATGTTATTTTAACTACTAATGAACAGGAAGAATGCTTCCCTCTAAATTTAGGGGGAAAAAAAAATGCGTGAACGACACCCACTACTCGCAGCCTTGTTTACATCCGCACAAAAAAGTGCTGTCAGCCTATTGATTGAGCTCCAAAAGTAACAGCAAATCCGGGAGCCTCCCCGGGCAGGACAGCCTCCCCGGGCAGGACAGCCTCCCCGGGCAGCGCCTCCGCGCCCCGCGCTGCGCGCTCCGCGCCGTGCGCCGGCAGCAGCATTGCCTCCTG
>VZTN01026438.1:29220-74950 GCA_013400515.1 Erpornis zantholeuca
GGCGCGGCCGGACACTGCCATCCCCGCGGAGCCCAGCCCGCAGCTCCCCCTCCCGGCCCCGCCGCTCCCCAGGCACCTCCCGGGCCGGGGAACTGGCGGCACTCGGGGCACAGCGACGGCGGAATTATGTAAATGTAGCTCCCTTTGTAACCCAGAGGAACAAAAGGTCATGCTTGCCAAAATAGAAAGGGGGGGAAACCAGCACAGCAGGAGTTTTCTGGTCCAGGCGGGAGCTATGCACATGCACGTACCCAGCGCGGTATCGCTCTGCATTGTTATCCTCCAGCAAGCGCAGCAGAGGCTGGGATCGTGCAGCTGCTGTTACAGAGCAGAGCGAGCCCCCGGCCCCACAGCCCCCCCCCATCTGACCGCTCTACCGCCTTCCCAGCATCTCCGGAGCCTCTGTCTCCACTCTTCCACCAGCACAACACTCTAATTCTCTCCCAAAAGGTTCCTCCTTATCTCCTCAAGACTGATCCTCCCAACACAGGTGTTTAAGCACTTGATTTTGCATCCATTTCAGTGGAAGTTGAGGAAGAATACAAGTCTAAGATTAAAACACTTTTATGGTAACACAGAGATTTATAGTACATTAGTAAAGCTCTTAAATCAGTGTATTAACCAAACAGAGAAAATATCCTCTAGACTGCTTCCAAGAGGAGGAAGTGCCTCTAGAGGCGGATTACAGCATAAGCACTGTTTGCCCACAGATGGATCACGAACTCTGAATCATGAGATTACATGAGAATTGCAACTTTCATCTTTTAAGCATTATCCATCAGTGAACCATGCTGGATTCAGATGAATTTCTTAAAAACTTCACAAAGAGGTCCGTTTAGTTCATTCCTCTGTTATCTACTACCCGGGTACAAAGACTAAAGCTATTCAGGTCAGGGAGAACTTTCCCTGCTAGAGGAAGTTGGTCCAAGGCTGGAGATAGCTGGCACATACAGCCTTGCCATGTGTGCCAAGAACTGCACCTGCCTGTGCTAAAGAAGGGAAGACCACAGGAAAAGGTTTTGGATTTGCTGACGATTTATTTTGTAATGAACACAAATTTGAAATGGAAAGGAAAAAGAAAGAAGAAAAAAACAAAAGAAGCCCCAAACAAAACGACAAAAATGAAACTGAAGGGAAAATGCAAGGGTGGAAGAGGGAGAAACAAAGGTACCAGAACCTGCTGTTGGGGGGATGTCTCTCTCCAGCAAGGGCCGCCAGTAACAACAAGAAGACAAAGCAGTAGGTTTTCTAAACTGTTCCATCTTCACCTCTCCTAAGAAAGAGACTACACTAAGAGGCCTTGAAGAACTCAGAAAACATTTTGGGGCCCTCAGGTTACAGGATATCAATGGACACACAGGCTAAATATTGAGCACAAGTACTCTGGGAGGCCCTCAAAGACCAGATGCAGAGGGTTTCTAGGTTGGAAAGGTCTGTGGGATTCCAGAGGTTTAGATGCAGCAGCATGGCACAAGGTGACCATCCATATGAACTTATTGCTCCTGGTCACTGACAAAAGTTTCAAAGTCTACTTTTAAGTCTATGACCCACCGCAGTGCTTGTGTAAAACTATAAGCAGTTGGAAGCATCTCTGAAAGCTCAAGATATTCCACTCATCTCCAGTCTGTAAAATCCAAGAGATCTTAGGAAGGTATGCAAACCACAGGTGCATCAGGAGACCCTGGATTTAATGTAGCATCTCAGTGGTACCCAGTTTGAGCAGGACAGTGATAGAGAGGATGACCACACAGCAAAGAGAGGCTCCAAATTAACATATGTGTAAAACAGCTGTGATCTGGCACAGGAACAGAGCTAACTGGATTTGGTTCCCATTCAGCTTCCTCAAGACTGCAGTACAGACTCTTTCTTAGGAGACTCAAGGCCACATTCAGAAAACCTAGTCTTGCCTCGAGTTTTTGACTGGTGCCACTGCTGAGGAGAACCCTTTCTAACAGCCCAGCAGAGCCCAGCCAGATTTTCAGATCGACGCTTGGCAGATACTCAAGGATAATGCAAGCAGACTTGTTTTTTGTGCAGTAAACCAGTGTTAAAGCATAGTGACATGGGGCAGTGTTCTATGGTCTGGGAGGAACTGTTGGAGGAACTTTGGAGGATTTACAGATAGCAAGTATTTTACAGAATTTTTGGTAAGACTAGTGGGTGGTTCCATCAGGTGACATCCCTAATTGTTCCAGTATTCCTTGTCATTGAAAGCTGGCTGTATTTTCAACTAAATAAATTCATTTTTCATTCAAAATTACTTTAAGATTACTTTAAGTCAGTAAGGATGCACCATATACATATATATCCAGCATATATAGGATGTAGGTTAAGAGATACACTCCTTAATCAAAGAATCACAGAATCAAGAAATTATTATTAATAATATATTTATAAAAAGCCATTTTATTAATTTAATCATGGTAAATTGAAGAGCATTAATTTTCTTATCTGTATCATAATCCATATGAACACTAGGTTTTAAAGAAAATCCTACTGCAAACACAATACTATTAAAATTATTAAATAAAGGCAAAATAATTCCATAAAATTGTGGGCATGATTGATTTTTTAATGGGCTGTTCACTTGTTCTCTGACCCCCCCTAAGGATTTTTGCTCCTAGCCTCTCATACATAGTAAATTCATTAAATCCAACCTATTTCCCCAAAGCATTGCATCATTTTAGAGGTATATAGAATCAAATACCAAGTAAAATAGAATGAGCGAATTGCACTGCTAAAAAAATTGAGGATAAAAAACCCACAGAAAACAAAGTTAAAATAGCAGCCATTATGAGCCAACATTGACAGTAATATTTTACTCTGTCTCCTAGTAAGCCTTTTGAGGGATTGTTCAGTTAATTTGCAAGAGTACTCTTCATTAACATCATGTATCTAACATCATTATTTTACAGGATCAAAAGGAAACTGCAATCTAACTGCAAAAATATTTAGTCTCTATGGACCAAATCAACATCTGAATTTTTCAGAAACATAAGGAAGCACCTCACACATTTGGTTGCTATTTCATTATCTTTTATTAGTTGTACATGCGGCTACCCCAAAGAAGTTGCATTCTCTTATAGACATAACACAAAGGAAAGCAAATACACAGGGAAAGAGAGTAACGGGAGGAGAAGAACCCATGTTACTGTAACATCAAGCTGTTATGAAGTTCTGGCACATGCATTTTCTGCAGTTTCAGTGAACACATAAAATTGTTTTTATGACACACGAGGAATGAGATTCCAGGAAAGATTCAAATTGGTTAGCATAACTTGATGGACAGGGATTAGGAATTTGCTCCATGCATTGGGGGCTGTACAAATAATTTCATAATTCTACCTTGGTACCCAGCGTGACTATTGCAACCTCTCTTACATCATCACATGGACAGTCTATACTCTCACCATTCTTACTGAGAGAGACAGAGAGACACAGAGACAGAGAGAGAGAAGGAAGAGAGAGAAAATGTTACTAACTTAGGCGTCAAGTCTTTCTTCCTTTTATAAATGTATATGGCTGATTTTCTGGGGACCTCATGTTACTAAGAAACTCCAAGGGCCAGCTGGGGCTCAGCAGCGTGTGAAGCCAGGGCACAGTGTGGTGCTTGTCTGGCCAACCATCCCCTGCCCTGAGCTGGCCAGAGCAACTGAGGCAGCTTTCCATGGCTCTGCACCCCTGGCCTCAGCTCTGTGCCTGCTCCAGCCATCTGAAGGGAAGCTGGCTGCACAAACACCCTCATCACTTATTTCCTTCAATTCCGGTCTTCCTCTTTACCATTTAATCTGCAAACACTTTACTTTTAAAAACGGGAACAAATTTAATGACCCTGCCCCACTTTTGTAAAAAAAGAGAAAATAAAAACCAATCAAACTAGTAAAAAACATCCAGGCACTGTAATCCATCCACCTTCTACAATCAGAACAGATGGACAAAGAAAAGAATAAATTTTTACATCAGTTTATGATAGTATAGCTGCTAAAGAGTAAAAAAATTCCCATGATGTAATCTAAACAGATGGTCACAAATGATAAAGTTTCTGGAGTTTAACAAGTTAAATTAATAAACACACACTCCCAGCCTGCCTTAACTGTATGGTAAATCACTCAACTCTAAAAGAAATGAAAGCAAACCATTTCAGGTTTAACTGAGAAGTCTACACAAGAGTTACTGTGGCTCTCTATTCCACTGAGCCCTTAATGATGAAGCCACCGTTCATGAATTTTTATTCTTATCTGCAGAAGACCGAGGTGCATAGAGATGGTTGAAGAAGTCATTGACTAATTAGTGATATCTCCTGTACAAGGACAAGAAAATTTTCCTCCAGAGTTCCTGCATCAATCCTAAATTTATGGCTGAGCTATAGAATGATTTTTAGATAATTCTACTGTAAGTATAGTTCACTTTCACTGCTAAATGTGTCTGAAACTATCTATCATTCAGTAAACTTTATAAAGTTTGTCTCTTTACTGAAGTGATGTCTGCTCAAAGAGGTTGTCTCTCCACTCACATCCCCCAGTATTAGTTAATTGATAACCTACACTTTTTAAGATTTTGACTGAATTGATCTGAGATACACCAAAGTCTAGGCCCCAACTATCTAGGACTACAAGAGACAGGATGAAAAGTAGAGTGAAAATATGGAGAAGAGCATATGACATATATATTATACAGGTTTTTTATGTTAAGGGAAGCTGACAAGGAAAAATAGAGGTACTCACCACTCATTTTTACAATTAGCAGTTTAATATACATATCATTCCATAAACAGACTGCATGGCACATAAATAGACTGAACTCCAGTGACAAATATACTGGTAAGTATAATTTTAGGTTTCTCCTAAATTTATCAATGAAAAATCTAGATGTGCAAAACTTTGAAGAAAAATACAAAACATACTTCATTCTATATAAATATTTTTTTTCTGAAAATGTCAATAAAATCAGTTATAGAATATATAGAGAAAGCATTTCATTTTATTACTTCAGTCCCCTCAATAAGAAAGGGAGCTCTGGGTCTATAAAAGATGCTTAACACAGCCAAAGGAGCTGTTTGTACTAATGTCCAAAATAAATCCAGCTTTGTCTTGTTATTTAAAGTATATAAACATATCGACACGTGGGAAATTTCATCAGAGAAAATTGAACTTCAGTTATTTAATTTAAAAAACAAACTCTCTCTATCAAGGTTTAAGCAAATACTGAAGTCTACCTCTCCTGTTCTTGCTTCATTCGTATTCTCTCCTCTTCTGAAGTAAGAGCTTCCTGCACTTTTATTTTACCAGTTTTCTCACTCTTGTCATCTTTGCGATGTTTGCCAAACCTGTTAATAACACACAAAAAAAGAATCTAACTTGTGAAATGAACAAAACTGTATTTTCCTTTTCCTGTGACAAAGAGAGTTCTCCAAGAAGGACTGCTGGGAAAGCAGGAAGGGAAAGTGCAAAGACCTCAGAATCTCATTTAATATTTTCCGGCTGCTTACAGGTTTGAGTTTTTTTACATAAGTTTTTTTATTTTTACTTTTATTTCACTCCTCTTAAAAGTTTATAGAATTCCTCACTGAAGAGCAAAAGAAACAAAAAATAATAAGTGGACCACATTTCTCTTTCATGCCAGGATTTTGGGGTCGCTATTCTTAAACAGACAGTCAAACAGTGTTTTAGAACACCATCTCTGCCCAAGGACACAGCTCAGGTTTGCATTAAGCCAAGGTTTCCCCATGTGAACATGAGGGGAAAGAGAGCTGCAGGTCTGACAGGTCCCCACACCCCACAAGGGCTGTTTCACCACACAGAGAACACCATTCAAAGCTCAATTTATTCTTTTTCAGCAGCAGGGATTTTCTTTAAACTTTATTACTGATGACTCTTTCCCCAAGGGTGTTCCAGTGTGGGAGGGTGAGTGGAGGGATGGAGCTGTCTGGGCTGCCCTAGACAGAGATGGGTGCTGGCAACCCAGAGTTTGCCTTCTTCACGTCTCCTCTTCCCCTCTAATGGCTACACTTCAAATATATTAGCTTTCTTCCATATTTGCACATTCCACTGTTTTCTTTAAACTTTCAGGGAGCGAAGAATTTGGCATTTGAGATACTCAGTTATTATGAGGACAAAATTATTCATATTTCTTAAGACATTTCTGATCTATTCTGGAAGGAATGACTTTTGTATAGAGCAAACCAAACACTTTAATATAACCTTTAAATAGATCCAAACGTTAGATGAAAATTTTCTATTTAAGGCAGAAGGACTACATGTATCTCTTAAACAGTATGTATACCAATTAATACCATTCTGCTTTTATCACACCAAAAGCAGAATGATTTTTACTTTTTTTATACCAAACGCTCATCTGAGACCTGACTGACACTGTGGCCCTTCACACTCAGGTTCACACCAGAAGTGAATCATATTAAAGCACTGGGACTTGCAATCAAACATGCCTAGCAATAGGGCTGACAGGACACCACAAAGGCTCACAAACAGTGAAATAACCCACAGAGTTCATAAAGCTTCCTTCCCACCTGTTAATGGAACATCCTTAAAATATTTAGGGTTCACCAGGCATTTATAATATTTTCTCATTTGTTCCTTTTGATTCCAGGACAAAGCCACTGTGTGGGTTGAAGACACACCACACAGCAACCCTGCAGAATGATTAATTTCTGGCCATTCAATCAAGAGGTATTATTTATATTGTGTAATCATGTTCATGGCTTTTAGGGCAGCTCTTTAAAACCAAAACACAAAAATACAGCATAGGAGCATGTACATGAAACTTTAAAGTGTGTGCCTGTTCTTCACACAGATTGTTCATTTCCAAAGTAATTCAGGCATCTGAAAACTAAAACCACCTGAAAAGGGATAGGCAGAGGACATGATAGGGTTAAGAAATGCGAAATAGGGTGCAAAGTTAATGTCTCTGATTTTATAATGTTATACGTAAAACTGAAATACATAAATTCAGTCATTCGAAACACCAACATGTATTTTTCAAAACATCCACCTATTTATTAGAGAGTAGTCAAAACCACTATACAAAGCATTTACATATATGACACAGGTTTCAAATCAAGTTCTGGATGTTGCACACCAGACAAAAGAGATTGGTTAATTTAAAATAGCCCTAAAACTTCAAGCCCAGAGAGGAGTTTTGGCAGAAAAACAGTGGAACTGAGACACTCTCTACACAGAGAGTGCCTGAGGTGGCAGCATGGGTCTGACTGAGGGAACATGCAGAGCTGTGAGGAGACAAGCACCATATGTGGCACAGCATCTCTGGGATGCTCACATTTGCTTCTGTCTCCTGTCCTCCCTCAACCCATTTAAAATGTCAGGCAAAGCAAAGGAGTTAAATTCTGGAGCACCCAGTTTATTTTTGAAAAAGAAATCGTGGTTAAAAAAAAAATGGGGGGAAATAAAAGAATTAGTTATTGCCCATTAGGTTTTGGCAGCAAAACAGAATTTCTGCCACCATAAATCAATTCATTGCAAGTATGAACAGATATATCATGAAATCAATACCTTATTAAAAAAATAAAGTTCATGGGAAATTTCTAATAATCCTTGTAAACAATCTAGTAAATGTCTGGTCAGGCTGCATGGTTGTGGGGAGACCATTTCTAAAGTTAACATGTAATGAAAACCTAGCAAAATTCAGTGGTTTGAATATCCAGATCCAACCATGCAAGTCCAGAGCACACAGGGCTCGTGTGCCTTCCCACAGAGGCAGAGGTGGGCACCACACAGGCAGCAGCACTTGGAGCAGCACCAGGGCTTAGTTTGCTTTGAGTCACGAGCAAGTTGTGGCAACAACCCTTCTTCTCTTTCAGGGTTTTCTTCCAATAGTCCGGGAACTAATGCTCCTTCTGCCCCCGAGGACCATCCTGATAAAAGTCTCTGGAAGGCAGCTCTGTTCTTTCCCAGGAATTTCACAGGGTGGCCATATTGTTCCTACTCTGATCAGAGACTTTCCAGTGCCCATCTCTGACAAGCTCTGTGGTCATCCCAGCAGTGGACAGTCTGGCAGAGAATGAACCACGGTGATCTTGCACAGGTGCCTTCTATGGACTTTGTCACCCACAGAAGTGATATATCTGCCATAATCACCACTGCCTGTAACAAGTTCAGCAACATTAACTGCACTGTCCCTGCCCTGGAACCCGGAATAACAAACACCATCCTCCCCCCTCCCTGACTGTGGCTTCATGTTTTTAGCACAATGCACAGTTGTGTTAATTGTGGCTTAATAATCACAAAGCTTTGAGAAGATGCTAAGATAGCACCTCAAGAAGATGTGAGAGAGCCACCAAGCACCTGAGAAAGGTGCTGAAAAGAACATCGACAGGGATAGATTTGTACACCCCCACACACCCCCCCTTTATTTCTGTAGGAGCAGTCAACACTCCCCACACCAAACATCATTCACAGTCTATGGTAAGATTACTCTTGCTAGCAATAAATGTGTTTGTTATTTACTTCTATTAAAAGCGTTTGCTTCATGAAGTATGATTTATAGTCATAATGAAACCCACAGCCCAAATCAGCATCCTCTCCACCAAATTTATATCAGACGTTTATAATTTATTTATTTGGGCTAAGTTTAACTACAGAAATGCAACATCCAGCAATGCTAAGACACACCATTAAAGCCAGCTGTTAAAACTGTCAGCTGTACTGCGCTGTGACTATGCTGGTGTAAAACTATTGAAAATCACCTGTCCTAATTTCTTCAGGTAGACGTTTTCTATTCATATAAATGATGTTTCCTGCTCATGAATATTAACTGAAACAGGACAATTAGAAATAAGACTATACAGACCACTGAAATACAAGCAGTCTATGCAATAACCCTTGAAAACATCCCACAGTTACTGTGCACTGTCTCCACAGCCAGAGGGAAAGCCCTTTCTGCTGCTCTTTGGTGACCTTTGTTTAGTTATGTGAGTCAAAAGTTTGGGTCAGGTCCCCAGAATTACTCCTGGTATTCACAACACCCTGAATTGAATGCATTGGCTAAATGCAAAGATCTGGTTTACCTATGGAAAAGTTTCACTTCCTTACAAGTGCAACTGGTCTAGTCCCTGACTTGCCCCATAACCATTAATGTGTATGACATCTTCCCCACAAGCCACCAGGCTTTGCATCATTGTGCATCTTACCTCTTTACTGCTCAGGTACTCAAAAGAAAGGAGAGATGGAATTAGGATGTATGTCTCATACATGGCCCATGGCAAATTTGGAACCTTACGGCTTCCAACACTATTTTTTCCATAATCCATATATTGAACGGCCTGGTACACCTGCATAATAAGCTCTCCCATTGAAGTGACTGCTCACTTACTGAGAACAGCCTAAGACTGAAATTCACAAAGTGCAATCAAAGATATCTCCCTTGTAAAACAGAAATCACCATCCATTTGTCCTGTGTCAGAGAGATTCTGGGCTTTTGCAAGGCCTTGAGGATACAGCCAAGTGCTGTGATCCCAGCCCTGGCTGCTCCCTCCCCAGACACAGGAGCAGTTCTCTGCTGCGTGCAGCTGGTTAGAGTGCCTCAAGCACTTGATGATTTTCAGGCGCTTGTCTGAACCTGAGACAGTCTCATTGTCACTGCTGGGGGGCTGGCTGCTGGGATACTTGTTGCAGTTCTTACAAATGCAAATGAAATGACAACTTTCCTTCTAATATATACATGAAAACTCCATCGCTCAGCATCTGTGCCAGCAACGCTCCTTGCCTTAGTGAAAAGCAGGACAGTGCTTTAAAACAAAGGTAGAAACTACTAATTTTGGAATTAAAAATCAAATCCATGCAGAAAAGGAGCATCTGTGGCACTGATGTTCAGTCTGGAGAATCTAATTCCAAGCTCTTTTCTTTTGCTATGTTCAGTGCCAACAATTTGACTGCGAGCTATAAAAGCCCAGCCTAAATCACTGCACAAGATACCAATGCACAGACACGAGCTACTACATGACGTGCAACCAAATTACACACACTACTGCCTCACCAAGTTACCATATTCATGAGGAAAACAGTTCTGTTGCTTCAGCTTGAGCTACACCAGGCTCCTCTGAAGCACCTGCAGCCACCAAAGCATAACACTGACCTGTGGCCACCACTTCCCTCAATCTCAGTTCTTAGAAGCAGAGCACAGAATATTTATTACTCAGGGTAGAAAATAAAGAGCAAAAAGAAGTGCACATTTTCCTCCAAGTCTCGAGTAATAAAAAAACTTACCATTTTGTTTATAAACATATCCTTTCATAGATATAGCTTAGTACTTCTTGGAGGACACAAACTGTATGGTTATAGAATAAACTCTTCATAATACTAACAATGCTTTTACTTCATGTAACAACAGCTTGTTTAGGCAGTATGATCCCTCAAATGGCTACCTGAAAACAGAGACTAGACAAGAATAAGGGAATAAAGGAGGTATTTATTTGAAAGGCCTTCAGGGGTACACTCTGGGCTCCAGAGGGTCCTGTCTCAGTGGATCCCAAAATGGACAACAGGTCACAAGTTCTTCACACCCCTATATGTTTGGCCCATTTTTATATCAGGATAAATTCGCCAATTAAAACTTTAGCTAATGATGTAATTTCCCAAAGCTTGCTCCCCCTCCCCAAGATGAAAGTTTACAATTTTTGGGCCTAGGACAACCTGGGTGTCCTTGGAGAGCAAACTAGAGTCCTTGTTATGTCTATCTCAGCATAAGAGAACAGCAGCCCACAAGCTAAAATAAACTTCAGAGTTACACTAACAGTACAGGACTTGAAAAATATAAAAGTTAAAACGTAAGACATCAAGTAGGTCTCTCATTTAAACCCTGTTATAAAAAGTATACCTAAAAAGTAGTTTAATTTTATTTTGCAGCTGCACAAGCAAAGAAAAAAACTTCTATGACTAACTGAAATACAGGTTGTAAATTAAAAATACCTTGTCTGTCCAAGTATGTGAGAAATTGAAGAGAGTAGCTGAAATCTTGTTCACTCTAATTGCCAAGATACTCCAGAGTTCTACTTAATTTATATCTTCTTAATTCTCCTTTTACATTAAGGGTTGGAGAAAGTTTCAAGATAAGTGTAAATGCTCAGAATCAGATTCACAGATCCACAGACTTAATCCTCAAATTCAGCCAACAACAGCAATCACAGTAAGAAAAGTAATTAAAAATTGTAAGAGTACCATCTTTTAAATGCACGATCTCTAGTGCATAGCAGCCAGGTCACACCAGAGGAAAGCACCATGCTCATGCCCCACATGGGATGAGGTTTGTCACATTGTTATTAATAAAAAGATGAGAACACAGACCTGCATGCTGTAAGCTTGATCCTCAAATAGGAGACCTCATGAACTCTGGATAATCTAATCAAACTAAAATGAATACCCAAACCTCTCTGTCAGTCCCTAGCTGGCTCACTTTCAAGCTTACTTGCTTGAATGACTGTCACCAACTAGGAGGTGATCTAATCCAAAGTCTATCATACTGAACAGAGAGGCACTGACTAACAAGTGCCTTCAGTGGCTTTGGGCCAGTGCATCAGAGCAATTGAACAGTGTGAGGCTCAATGGAGAACACAGCATAGCAGAATATTTAAAGAATGAGCTCAAGCTACAATATGATGCCATGTATATAAAAAAAAAGTGCATGTAGATAAAATACACATGTAGATATAAAGAACACACACATGATTTTGCATAAATAGACATACATACAGACAGAACAAGTAAGCAAGGAGAATGCATGAGTGGTAATAACAGAAAATCCATATTTACAACTTATCTCAAAAAAATTCAGTTTAAAAGAATATGTATCAGCATCCTTGATATAATAAAAATAATATACGTGTAATCTGCTAAATGGATTTTACTCTGATGTGTTACTGATGAGATCATTGTCGTCTGCCAAATCATCCACATATTTCATTAGAATAAAGAGCTACAGAAGAAACATGCATTAGTTGATTAATGAAAAAACACAAAAATTGATTGAGACAGAAGCTCAGTAGCATTAGGTTCCTTAATAGAAAAAAGACCATCATTAAAAATTAACAATTGGTAAGTGTCTTGAACTATTTTGTCAGGTTTTTTCTGTCTTCAAGGCATGCTCTTTTCCCCACAGTAGCAAACAGTATTCACACACATAGACACACATAATGTAAACATTGCTTGAATGATTTTGCAATGATTTCTGTAATCTTTTTCACCCTGCTGTATCAGCAAAATAATTTATATTTTTTTATTTATATTGTGACATAGTATTGTGACACACAAAATCATTCTGTTGCTAAAACAAAACCAAAAACCGAGGATTTAACATAGCACACAAACAAAAGCCACCCTCTTTAGTGATGACTTGAAGATTTAGAAGCCTTCCATTCCAAGCAAAATTGTGGAAGTGCTATTTTTAAAAACATGTTCTTAAGTGTAAACATTTACATATTTCTATGGATTTCTAGAAACAGCCTGTTATCACATGCTACTAATCAAATTAGTAGATCCAAATCTACTTGTTGGGAGGGAGTGCAGTGACTGCTGGCGTGACTCAGCAGCAGCACTGTCCTGAGATGACACAGAAGCACTGATGAGCAGGCACCTTGATGCCAGAGCTTGTGGGCATAATTAAAACCGACATTGATAGCTTCATTTTCCATGGATTTCCTTGTCTGTTGTTAAAATTGATAAAGCAGCAATCCTTCTGGTGTGACATTCAGCAGAAGACCCCTGCCAGGAGGGTTCCTGGGGAACTCTGATGTCACAAACCAAAAAAAGCACATTAAAAAAGGTAACTCATGAAAATGAAGAATACCCTGAAAAGGTGCACCTGTATCTCTTCAGGCCAGTGATGTTTGCCTCCAAGCAATAAAGAAACTCATGTGCTCAGCCACAAACACAGAAATTTAAAGCACGAGAACCAAAGTGGCTGTTACTGCTAAGTATCAGCCCTCTGAATGCCCGCCTTGGGCCTGAATACTGTAAAGCATGTGAAGGTCTTCTGTGTTCAATTCACATGCTTTCTCTCAGCAGCCTCCATATCACTCTCCAAACACTAAAAAAAACCATTTTTAAGCCCCATTCAAGGAGGTATTCTAGTACATCTCACCAAACTAAGTTTGCTCAAAAAGAACAGACAGGACGGCGCATATATCACAACACTTCATGTACAACAGCACCGGTGATTCCCACAACAACTTCCTGGAAAGAAGTGGAAACAACATATGTGATCCATAACTGTTTCCAGCCAGTGAAACATAGTCTGCCTGTCTGTGAGTCAGTATCCCGACTTCATTGAAAATGGGTACAATGCCAAACCAAGAGACATGTCATGAGACTTCATTCAATTATTTTCATAAACAGTTTTGATAACATTTCCTGAAAGGCATGACACAACAGGCAGAATATTATTCACACCAAGTCGCTCTCTTTTCACAACTTAAGCATTTGTAATATTTACTTCCACAATAAAATGGTGGAACTTTTAAAAACAGATTTCTTTTATGGAAAGACCATCTGTTTGCAAATTTCTAAACAGAAGATAATCTTCTTGCATTGCTATTTACGATTGCCTGAAGCTAGCTGGAGCCATGGACAGCTCTAATAATAAATAAATAAATAAAGCACAAGAAATCAGAAAAAACCTAACAACTTCTTCAAACTACTGTAGTTGAAAAGCAATCTGAGAAGATCTAAGGAAGTATGAAAAATTTTACAACAATACTATTGGAAAGACAGCAGCAAGACAGCAAACAGATATGTCCAAATCTACTCCGTACGCATTACTGAGGTTGGCCAAAACCTGTTAAACTGGGGATTGTGGCATCCCTGAAGGAGTCAGGAATACAAAAAAAAGTTTCTGCTTAGGTACAATTTTGTTAACAGTCATCAGTGATGGGAGCAGCCACAGAAGTAGTACATGATATTTTAATGGACACTTCGTATCAGTCTAAGCACTTTAAAGTGATCAAAGCTTTTTAATGCTGTGTATGTATTCAAAAAAGGGAGCATTTATTGACCACATTTACTTGCCCCAAGCTTAAATTTGGGCACTGTGTGCTACTCTTCATTGAAGAAAGCAGCTCTAGCTCATACAGGTGACCCACCAAGCTAATTCAGTCTTTTTATATTTTATGTATATATTTATTCTTAATATATATATTATAAATATATAATCTCAGTGGGCAACATATCCTCTTGTACTGTGATTTAGTGTGCTTAAAAATTCTCCTGTCACCCCTCTCACACAGAATGTGCCCATCAGGACTGCACTGCCCCATTCTAAAATGCAGTATTGGGCAGTAAGGTACTAAACAGTAATTGAAAGACTGTAAATACAAACTGGAAAAAAAAAAAGGCTCACTTACAGAGTAAAGAGCAGGCTCCTGAAAAAGTCTAAGCGAAGGCCTCACAGATTGCATATATAAAAGCACACATACAACTCTCTACTTTGCAGTACATAATGCCATACACAGGGATAAGAAAAAATTCCAAAATTCTCAGCATCAACTATGAACAAGTTCCTGAGAATCTAAAGTACAATGTAGTCATTCTTCTACAGCATAAGCAATTTTTCTGGGATGAAGTAAACTCCTACATTCCAGTGCCAGGTTCAGCCCCCGTCTCTGGCTCGCACTGTGCCCAACAGGTGACACCACCTTGCCCTGGCACTGCCCACCTGCCACTGCTGCCCTGCAGCCACGCACCAAGGTGGGCAACCTCTGCTGCTGCATTTGTCACACTCAGCAGAGGAGTTTAAAAACTGTGGACCTGTGTAGGTACGGACAATACTGCATTGTATGCCTCTAATTACCAGTGTCCACTAAGGATCCTTAGAGACAGCCTTTAAACCATGGCTACTCGTCAACACGTTCTCTCCTCAACTATACTTCTAATTCCTGCTCTGTTCATTTTAATGCATTATTGTTTCCAAATACAATGCTTCAAATTGCAAATTATGTCTGGCTCAAGGGCTGATTATGAAAAACACTAGCACTTCTGCCTCTGTGTGAATAACTCTGATAATAATGAGTGATTGATTGAGCGCCAAGAAGTCCAAATGATGAGAAGGGTCAATTTGAACATTTTTATTAGCTTCTTTTGTTAAATCTAACACTTTGCCAGGCCAGAGACAAATACTGCATCTGGTTACCATGATTTTTTTGCAACCCTACAGAAGTACAATTTAGAAAATGGGTACTGGTCTAAAGGCAGACCTTATAAGAAATGCTAATGAAACATAAAAACACACCCATTTTACTGGCACTCAAGAGACGGCCAAAGAAAAAGAGAACAAAAAGAAAAAGTTGCAAGAGAAATTTGCTTCAACACTTTCCTGCCAGAAAAGGAAAAAATCCCTCAGTAATACTAAGAGTCATCACAGCTCCATTTTACAGCCAAAACGCTTTGCTTGATAGGCCTGCCTTAGGTAAACATGAGCTACAACATGAAAATCACTAAAAATGCTCACTAAGCACAGGCAGCAGCAGAGAAATTAGGACAGAAATGTAAGACACAAGCTACTTAGACCAGGAAATTGCAGTAACATTATTCCAAGAATTTATGTCTTGCAGTCATGCAATTACACTGTATAAAATCAGCAAAAGTTAGCATAGACACACAAAGTTAATCAAACTAGTTGCAGTTCATCCAGAACCTTCTAAAACATGCATTTTTCCTACAGATCTCATTACCTAGAAATGTTAACACATCAGTCAGCACTTTTTCTGTCTGTTACTAGAAATCTTTGTTGATACACACTTCCTAGAAAATAACTGTAGGGCAAATTAAGCAATAGGTGATGTCTCCATCTCTTTAGGCTCATTCACATATTTACACTTATAGGAGCTAGAGAAGCCATAGCCAATTTCCAGCAGAACACCACAGTCAACACTGCAGGATCTGTGGGCCAAGTCTAAACAAAATATTACTAAAACCAAACAAGTGTGCAGCTGTCATTCTCTTCTCAGAGGATGCCTACAACACCAAAAAGCAACTCCCCTCACTGAGCTGCAGCATCCTAGTGCTGATGGCTGTAGGTTACAGTTTAGGGTCTTCTGTCTCATTCTGGGTTTCACAGTGCCACTCAAGTCTCCTTGTGACTAAAAAAGAAAGTTTAATTCTATAACCAAATAAATAATGCCAACAGGACACCTTTACAAGGTACTCTAGAACACAATTCATTTAAATGCCTTTGAAATGTTCAAGGCTGGATGGGATTTTGAGCAACCTGGTCCAGTGGAAGATGTCCCTGCTCATGACAGAAGGGCCAAAATTAGATAGTCTTTAATTTTCATTAACCATTTTGTGATTCTATGAATCTACATTATCATAAAAAGCAGAGAGTGAAAAATAACAGGCACATTATTTTGAAAGTTACAAAGACAGGGCTATGGCACAGGGACTTACCCTGAACCAATGCTCTGAGTCGTAAATATTAATATGCCACTGCTGGCTTCACATACCTCTGTCTCTTCTATCAGCTGATATTCTGCCCTGCAGCATGAAAATTTAGTTTACACATGCAGTATCTTCTGGGTGGAAAATAAAGAGCAAATCTTCACACTGCAGCAGCACCACCAGAACAAACCATCTCTGGAGTAGATGCAGTAAGACTCAGGTGGATCACTGCTGGGACAGCAGGCTGACAGCAAGTCCCTGCAGCAGCTGCTTCCAGGGCTTGCCCAGAGCTACCTGGAGCCCTGGAGATGCCTGGCATCCTGTAGCTGCCAGTAGTCAGAGCCTGAGCTTTCTTCATGGGAACAGCAGACAAAATAACTATATCAATTGTGATTTACACTGCTGATTATTTTAGGGCCAACCTGGGAGCTGAGATTTTTTCAGATTGAAAAGATGTACAAAGCAGGACTTGCTCAGGACTAATTACAGGCAAGAGGTATGGAGTGGTGAGTTGGTTTTTTTTGTTTCAGCCACCATAGAAATAAGCTCCTAGCACAGAATATTTCAGACCTGGACCAGCCCCATATACACTGACATTTTTGATCTTATTTCTACATGCTCAGGCACTATAGAAAGCAAATGACTAGGCCTGTATTAGAAACCCAGACAGATGATGTTTAAAATAAACCCAGACTTGATTTCAAAGATATCTGGCTCTTGAGATGTTCTTCAAATGATAACAGCTCTGGTCACGTCCAATGCTACACACAGCATGCAGCAATTATGACTGCCATTTTACTATTTATTCTGCATATATAGCCTAAAATAAATCTTGAAAATAAAACAACAGTGAAAATGGCACTGATTCTTCATATTTCATTTAACTTACACAAGCAGTTTTCTTCCTTTGGGATTATAAAAGGTAAACAGAAATAGCAAAGTATTTGGAGCTCTACAGATGATACCAGGACTCCAAACAGTTACAGATTATGATACTTTTGGTATAATTACTGGCTCAGCAACATCAGAGAAAAGAAATACTTTAATTGTCACACTACATCTGAAACTCCTGCTTGTGCCAGCATGTTGTGCTCTGAATTTCAGGATTTTAGCACTATGTGTTAAAGACAACGATAGCATCTATAACAACATTGTGAAATATTTGAGATTTATTTGTGGTATGCTGCTGTTGAAATGTGTAATAGCAGTTCAGCTTGCATACTAAACACACCCGGTGTTGAATATGCTAGATGCACTTGCAATTGGTATAAAAATATACTAGTTTCATTATTGTGGTACTCAAAATTGCTGACAAAAATAAGATTCTAGATGCATTCTTGTTATTTAATCTTCTTTTTCAGGTCTTTTAGAGCTAATCTGTAAACTTTGTTACTGGTTAGACTTTTTTAACTACTTATAACAGAATAGCATGAAAAAGGAAATTACATACATTTTCAATGATTCACTATCCAGCATGCATCCAGCATCCATCCACCTTTAAACTAAACTCAATACCAGTATCTGGAAGCTCTAGCATATGTTTTTACCATAGATATATTTCATATTTATACAATACAGGAAACACCAGAGGACATCAAAATCCCTGGAGACATTAGCATGGACAAAGTACTATCCTATTTTTAAAATGAGAAAATAGTTCCTCTTGAAATTTTAAGCAGATTGCAAAACTCCAGGAGTTTTTTGAATTGCAAGCACAAAAAACGGAAGGACTAACTATGCAGATTTCACTGACAAAGCTAAGTCACTGACTGAACTAGTTATTTATAATGGAGAATTTCTCTACCAATACAGTGTTTCCAATATACTTTCAACATAAAATACAAACTCCTTAAAACAGCCATTATCAGCAGTATGCTATTATATTTATTGAAATTAGTCAAGTTCACCAAGTAGTTTCACAAAACTATACCATATTCTTTTTTCTTTTTGGACTAGGAGCTACAAGACTGATAGCAATGAAGTCCTGAAAAAAGTGTTAACATTTGCAGAAACTAAGAATTTATCTTCTGCAAAAGCAAACATTTCAAAATTTACCATTAACCACACCATCAGCTAGACCAAACACACACTGTAAAACTAGCTCTTGAATTCATTCCAGCAGGGTCTATTTTACAAACATCTACAGCCTTTTCTTGCACTTCTGCTTATTCTAAGTTTGCACAGAAGTGGTAAAATTTAATATGAGGTGGAACACTACATCAACTACTGAAATGTTATTGCACATCAAAAAGGTTTACTGCTACTTTGTAAACATGCTTGCCCGAGTGCCATCAAATGCTGACATAATGAGTGAGACCTGCTGTGGCGCAGCGCGATCAGGTCCACACACTTGACATGCAAAAGCAGCTCCCCGACACAAAAGTCATTTACACAATCTCTAAAAGACATGTTTGTATATTAAATACTTCAAATTCTGTAGTATTTTGGAATTAGGTACATACACCCCAAATTACCAGTAACAGGACAAAGTGCCCAGAACAGAATAGGCACACACACACTGTACTTTGTACTTGAGCACAAAGGCAAGTCTGTCTAAAGAAATCCCTGAGCTACAGATTACCAAAAGTTTGGAAGACAGGCCTGGGAAGAACTGTATATGGTCACCCAGTTCTGGTATCCCACCCTTGGGAGCTACTACTGATTACTGTCAGAGGCAAAGTACTGGGGTACAGGAACTTCCTGGGTATCGTTTAACTCTTGTGTGACCAAATTCTTATGCTCTTACACTAAATCCTAAGGAATCAACCAAATATGAGCGGAATTAAAAAGAACCCTTTCTTCCCTTCCAAAATAAACTTCTTTCTTTTACAACTGGCTGAACTACAAATGCCTAAGGTTTTCCTTAACATATGTACTTTGGGATGAAAATGAAAAGCATCAGCATTAATACAACACTAGTTTCGGATATCTAATAAAAAACAGGTGACATTTGCTGGTGTAGCATGAAATAACAGAAAGGATGATTTCTGTCAACTGTTTCTTCCTCAGTTCCACAGAAAATAATCCCCTCTTCTAGCTCAGTGGATCTTATAAGACACTATTACCATATCAGCCAATCAAGCTCAGTATCCTAATAGTTGCCAGTCCAAGACAATTTAGAGTAAGAAACTTGGAAGCACAGTGAAAAGAAATCTCTTCATAGACAAGTTCTTCTTTACAATTAGCATGTCATGAATATCAAGAGTGGCTCACAGTCTTAAATACAGGCTCAGGTGTGTTACTTCCTATGCTTTTGGGTCCTGTGAGGGCAGCAGTCCCTGAGGGTAATAGCCTATCACAAAGGTCCTTTAAACTTTTTGCATTAAAATCTTATTGGACATCCACTTGTTCTAGGGGAAGTACATGTTGATTGATTCCCATTTTTTGTACCAGTGATTATTCAGTGTCTCTTATTCCTATCTTACCATGGACAAATGCTTTTCACCAGGAGAGTGGTTAAGCTTTGGAACAGGGCTGTTGACTCTCCATCCTTGGAGATATTTGGAACTAAACTGGGCATGATGCTCAGCTGATGAAAAGTTGAAGCTGGGTTGCTGTGAGTAGGAGCTGAACCAAACAGAAAACCTTTCTTGCCTGAATCACTCTAAGAGTGCAGTATTTTCAATATCCCTCCTAATTTTTTTTTTTCCCTCCAGAAGTCATCAACAGATTCAAAATGGAGGAATACTACTATACCCCATTGTCACCGTGTTTCGAATATTTCCTTCTCTCTTGTTCTTTCTATAAACCTGTGTTCCTCTTAGTTTTTCATGAATTAACAATTTAAAAGCCTAAATGAGGCCTCTGAAAGCTTTATACCAACTATTTTCCTACTGTATTCAGGGAAACACAGGTGCTCACCAACTATTTCTATGCCAGTATATTCTATTCCAGAAATCATACACTGGTTTATTCCCGTTTTGCCATTTTCACTGAAGTGTTGCATAATTATGTCTTTACTGACTACTTTTTTGCACAATAGGAGGACATGTTAACATCTTAACAGGAGGCATCAACCTGCCAACACACCACAAATACAGATCATTTCTCCTGGGAAGTGAAATGCAGTAGTAAGGTGGAGCTTTGCCTTTTAGAAAAGGATCAGCTCTCCTCCAGCTGCCAACTTAAGTACCTTAGAAAAATATGACTTAACCACCTATGTCATCGCAGATACAAAAATATATTAAGTTGCATTCATTTTCCTCTAAGTCAACATTCCTATTCCTGTTTTTAAATAGGATTTTCAAAGATGACTCTACTTAAAAACATAATCTACAGCATCCACAATGTACACCAATGTACAGGTGCTATCAGTAGTGAATTAAGCCTCCAAAGAACATTTCCGAAAGATAACAAAACAAATGTCATTAATAGAGCTTTTTACCTAACAAATACTTCATGTCTCAAGACAGTATTTATTTATGATACTTTGTTATGGACTAGTGCACTTCCTGGTTAGTCTTCAATTATTACATGAGGTGGAGGAAAAAAATCCTATTTCTATATGAGCTTAAACTGAAATTGACTTTGAATCTCTGAACTGTCAACAAATTCTTCCCTGAAAAGGCTGGCTTTGCAGAGATTATAAAGAAGGTGTCATCCTTGACACTTGCGTTCTATATTCATCCAGCAGGCCTGGAAGAGAAGCGCGCGGAACGCCGGGCAGGATGGCGGAGGGCTCAGCTGTCACCCTGCCTGCCTCCCTCGCTTGCTTTGCAGGCAAAGACAGTGCTGAAGGTGTCAAAGGTTCTCTATTTAAAGTCGCTGACAAGCAAAGGAAGAACACTGGGAGAATATGTTAGCAGCCACTATGAACTCATCTCTAGTAACAAGTCAGCCTGACACTTACTTCTGGATGTTAGAAACAAGAGCCCTGATTCTACTGAAATTTAAAAAAAAACCAAAACAACCAAACCCCTGGACACTATACCACCATCAGATTTACAAGCTCAAGATTTACTCTGGGAAAACCCAGTGTTAAGAGCACATAGAGCAAAGCCCTGCTTTCTGTCAGAGTGACAAACCAGAAAGCCACATACGATTATGTTAATCTCCCACTTCAAATCTCCCTTGCACAATTGCATACCACTGCTTTCTGTGTTTCGTTTAAAAGTCCTAGAGTTTACTAACCACTTAATGAAGCTGCATTCCTTAAATCCCTGACAGATTATGTGAACCTGTTTGGTTTAGAAACATAAATTTGCCATTCCACTACCCCCTGCCCCAATGACATTTTAGTCACAAGCTGGAGTGCTTGGGGCTGCAGGCAATGAAACACACCTCTCCTCAAAGCTACTGCCTCCATCAGGCAGCAGGAAACAGGAAGGAGAAAAAGTGAACCGAGAAAAGAAGGAGCATGGCTTGCTGTTCCAAAAAAGAATAGCTATTTCCAACCAATCTTATCACTTTCAGTCCCTTATTTAGTTTTAATTGGAAAGAAGGAAGTGAAGAATATGAAAATGCTTTGAAAGACACTTGTAAGACTCCTGGGTAATTGTCTGCATCAAAGATGACAATTTGCTGCATGGCCGATTTCATTTGAAAGGTTTTTCTGATGCTGTGTGTCCCAGTGGCCGGCTGAAACTTTGAAAATGGATCAGGACAAAGTAGCCCAGAGAAGCACAGAAAAGGTGCATCAACAGTATCCAACTTGCAGGCAGGATGAGGACGGTGCTCCTCCTCTTAAGTTTGAAAGGATATCCTGCTTAGACCCTGCATCTAGGATTATAATTATAGCAGGTCATGCATTTTCTAGCTGGTGGCAGAAGGGGGGAAGCAGATGTGGACTTAATGACAGTTGTGCCAGCTGGCTTATAATAGCAGCAGGCAAAAACCAGAGCACAAACGTTCCCATTTACCTGACCAACGACCCAGCTCAGCCTTTCTGATGAAAGTCTCAACACAAGCACCACAAGCTGTCAGCAAAGCTTCTCACATGAGCATTAGCAAACCCAGGCACAATCCAGTGTGCACACCATGAGTTTCCAAGTTTGAAATGATGCAGCTGACGGGTGTTTAAGCACTAACCTCCTCCCCTGTGTTCCAAGGCTCAAGATTTATGACATTTTGTTCCATGAGCACTAACAAAAAAAAAAAAATTCTAACTTTCAGAGCTCATTCCCATGTTTTCCATTAAGTCCATTATCAATAAGTGTCATTCACCAATACAAAGTTGTATTAGTTGTGCTTCCAAGGAAAATGTCATTATTGCTGCTTCCTAAGCTACTGAATGATAGAAATCAGACCACAGACTTTGTTTTATCAAGTCTGAGGTATGTGCCAGTCCTGCTGATTAGGATATAATTCAACAGTATTTTACACAACCTGACATGTTTTAGTTATTGTGCCTAGTTAAAAGTCTGAAGATTGCTATTAAATGAAAGAGAAAGAAGGCTATTACTAAATCAGTGTGAGTTGCTTTTCATCTCCTCATAGACATTACAATGAGAAAATTCAAATGAAAACCAGAATAGGCAATACAAGGAAGTCATGCAACAAGCAACAGTAATCCACATAGGTTATTCTCCCAAATGCCTAGTCAGTGGTCTCAGATGGCTAATGTGGTTGAAATGTGTATTTCAGAGCTACAAATAGTATGTTTATAAATCTGGACATGTCCAGTGCACCTTGGAAACAGCTGTGTGGGGGAAAAAAATAGGCAGCAGTATATCTGATTTCATCTAAACAAGGTTGCAAACTGAATTATCTATTTCCTCCCACAGAACTGGAAGATACAACACTGCAAGGCTCCCAGTAATCATTTTAAATGTAATTAAATCTAATTAGGATTAGATTTTAATGGCAATCTGGAGATATTACATTTGCATTGGCTATTCAGTGCATTGATTTACCCACCTATGCGCTACAACAGTTAAGATGGGAATTAAGGATCAGCTACCATATGTTATGACTTTACATCTCCATCAGCATTACAGGCCAGATCTTAAAATACACAATCTCTGATACAAAAAACACCTATGCACATGAATAATTTTAAGCATACTGTCTTGTTCTGTGCTTATGTTCTCCCTTGAAAAGTCATGTTTATGTGATACTCAGGTATTAATACCTACGGTAGAAAATGTATTTACTTCATATAACTTATCCACAGATGCTTAAAATTACATTGTATCTATTCCATAAAAAACCTCCAAAACCTATGCAAATATTTTTTGCCTAAACTCCAGGTTAAGATACAAATCATATCTTTTGTTCTCATCAGCTGCTCCCCACATAAATCTTAAACATACCATATGAGTTTTCAAAGCCATTTTTCCCTGATCATATCAAGGGTTACTTGTTTCAGTAGGTTCAGGTTTTTTTATCAGGCAGAGAGTGACTGTCCCTAGGTATTTTCAGCAAGACATGACTAGCTGGCTTGGCCTCCCTACTATTCCCTTTCCTGCCTTTGGAAACCCAGAGCTGCTTCTTTCTCCTCATTATTCTCAACAACATCTTGGAGGTTCATTTTGTCCTCAAGATGTTATTCCTCAGACACATCATTTCCTGAGACTGACCACTTGCTGAACATATTTTACTTCTCCAGTCCAGTCACCCATCTAACAACTATATCCAAGCTTGTACACTGGGAAGAAGCATGAATTAAGTACAGGGATTGTAAGTGATCAGCAGCACCCCAGCAGATGTGTCATTTCATCATCATCCAAAACCTTCAAATATAACATCTCAAATCTTCCTCTCACATATCCTGAGGGGATCCACTTTCATAAAAATACTGTGCACATGACAGGGGCAAAACGAAGGGGAAAAAAAAGACACCATATACCATTTTTCTCTCTCAGGAGAGGAATGTCAAAGAATCGCACAACACAGAAAGCCATTAAATTAATATACATCTACCAGCACTAATTACAGGCACACCCATTGAAACTGCGAAGACATCCTCAAGGCAGCAGAACAACGACTTCTTCAACTACTGATTGTTTTAGTCAGGTTAATTGTTATCAAGAAACAAAATCTCTACTTAAACAAAATCAGACTCAAAATGAATAAATATATTTCATATTGCATTTGGAAAAGCGTATGGATTTTTATAAAATTCTGATGTCAAAACATATATCCACTGAAGGGTTCTCAGAAGTGAAACAAAAACCTAAAACTTCATATCAGCTTCCCAAAACTGATGCCTTAAGTTTTTTTACTGCTTTTTTACTGTAACTCTGAAGTTTCCTGTACATCGTTAAGTGCTGCTCTCTCATGCTAAGATACACATAAGAAAGCCTCTCAAACTTGCACTCCAAGGACACCCAGACCATCCTAGGCCAAAAAACTGTAAACCTTCATCTTGGGGAGAGGGGGGAAAGTTTGGGGAAATTACATCATTAGCGAAAGTTCTAATTGGTAAATTTACGTTGATGTAAAAGTGTGAAGAACTCATGACCTGTCATTTTCCATTTTGAGATCCACTGAGGCAGGACCTCTGGAGCCCAGAGTGTACCTCTGAAAGTCTTTCAAATAAATACCTCCTTTATTCCCTTTATTCCAGTCTAGTCTCTGTTTCTAGGTAGCCATTTGAGGCATCAGGTTATGTCAGTCCTCTTTACTATGTTTGATACAAGCAGTAAAATTACGGAGGTGTTTAGAAGATTTACTTATAATTTTAACTCCTTATCTGAATCATCCAGGGATTTCTTGGAAATGATGACTAGATGCTGAAGGATAAAGGTAACCTAGTGCTCTCTAGTGAGACTTTCCATTTCACAGCAGAGTTTAATGAAGATTCCAGTAGCAAATCCTAAGATTTTAACTGAATGCAAGGAGACTTATTTTCACACATCACACAGACTCTACTTTATGAACTGCCAGTTTGCATATAGACAACAAAAAGCCCTTTGGCTAAATACAGACATTGGAATAAAGTGTCAGTTAGTAGCAACTTCATCCCACAAGTGTTTTTGCCCATACAACCTAATGAAGAAAGATTATTTTAAGATTGGAGCACTGAAAAGGAAGAAAAAACTGAAAAAGGAGAAAAGAAAAAACTACAAAGAAATCACAATGTTGCACAGAACTAAAACATCCAATTATGCTTTGATCCTGGCTGGAATTTTAAATGTTGCTGTCATCATTATTTTCTATCACACAACTTCTTTCAGCGATTGCTTGATATCTATGATATATGTCAAATGTACAAAAAACCAAAGCATGTTATAGGTAGAAGTAGTAGCTTATCTTGCCGACATAACAAAGCCCAAAAACATTATTGAGAAGCCTGTCAACAAAGCAAATCAAGCACCAAGTGGAAATGAGGCATAGTGCTTAATTCTCTCAATCAGCATTTTCTTGCTTGCCAGGAACACCTCTCTTTGTGTGGGCTGACAAGGTGCAAGCTAATTTACAGATCCAGGAGGAGTCAGCTATATCCAGATAGCTCTGCTCTCACATTAATTAAGAGGAGACTGAAATGTAAAGTTCACTCAGAAATGGTAGTGAGGGAAAAAAACCTCAAGAAAATGTTGATTGTGATGAAGAGCAAACAACAAAGCATTGGATCATCCTATCAGTCAAATTAGCGTTGTTTCCAGATTAGAGATTTCAGAAGTGTTATATCAAACATACAGAAAAGGTTACCTTGTCTGGACTACAGAGCTGCCTAAGAATTCTAGATGCTGTAAACACTTTCTGACTGAACTCACAAGACAACACTCAAGGTATCCAATATGTTACCATTTAGACCCCTAGAATTTATCATGAATATTGTGCCTCAATTGTACCTGTCATTTCTGCTGTATAAAAATGACAGAGTGCAGAAAAGAACCAGTCAGCATTTCACATCTCCTGCCTTCCACACTCTTGCAGAGTGGGGTGCAATGCCCTGCTCCAGGCTTGAACTGAGGCAGGCAAATGTCCAGAGGATGAGGGCATCCCCATGGGTCTCCCAGGGACCAGGCTGAAGGACTCTCTTCCCATCTGACACATGGGACTATCTCCTATGACCCGCTAGTGTTCTATGGCATGCACTGTCCAAAGCCTGGTATTATTTCATGTTTTCTAAAGCAGCTTTCAAAACAGTGTTTTCCCATTAACTACTTTTTTTTTTCCCTAATTAACTAGTTTTTCTACTTACTACTCTTGTAATATGATTCTCAGTCACAGAACAATTCTTAAGAACATGTGCAGTTACAGCACAAGTTCAACTAATGTTTTACAGGATAAAGAAAGTAATGGGATGAAAGTTAAATGAAGTTCCCCTTACATGCTTTCAGAGCAGAATCATTAATACATATCTAAAATAATACTGGTACCTCACTTTAAAATTAAATAACAAAACAAACACTGCCTTAACATTGCTTTTTCTTTGAAATATATTTATTTACTCTAGCTAGCTAAAAGAAGGACTGATTTTCCTGCTCTCTCACCTCTTCCCACAAGTGATCAAAGATGTTTGTCATGTTTCAACATTTACCCACAACAGCAGGGTGTACCTCAGCAGTCTGCTCCTTTCAGATCACTTATGTCTGCTGGAAAGATGACTCCTTTAAAAAGACTTTGGTAAAAATCAGGTCTTTCACTGACCCATTCTCTATGAGTTCTCAGAGCACACAACCTTACTTAGATCCTGTTTTCCTTGAGAGAAGCATGCTGTTTTTCAATCTCAAACTGTTTCATCTCTTTCACATCATGCCTCCATGATACCAATAGTCTTAATAGCAAAGCAAAGGAAAACATTCATTTACCAACACATAAGCTTTGGGTACAGCAATAAAGAAGAAAAATAAAACAAAATCCCAAATATTTTGACTTGTCAAAGGATATGTGCATGACTTAGACATCACAAAAGACTCTTTCCAAAACCAAGCAGTCTGTGGCTTAAAACTATTTTCTCCTTTGCCTTTCTTTTATTTTGGCCTGCCAGGCATCTCCTTCTCTTCCGTTCTGAGCTGCTTCCCTTCCATGACACCACCCATAGGCTCAAAAATTGAGAGATCAGCCTATAAACATCAGGTATGGATTTGCATAATAAAATATGGCTTCCGCAAGAATTCACAATATAATGAATAATTAGAAAAAGAAACTTCTTTTTATAATGCATTCTACCTTTGATTGCCAAGTACCTACCTGAACATGTCTCCTAAGCCTTTCAGCATTCCTTTCTTTGCCTTAATTTTATCCTTCTCTTTATCTCGATCTTTCTTCTTTTCCTTCCCGTTTTTTTTCCTATCACCTTTGTCTTGGCTTCCATTCATATGTCTCTCTAATGAGTGGGATGGCTGGTCACTTGCTGTGGACACAGATTCTCTACCAGATCTTGAGCTCTCCTCTGTGTCTTCCTCCACTGAAAGCACATATTAAGAAACATCAGTGACATAAGAACAAACAACAAGGGCAGACTTTTTGGTATATGCCATAATATATTTTGAAGCAGGATATATGCAAAACCACAATAAACACTTTTTTTTAAATACCAGTATCTGCTCACATGGGGTTTTCCAAGAGTGTTCATTAGAACTATTAAACTCATAAAAGCAAGGAATTCACCTTTGCAGACCATTCTGCAAAACACAATTTGTACTTTATGGGTACTCTGGATAATGTATGGATTAATTAAGAGGATTAGCAAAGTGATGTTAATTGGCCCATTTTGTTTCAGTGTGTAAATCAGTTGAGGAGAGATTTAGAAATATCCGCAAGAAGAAACAACAGCAGTGCAGCATGCCTTATCCATAAATTCTTAGTAATATTCTCATAAAAATATGAAAATCATTAGGGAGTGTTAACCCTCAACATAAGCCATAATAGACTTTTTCTTCTTCTGCAAGCAATGTAATAGTTTTGTTATGCTTCTTCATTTCCTGGAATCACTGAGAACACATCATCCACATGACTATTATTTTTGGTGTTATTCTTGGTTGAGATGGGGCAGCCTGGGAGGTTCAGGTGGGGAGACTTCATTCAGCAAAACAAGTAAAATCCTTTAAGGGCAGGTATCATGTTCCTTCTCTGTTTCTAACCCAAGATCAAGAGTCCTAAAGTACACCCAAGGTTAGACTTAACAAACCATGTGTATTTCAGAAGGTTTTAAAGAAAAATTACTAAAAGAAAAAAAACCCACTGAAAACTGCTTCAGTAGTTTAGCAAGAAAGAAATAAAACACTTCAAGCTGGTGGGTCAGAATCCTGCACTGCATGGCTAGTGAAGCTGTGACTTTCCATGAGCTCTAACATTTTATATCATCACATTTAAGTTGGGCTCCAACCATCTCCCAGCTTTCCGACAGACTGCACAAAGCAGCAGTTAGTATCACAGATGAATACTTAGTATTGCCTCCTGTAGTTCCAATGAATACAAAGGCTCAAAACAACTTTTGGCAGTAGAATTTGAAAGATACAGTCTTTCCTTATATATACAGAGTCTCTACGGAAGAGAAAAAAAAAAATTGTACTCAATAGGATTTGGAAATGGTCATGGCTTAAAGAAGGAAAAAATATTGGTTTTTTGTTTTACCTATGTTTACTTCTTCTTAATATTATTCTGCTAATATTGCTCAAGACCTCAGCAGCTCTTCTACAGCCAATAGAATAGTGTAATTATTTATAAATTTTTCATATATAGACTATTGTAGAATATAAACTTGCTTTTCTTAGTCATTATTCATCTTCACCTTACAAGTAAATCATTGAACCTGAAAAGTCTACAAATCACTGACTGAAAGCCATTCAATATCATCCCTTCTCTCTTTCAGACACTTGTAAAATCCTCTTTATTTGTAAAATTACAATCCACAGACCTGTCCAATAGACTTTGTACTTATTCACCAAGTATCAAGTTTTCAATAAATATTCTCCAGCCCTGGATGATCACATAAACATATTTAAAGAAAAATATATCATGTCAGATCATCTCAACACTAATAACTATTTTTGAATCTTAACTAATACTCTGAAGTACAAACCACTAAGAAAATATTAAAAAAAAAAAAAAACAAAAAAAACAAAAAAAAAAAAACTGGGGCCAGGCCTTGGCATTTAACTCAGGACTGCTGTGAGTAAAACAGATAATACACCTTCTCAACTGCAGACACAGTTTTAATATTCATGTAATTGTATTTTAGGAAACTAATAGGTCCTACACATGCCTCTGTACTAGCTGTTCTTGTACTTTTTTTGGTGACAGAATTTCTTAATCAGTGTCTGGAATGATATCTAGTTATTATTAAAAGAATTGTGGAAAAACACTTTGGAATAGAGATGTTAATTTTTTACATGTTAATTTATAGCTACAATCTGTTCCAACTAGACATTTAAAAGACTGTACTTGCAAACGAATATAATTAGAAAAAATAAACCATATGAAATTTCTGACAAATTTTGAAGTCAACTGTTTGTTTGGAACTTCACTGCTAGAATTTTAAAGATGAATCAGTTTTGACCTATGTTTGTTCATACTCATATAACAAGACATTAAATAAATCATAGGTATGTATTGTTTCCTGTGCTGTGCTGAGTTGCAGAAGAGCTGTCATAGCAGTGTGTCATGACTCAGGAAGGGTCCTCCCCAGTTTGGTGCTCCTCCTGAGACTCTCCAAAACACATGCTAGTTGCTCGCTCCCCCTCCCTTTCCCTTCCCCCTGCAGCAGGATGGAGAGGACAGCTGGAGGCACAAAAGGTTAAGGATCATGGGTTGAGATGAGATCAATTTACTGGAAACAGCAATGAGATAAGAAAACCAACAGTAACAGCAACACTACTAATGAAAGAGGTCACAAGGAAAGAATGATTGGCATGCAAGTCCTCACCCCTGACAACAGCCGACCACCCCCTCCACCACTCTACAGGACCTGGTAGGGACCCCTTCCCCATCCCTGGAAAATGATGTGAGGTGGTATGGAATAACCTCTGGGTCCTGGCCATGCCCCTTCCTGGCTACTGCAGAACCAGGACACAAAGCTTTCGCTTATTATTTCTTTTGCACATTCTATGAAGAACATTGTCTCCTTTCTTCATTCGTGCTGCAACTCATATTGTCTATCACCCACAGTTTGCTTGCAATTAACTCAGTAGCTTAGACTGAGGCCTGTGAACTGGGGTGCCTGCTCTCCTGCAGTAAACACTGGTCTCTCTACTGGACTAAATAGATTTCCAATTTTCTTAAAAGGACCCAACATGAAGAAGCTTGTTTCACTTTTATGCAGCACAGTCATCCTGCAATTAACATACACATAATTACTAGTGTTTAGAACAAATGCAAATGCTTCTCAATTAAAATTCAAACCCAGGCTACAAATGAAACTTCTAATTTTTGTTATGTTGCAGTAATGACATTAGGTTACTGCAAAACGCAGGATGTATTTGTTTTGGTGCTGTTATTTCCTTTTTTTTCCTGCAACCTCCTGCTTCCCCATTCAGGATGTTGAAGCCAAAAAATTAAATTGGAGTATACTTTAAACATCAATTAAAAGGAACACTAGTGTCATTTCATGAACCACACTGCACTATGGAGAACTACACAAACAGGTATTATGAAGCTATTCTCCTAATTAGCCCATAAAATGGAAAAGATGCACATGAGGAATCAAAGCTACTTAATGTGAAACTATTTTGCCACTAAGCTTCTAGGCCTCTTATTGTGATATTTAATACAGCCCTAGATTCCAGCAATTAAGATTCAGCAAAAGATTAGAAAGCTTTGTCGATCTCTCCCAATCAAAATGCCTTGTTCTTCTTCATGACACTAAAGGTAAACATTTTGCTTCTAGTCAGCTACTTCAAGTATTGAGGAAAAAACAAAAAAGTAAAAAAAAAAACCAAAAACAAAATAACAAAAAAAACAAAACTAAAACAAAATGGGAAAAAAACCCAACTCAGGAAAAAATATCTGTAAAAGCTGAACACCCACACCTCTTTCCACAAATGTTCCTTCTTTACAGCCATTAAAACTCACACGCATCTTCTCCAATACTCAAAATGTTCCCTCAGAACCAGTCAGTGCCATCTGATTTTAATCCTACATTTAGTAATTTAATAGCACATTGTTCCAAGGACATTTAGAAGAGTCAGCCCCTTTGTCACATATGCTACCTGTATTTTTTATGACTTTTGTATATGGAATGATGACATGTTAGAAATTCCTCTATACAATATATTGCAGTGCTATTATTTGCTAATCCAAAGCAGCTCACCATCTGGAAGACAAAGAAACACATCTAGCACTGAAACACTTGGAGAAAGGCAAAAAAAACCAAGTAAGACAAATGGATCCAACCTCAAGGGCATCAGAAAATTGACCACCAGCATGTTTGCCTGAGTTTTAAAATGAGAGAAAGCCACATTCTAATTTCAAACAATTATGGAATAATTAAATACAGTTTAAAAAAACTTAGGCAACGTCGTTATGGCAGCAGTGAGGCATTAGTTACGTTAGGACCAGATTGTTAAACTCCTACATATTCGTATGTGCCCAAACTTTGTCCAGCTGAAGACACCATTTGGTAAATTCTCTGGAACCTAAGGCCATGTAGAATTTACACAAAGTGGAGCAGACTGCAGTACTTTGAGTTCTAATGCAGATTCAGACATGTTTTCAGGAAGACAGGCAACATAGGACTGGGACAGCTCTTAAGCTCCCACAGTCACCATGAGAAGCAAAAATCCTCAAGGACTGAATCCTGTCCAATCAACTTATAATATTTGCTTTCCTACTCATCTGCTTCTGTGAACCTGGCACTTCAAATTTCTGCAATACTTCTTAGATGTTTCATGACTGTGTGTGGAAGCTATTAGAACACAACAGAATGCAGAGTTCTACACATATAGCTTGGTCACACTTCGCTCAGCCCTTCTTTACCCGGTGGGATCTAACAACAGCCTTGCTCTTGCTCTCTCATGACATGAGATGGCTCTTGGTCCACTGGTGTGAGACAGCTTCATCCAAAGAGAGATGAGGGCAAAGACTCACCCCATGACATTCTGATTTCAGCCAGAAGGCTTTGTCTAGTTCCTACTTGTGCAGGTTTTGGCTGGCATAGGTTATTTTTCTTCACAGTGACTGGCATGAGGCTGTGTTTTGGATTTGTGCTGAACACTGGGTTGACAATACAGAAATGTTTTTTGTTATTGCTGAGCAAGGCTTTCACAGAGCCAAGGGCTTTTCTGCTTTTTTTGCACCAGCCACGGTGGCAAGGAAGTTGAGGATGTATGCGAGGCTGGGAGGAGACACAGCCAGGACAGTTTGACCCCAACTGACCAAAGGGATACTCCAGACCATAGGCATCATGCTCAATATATTAAGTTTGGGGTATAAGGAGGAAGTGGGAGACATTTGGAGTGATGGTGTTTGTCTTCCCAAGTAACAGTTACCCATGATGGGCCCAGTTCTCTTGGGGATGGCTGAACACCTGCCCACCCACGGGTAGCAGTGAATTAATTCTTTGTTTTGCTTTGCTTGGGTGTGCGGCTCTTGCTTTCCCTATAAAGCTGCCTATATCTCAATCCATGAGTTTTCCAACAACATTTTACCCTTCCAATTCTCTCCCCAGTCCCACTGGTGGGGGAGTGAGCAAGTGGCTACCTGGGGCTCAGCTGCTACAGGGTTTAAGCCACAACACCACTGTTCCAACAGGAAGGATTCCAAAGGACTCCAAATACTTCCTTACTACTCTCTCTGCATTGCATCAAGCTCAAAATCCCTTGTCAGAATCTCATAAACCTATACTCACTTGAAAGTCCTTCATAATATTTTTGATCAATTGAAGTTAAACCACCTGTAAGTTCTGGATAAACCTTCGATATCTGAAGCCTCAAAAGAGGATGTTACTATCAGTGGGCTCACACCAAACAAGGTCTTCTATAAAAACATGGTCTTATGTCCCAAAAGACCACAGGCATGCAGTTTGTGAGAACGAGCAGGATCCTTACACATCTTCTCACACCAGTTCTTCTACTGGCCAGAAACAGATTGACAGCACCACACCAGAATTTGGCTTCACTGCTGTGTGAAATTGTTAGGTGTTGGAAAAGCAAAGCAGAATTAATTCCATCTGTAACTACCTTTCAGAAAAGTGAATGGCAAAATGACCACCCTTGCAGACTCAGAGCACTTTTAGAAAGAGACAGATTAATAAAATAAAGTAAAAAAAAAAATCCAGGAGTTTGGGGTTTTTTTTAAAAAGAGTAATTACAAAAGTAACTTATAAGAGAATATTGGGGAATGATGCTTATGAAACAGAATTTCTGAAACTAAAAAACTTTAAAAAGAGAAGACAGTGAAAAATTCCTTTTCAAGCCTTTGTTATACATTCAGGCTAAATACTTTACTACTTCAACCTTCCCATCATCATCTTCATTCATAAAGTTCTAACTAGCTCCAGGTTGATTAAAAAAAAAATTCTGCTGGTGTGTGACAAGTTGAAAGTAGTACAACATGAAGGTTAAAAATTCAATGATTTTAATACAACCCCTGATTGAGGTAATTTACCATTCATACTATTTTCATTCAATATGAGTTGTCATTTTACCAGCCCATTCTTACATAGCTCAATAATGATAAGGTTGGCTTTGAAGTGATTCTTTTATGTTAATGACATTCTCCACATGTTGGGTCATACTTCGGGTTAAAGAACTGAAAATGTAAATGAATGCCCATTAGGGTGGGTAATAGCTGATCATTAACTTTATATTTTATTAGATCTGCCAGCCTTACTCACTCTAATTAAAGGACAGTGATTTCTTTTTATCCCCCCAACACTACAAATGTACTATTTCAAAGTTAGCTGCATATATTTTTGTAACATAAATTTAGTGGGTTTGTCTTTCTCCCTAAATTTTTTTTGCTAGTTTACATTAGTACAATAATTAGCCATCCTACAGAAAATTTGCACAGCAATTTAGGTAAATACATTCCAAATAATCTTATTCTCTTATTTTAAAAAGGAATAAAGATGCAGAGTGTGGCGATCTGTAAAAGCAAATGAAGGGAAAAGCCTAAAAAATTTTTGATGAAGTTAGTTCTATTCTTTTAAAATTCTAAAATTATGTTCTACTACTTAATCACTTTCTTATGGAATTAACCTATGCTATTAACATTCATTATGTAAAACAATAATTTACTTACAAGTCTCCATGCCTTCATCATCATCATCTGCCACAGGTTTATCGTATGATTTGTCAATGGCAGCTCTGAAGCTTTCATTGCAGCCTCGTCCTCGGATAATTCGTGGGCGCGGGCGGTGGAAGGGAATGTCACCATTCAGAGTCACCTCAGCAACGGCTGTCTGCAGACTTTCTAACGAGCTGGATTTCTTCAGACCTAACGAAGGCCCCACATCTCTGGTTGGGGAACCTTAGTGATTTAAGGGGGGGGAAAAAGTAATTAGAATTAGTATTGAGAACTGCATGCTTGATTATGCATATCCATCCTGAAAGTCTTTGGGGACACACTTAACATTATTCACATCATCTCTCAATAATCTGTAGGGAATTCTCCACAGATTTGTTGGTCTCAGAAGCAAATGAGTATGTCAAGTCACAGTCAACAAACCCGACAACGTTAGCAATGTCTGGCTTTTCAAATCAGTGAAGAGAGACCAACATCCATTACTACTATTTTACACAATTTAAATGATAAAGAAATCATGGGCTTTTAAAAACTTAGCTCATAAAACCAGCGCAGATGAATATCTAGCAGCATCTAACAAAACTACTAACTGTTTTTGTTTTGAGCAGAAAATTTCATCTGTACTACCAACTGATGAACAGAGAGTAGATTCCAGGCATGAATCCTACTGTGTTTAGAGTGACAGTCTTGCAAAGTAGCCTGACCTCTAGCTTCAAGGAATATGCTGTTTGAGTTTTAAAGATTTGAACCAAATTGCTAATGATTTCATAATTAAATGCTTCTGAGAAGTATCAGCTGACTTGCTCATATTTTGTGAAATTGCTTAACAATAATCAGGAAAGTACCAATTATCCAGCTGGAAAATAAACACACTCCTGGCAGTCATGAGGAGTGACTGTTTGGGTACTACTACAGCTGGGGTTGAGGGCAGCTCTAGTCCCTGCAGCATGTCCAGAGGTGTGCCAAGGAAGCCCCAGGCAGTGTTCTGCAAAAGCCTCTCTCCAATAGGACTTTTCTTCACAGGTTTGTGGAGTAAACATATAGCCTTTGTCCTTAGATACACATTCCCATTGCAAATCACCTCACCATTGCACAATGGTCTCTAGACCTCACACTAGAGTTAAAGTTGGGAAGAATCTTTCAGGGGAAAAAAATCACTACATTGATTTCAAGTGATCTCATTCAAAAGTGCAAGTACAGTCTCGGCTAGATTTTCCATAGGACGTGAGAGTGGAAAGCAAGATGATGTGGGACAACATCATCATGGCTACATTTCTTGAAATTATGAGACTAGATCCCTCACCTATAGTATGAAATTCTCACTTTTTCTCTACCCAGAGTGAGCACAAAAGGGAATTGTGGCACCACAGCAGTCCCAGGTGGTGGGCCCTTACCCAGTTTACATCACTATCCTTATCTGACAGAAATAAATTTCACAGCCAGCCACCACTGAGAGCTAGAGCCAAGGCCTGAATCCCCAGGAATACCAAACCTATGAACAGTGCATTAGTAAGCATAGGTGTGAATAAAGGTGTAATAAAGGAAAACTCCCTCTTTTAAGCGTTTATCTCAGAATAATATGAAGTTCTGAAGATGATCCCTATTCTGGTAGATATTAGGAGAGAGGGGAGAGACAGCACCTATCACTGTTCTTCATGTAAGGTATGTAAAGTTACCTCAAATTGGGGAAAACTGCTACTGCACTAGTAAAACTATTCAATATTAGTTGGGGAGGAAAGAGGGTTGTGTGTCCCACAGAAGAGATGCTGAATAGCAGCATGGAAAGTTTTCTCCATGTCATTTGTTACCTTGGTATGAGATGGAGTAATGCAGTGAATGCTTTCATTTTCTATTCAGCTATTTAAAGTCTGAGCAATTACATCAAACTGAAATCCCTCAGATCAAATAAATTCAAACAGCAGCTGTATTCCCCTTCTGCTGCCCTACAGATAAGACTAACTTGTGAATAGAAACAAACCAAAAATCCTCCCTCAGAGGTCTACACAACTCCTGCGGTTTGGTTCCTCCAGCAGTCCGTGGTCCTGCTGCTCAGACCCTTGGTCAGAAATCAATGCACCCCTACAAATGAGAAATTTCATCTTCATGAACTCCCTCCTCCTAGAAGAAGCCACCCTCTCATACACAGCCTGTACTTGTTGGAGGGCTGAGGGTCACCAGCACGGTGGGGGCAGAGCACTGGGCCAGCCGGGACCAGGGAGGGTTGGTGGCTTCCCAGCTGTGCAAACAAGCTGCAGTCTGGAATCACCAGACTTCTGAACCTAAAACATTGTCTAAGGGGAGAGTTTTACATGACATTCTCTCTGCCAAGTAAGAGCACTCCAATTAAGACAGTGCCTTATAAAACTGTCCACTTTCTAGTCCATGTTATCATCTGCTATTCCTCCACTAATGCCTGCAGTACACAAGAAATGAGACTTTATTTTGCTTTCTACTTTTCAAGATTGTATTTATTTTTAAATTGTCTATGAGACACAAAAAAATTGAATGCAACATTTTGGAGGAAAAAAAGAGGAAATGGGACAATCATATATAAACCAGCTGTTTGACAGATCCAGTTTTATATACAAAAGGAAAGGGTGTCCTCTTACATGGCAACTTACTGTAAACTTCCTTATTCCACATTCTGCTTTGCAACTTTCCAAATTAAATGCTCATATATCTTTTTGTAATTACTGAGTGGCTCTTTCTGTAAACAGTAATTATAAAGAAGGCATTTATGTGCCCATTTGTGTTCATAAAGAACACTAAAAAAAGTTCCATTTCCTGACACCCAATACAGACCTTTGTGAGAACTGTATTTATGTATGTTGTGTTTTCCCAAAGGATATCCCATCTGGGGTATGACCTAATGTTGAGTACTGTAAGACTAATAATGGATTACAGAAATGATAAGAATATTTATTGAATTTGGGTGGTCATGAACACAAATGTGAACAGGTTGCAGAATCTGAAATGGGGAAATCTCCTTTCACAAGCAATTTAAGCAGTGTGATGATAAAGCTATACATATTTTAATACCTTCACTATCTTCTATGGCTACTTCATAGCAAGTCTACTATTCTCAAAATATACAGTTAGGTGTCCCTGTAAATTGAGTGAGTTAAGAATTTATTACTAGAATTCACCAGCCAGAAAGTGAGTTGTTTACCCATAATCTGGTAAAAAACAGCAAACTTTCTTTAAAATGGATTCTGTTTAAAATTTATGAGTCACATCAAAACGCTGTTTTTTAAATACAAAAATGTCAGCATTTTCTTCCAGCCTTTACAGCACTGGTGGTAATCATCAGAAGCGTTATCTGCTCAGAATGAGTTCTACTTCTATTTTGACACCAGAATTTAAAGTAGAAAAAAAAGGAGAGGAAAAGACACATCTACCTAAAGCATATTTATATGACTGAGGATGAAAGGGATTCTTTCATCATTTTTAAAATTTGAAGTTTATCAACATCTCCCTTTCCAGTGATTTTCTTAACAAATACCCTTTGAGGTAGATTCATCCCTCTGTACCCCAGCATTCTTCCTGCCCTGACTGCCCCCACGCATCCTTCCCACACGCTCGGCACCCCATCCATCTCCCAAGGGCTTTGTGACACACCAAGCACAGCCCCTGCCCACAGCACATCCCCTCCACTCCCTGTGTCCCCAGCTGGCCAGCCCTGGGGTACAAGGGCCAAGCCCTGCCTGCCCAGCCCTGCAGGCACCCCCTGCTCATGGCCGAGCTCATGGGCAGCACGCGGTGCCTCTCCCGCACGGACACAGAACCCCCAGCACATGCAGACCCTACGAGACACTGAATACACACACAGCACTTGAAGCCTGTGTGCTGCTCCCTACCCCACATCCTTTGTTTCTCCCTCGTGCTGACACTGTTTAACAACTCACTGTGCCTCCACTTATCTCACCCTGTGGTAATTATTTATACAGTGACACAAATCCGCTTGGGCTATTTGCAAATGCAAAAGCACATGGTGTCAAAGGATATACGATGTTTTGTCCAGTGACTAATTTTAGATTATAAAGCAAATTTTTCATCAGCACATTCTTTTAAATCATTTTAAATGACAATATTTTTTTCTAAAACATTATTTTTATGACCTGTCAAGTCAAATGCCACCTGCAACTGATGCCAAAAACTTCTCTGCATTTCATTAAACCCGTTTTGCAAAGGCATAAAGTCTCCCTTCTAAACACTTTTTTGAAGGACATTATCAGTGAGTCTATTTACTTAGTAACATCTGCTCCATTACATTTGATAAATTTTCCATTTCTAGTTCAGTTCAGACACTAAGAGATTAACACTTCATCTGGGGAAGGCAGGGGAGGAATAAAGCAAGAAACTGCATCAAAACCAGTTTCATTTTGATTCCATTTAATAAAAGTTTAATTACAGAACATTGTAAAAATAAATCAATAAATAATTTAAATAAATGTTGTTTGATTTTTTTTTCTTTTTCATTTTCATAACATGCACATGGAAAAATAACCACCTAAAGCCATGGTATGCCTGGGACTCTATAAATGAGCCATGCTCAGTTGCTACTGGATATACTTCTAACCTCCAGGGTGAACTGTAAACACTGCAAGGATTAGGTACTTCAAGTGAACTATAGAAAGAAAAATAATTTAAAAACTATTACAGTAACTAGGTCTGGAGAGTTCTATGTTCTCCTTTTCAGCCAATACTATTAAATCCAACTGTGACAGTAACAGAGTTTGTTTTTATCTTTTCTAAAGTAAATGTATGTTGAAGTTTTCTGGCTTCTAGAGTTCATTAAAGCATAGTTCACCACACATTTAAAGCTTTTTTTTTTTTAGAACCAGACAATTTTTAAGCCAAACTACAGTAAGTGGTTTGTTTAATAGCCACATCCATCTTCAGCAATGGGAGATATCCAGTGTTTATATACAAAACCTTAAAAGCACGCAAGATAAATAAAATAAAAGTACAGCAAAACCTGTTTTCCTTTTTTCTAGCCACTAAAAAAATTTTACAGCACATTTGCTGTGCACAAAATATGTAACTGCCTGGTCCAGACGGCACGGTCATGCTCTTTCACCCAAGTTGTCCAACTTGTCTCCTTTTTTTGAATTTAATCCAGGTGTTACACATAGAGGAAAAACTACACTCAATTCATACCACCAGGTTTTATATAATTCTCATCACATCCCACTCAACTAGGCAGGTTAATAAGAAAATGAAAAAATATTTACAAAAATTTTGAGTTTGGTCTTTAATTTGTTTTTATGTGAATAATGCTCAGGGCTGAAGGCAGTTCCTAGGCACCAATTATTACCACAACCACTAACACAATTCATACATTCACACTCTGATGGCTTTAATCCTTCAAAACATTCATACATTTTGATTTTGTTTACTCATCCTTAATTTCCAAAGCTGCAAGTCTGTGGCCATATACTGCAACATTTTAAAAGCTAGAAGACTTATCTGTTCAAATAAAAATTATAATTTTATCACTTGATTACTTACAGCTTTTCAGTATTCCTACTGATTATAAAGCCCAGTTAAATAGAGATGCAGTTGTGAATTAGTAAATGTAAATTCTGCATGGAATGCACTACTCCTCAAATCATGCTAAAATAAATAATATTTTCAGGTTAAAAAGGTGAATTGTTCCTAATTAGAGCTAAGTAATGTTATGGTGTCATCTGGATCTAGCCTAATTAAAATAGCATTCCATAGGTCAAAAGCTAACTTTTATTAATAAATCATAAAGGTTCGTAATTGCAGTTGGCACATTATTTTAATTACTAATAAAAAAATATGTCTTGAAAGCTATTTCTCATTATCATTTTGTGAAACATTACCATGAATGATATGTGGATAAGATTCTATTTACATATTCTTTTGTTCTGTTACGATGCTCATGTTTCAGCTCCAAAAGCAAATCAACTTGCACAAATAATCTTCAACTCAACGCACAACATGTATCTGATGACCACTTAAGCCAAAGGTAGCAGTTTACTAATTAAAATAATTATTTTTAAGCACTGTGTTAGCACTGTAATAGCCATACACTCAACTCTTCTAAATCATCTCTCTGTGCACTACAGTTCGAAGCTGGGAGGAGATTTTCCAAGATTTTTTTTGAAAGGACAAAAACCCCCAAACAACTCTGAATATTTATGAGTTTAAAGTGTAGAAACAGGTGTCTGCCTACAATCACATGTGTGACCTGGCTAAATATACTACCCCAGATACCCATTTCTACAGAAAATTTTCTTTTTCTGTGTGACTTGATTATTCACAATAGAAAGCAGCCATGCAAGTACTGGAATATTCATGTTTTCATGCAATTTGACTGGCAGTTCTGTAATTGTGGTAAGCTGCTTTGACCAAGGTTTCTATAGCAACAGCCTTACTGTCAATTCTTACCTGTTTTCTGGTCATCCATTGTACTGAGCTTAGTCTCGTCAGCTACTGTTAAAAGGTAAATGCATAACGGTTAGCCCAGTTAGTGCCCATGCCCCACATGCACTCAACATTCCTCCTGGTTTGCATATTTTCTTTTCAAGTTAGGGGACCTTAGAAATGTCCTACTTCATGCAAATAAACTGCAAGAGTAAGCAAACATTCTGGGTAGAAATGGCAGCAAACTAGTAACCTTCATGCAGTGTCAGTCATGTGCACATCACAGGCAGGTACAATATGTTATTGACACGTTAGCACATGGCAACTAGTCAAGACTAGTCAAGACAAGTCAACATCTCCAACCTGACTGTACCCTGAGGAAGTTTGTGAATTAGGGATTGTAGGCAAGACATTCACAACTATTGGAAAGGAGAGACTTGCATTATATTTTATTATTCTGAGTAGGGGATTCTGTGTGTTTAAACCATCAAAACTCACTGTTTGAGGTTGCTAGAGTCTGCACTTCAGAATCTAAATTAAATGGCAGAAACATTGATGGGCTTGTTAGCAATTACTTATTCCCAGTTGGTTTATCAGGTAAAACGATCATAGTTGATTGCCTGTCTTAGCCGCTGCTACTTTATAAGGCTTCTGATATAAATATTAAAACTTGGGTTTCAAACAGATGTCAGAATAGTCCCATTTTCTGATTCTGAATTCATCTACAAAAGGAGAGACTATGAAGGACCTGTAAAACTAACTGCATTATAACCATGGACTGAGAATGTACCCAGCTACCCAGAACCACACCGTGGTACAGTTTTACACAATTATTCTATATGGATTGGTAAGTGCATTTTTCACCTCTATTTTAATAAATACAGTTGACTATGTTTAGGTATAACCATATACCCAGAGGACTATATTTGATCATATGGACATTTACAAACAACAAACAACACCCAGGCCACTTGGCCATTCATTCAAGTTAGTACTTTACTACCCACAAGTAGACATTACGTGCAGTAGTACTGCACATACACAATGTGTTTGGAATTACAAAATCTATATACTTACAACATGAAAATCAGGTTCAAATAAAAAAAAAAATTGAAAAAACATCACTCACTACCTAGATCCATGCTTTTGGATTTTCGTGTTTTAACAAACTCCAACTGACTGGCATCTGAAAATTGCTTTGTACGCTTTTCTGACATGCTCTGGCGTCCAAAACCCTCTCGCTGGAAGGCAAGCACTGGATCAACATCTGGACTAAGAGTGCTGTAGGAAGGGAAAAAAATCATGCAAACATTTATCAAGATCACACAGTCTTTCACTCTTCAGAGAAAATCATTTATTTAGCACGTGACTTCTACCAAGGATAGAGTGCACAGTTTTAAATACACCCCTGCAAGTATTCAGTTACACACACAATGGATTTGTTTTACTGCTTTAAGCAATTCTACTTTAAAAGTATCAAGACTTTTACTTATAGCTTTAATGACAGATATACATATCTGGTGCATTATACATATTCTATCAGAATGTAAAATCCAACAAAGGAATAATTTGAGGGAGAATAAAACCAGTTTTTTTTCTTCCTGAGAAACAAATTTACTGTATTGATAAAAACTCATCTGGTTTTTCTTTATCAGAAAAGGTTTTTAGTAAAGCATAAATAGAAATTGCCCTTGCCTGAAGCCCACAGAGCTTTAAACTTCTACATTTAAAAACTTTGCATTAAAATTTCTCTCCATATGTGAAATTTCTTGTAGATTTTTCACAGCTTCTCTTGTTTTTAATCTGGCTATGACAAACAACCATATTTTTACTCATTGTTTCCCCACAGAATGAGTATTTGCCACAATGGATCTACCACTGAATCAGAAATGGGGGAAACTGTACTGGAGTTTTTTTTCTTCACTTTAGGTTTCTAAAGTGACCTCAGCTCAGTGAGTCAGGTTTTCAGTGAGGTGCCTCAGAAACATGCTGAAGATAGATTTATTAATGGTGCTCAAACACTGGCAGAATCATGAGTGCAAGAATGCAGGCAAAATTTGGTGCAAGCTAAAAACATTTTTAAAAAAGGCAAGATTGCTTACTGCTAGTAAATACTATGAAAGGAAATTCACAAAAAGATCTTCTGGCTCCTAGAAAAGGGAATAGTATATAGATCTCTAGTTCAGCTGGCACAAAAAGATATCAAAAGCATAAAATACTGATATTATCAGTATTTTGCACCATTGTTATCTACCCTATAGGAAAATGATCCCTCAAAATCCCCTCTTTGATTGTTGCTGTACTTCAAGATAAAAAAGTTAAATACTTCTTCACTGAGATCTCTAAATAGATCTCTAAATGCCTTTCACAATATTGTGTTCATATATCTTACTGTTTAGTACCATGTTTCAAAATAATTACTTTTCTGTAAGGGCTAAGTATAATATACACCTCATTCCTAGCGAGAAAAAGGCAAACAGCAAATTTCTGCAAAAAACAACTTATACTTTTAAATTCTGTAACATGCACATGTTTATGTGTGCCATGTACTATAATTTACAGAAGTACATTTGATCAAGAAACACCTGGGTATTAGGCAAAACAGTGAAAAGAGGTAAGGAAAATGTCCAAAGGCATGAAGTACTATGAAGGATGAAAATCACTATCCTCATTACCAGGCAGCCAAGAAGAAATTCAGTCTAGTAATGGCAGATTTACAAATAATAAGATATGTGCTTTTGACAAGCATATAATACTTCAGTGTGAGCAGGATCAGAGCTCATGTGAGTAAAGCCAATGTCAAGTGCCTTTTGACTTTAATGTTTCTGGCTCAGGCTCATAATGTTTTACATTTAATTACTGCAACTGTTTCAGAGATGTCTGTGCAATTTAGCAATGTTCTGAAGCATATGCTTAAAAGCTCTGATGAATCAGAGACCAAACTCAAAAATAACTATTTAGTCCTAACATTCACTCCCACAAAATTGCAAAAAAATTATCTCCACATGATAGAAAGATAAAACAGACAAGGCCAATATACTCTGCTAGCATTTATAGCAGGGCAACACGTAGCTGAATAAGAACCACCTAAATCTGAAAAACGTCCTCCAAAGTGACTCAAATTGAACTTACAGGGTTTCAACACCTTTCATAATCAGATCATAATTGACTTTCCCAAGGCCACACAAGTTTTTGGCTCCTTGCTAGTCAGCCCTGTCTCTGAAGGCCAGAAAAAAGTAGTTTTACTAAGTGAGAATTTTTTTCCAGCAGCATCTGTTAGCACAGGCTCACGTTTGTTAAAATGACGGCTTCATCTTGCCGAACAAAATGTATCCTGTGACACTTTCTTCAAAAAGGGTGAACTTATAAAGTTATTTGTTTTGGCTGTATGCTTCTTTTTTCATAAGAGCTTGCTTTGATCTACCTATATAAAACTTCTAGTAGAGCAGAATATCATTTCCATGTAAACACAGCACACACTTATATATTGAACTTGAAGTCCTAAGAGCAGACTAAAACTCCAGTATCAAATATAACTTGAAAAGGACACCACAGGTCCCAGAGAGAGCAGTAGGATCTGGACATGGCATCAGCAACTGGGAATTTAGGATGTTGGAACCCAGTGTTTCCACTGACACCCTTTTAGAGACTTTCTTTCTACATCTCTGATTTGCCCTTGTCATACCTCCCTCCCACACATACATATTACAGGAATTATTATTCCATGTTTGCATAGTATCCTGCACATTAAATGTGCTACTTAGCACCTTTTTTTAAGCCTTAGGTAGAGTTCTCAGTTTTCATGTCCTGTTTTACCTCTACTGTTAATGACCCATAAGCATGTTTTAGTAATTAAGGGAGGAGTGAATCACGGGAGTCTGAATGCCTGTACATTGTCTATGAGTATTCAAAAGTCTCGGTGAAGAGCCACAACTGCAAAAGCCAATGAGCACAGAGGAGGAACTAATGCCCCTAAAAATGCCTCATTTTAATATTTTTCAGCTACATCAATAAAAGACAGAAGGTAAATTTAGTGCAAGTCATTAAGCAATGCCAAATGCAATTTACTATATTCAAGAATACTTAACAAATAAGATTTCTGGAATGACAGCTGATCCTTAAAAGAATGTAACCGTCTTCTGACCCTCAATGTTATTAAAATTCCATTTATTAATCCTGTCTTATTGCCCCTTTGTTTTCATAACATTTTCATCAAGGATTAGGGAGATATTGTGAGGCTGAAAAAGCTTACATTTTCTTCTGTGATTCAGAACAGCTGCCATTCTTGTTTGGATAACCCTTCATCCATATTCTTAGTTTTACCCTTTGTGCCTTCCAGCTAAATCATACAATGCACCTTCGTTTTACAAGTCTTCCGTCATCCATTAGCAACAGGAAATTAATTCAACAATCTAATTCTACTGCTATTTACTTCTTTTTACAAATAGAATACATTAGATAGTAAAGCATGACACTGATCTAACTCTTTTAAGTGCCATTGTATCTGAAGACTTTTAGAGTGTCTCATACACACATTTAAAAGTTTTTTGAGTGTGATCAATTCCAAAGTATGTAATCCCTGGTTTTGTTACTGTTACTTCATTTACAAAGAAGTGTATGAATAGCAAGACAGAGGACTGCAGAAGTCAATGTAGAAGCATCTGCAGATTTCAAATGGGCTTTTGCTTAATTTTATAGGATTGTGCTCATATTCAGCTAAAAATACTCCCATCAGAAATAAGCTATTATGTGCAGGTTTAAGGACTATTCTATTTAATTATCTCAGATTCTCATCTCTAAAAGCTTTTCCAGAAAACAAATGGACTTTTCATGGGCCCAGATTACAGGTATGACTTGTCCATAAGAAC
>VZTN01026438.1:74956-87185 GCA_013400515.1 Erpornis zantholeuca
AAAATAAAAAGGTATCATTTACAAAAAAAAAAAAAAAAAAAAAAAAAAAAAAAAAAAAAAAAAAAGAAATGAGGATGAAAAAACTACATTTTCATACAATCATTAAAACAGTGCTTAAAATACATAACTCGATTCCTGGATATAAGATGAAATAAACAAGTTTAAAGCAGAAGAAGCTGACAGGTGCATATCAGCTGGCAGGTGCTATTGCTGTTTTATTAAGATATTGCTGACACATTCATAACAGGCTCAAGAGACAAGAAAAATAAGAAAATTCATGTACTTCACACCATTTGTGGTAATTATCTAGCTTCAAGAAGTGGCAGCGTACAGAGGTGGGCTTTTATTTTGCTATTACTATAGATAATTACAGGACTTGTAAATTAAATTTTAGATCTGTATTAATTGTACTAACTAAGCAATAAACAGTATTTCTTTGCCAGGAGCTTAAGCAAGTCCATAATGAAGCTCAATGCAGTTCTCATTAAGACTCTTATGTTAAAATGTGTTAACGTGATTGAAGAGTCAACCTAAGACTCACAAAAATGATTTTTACTATGGATTAAACATATCAAGTTACTTTCCATGGTTTTAGATGCCCAACTGTTACTTTCCATATATTTAAATGTTGAGCTATTACAGTACATTGTCTGTGTAAATCATCTGACAATATGAATGGTATTTCTTCACACACATGAAGAAATCTTACCTAGTTCTTTTTGCACAAGCATTAACACCGAGGCAAAACAGAACTGTTTTGACCTCTAAGTAGATTTAAAAGATCTGTACATTACTAGGAAAAGTAAGAATGTATACAGAAGTATTGAGATGCTCCTAGATATACAATGGAATATAGAAATAAAATCTTTGTTTTATAGACTTTGAAATATTTACAGTGAGGTTTATAAATTATAATTTCCAATCAGTCTTTCATCTCTCATAAACTCAAGTGTTTAAATTTTGCAAAGTTTTTTTTTTGAAAAAGGTAGGTCAGTCAGCAATTAAATTAAAATTAAATTATCAAAATAACACAGCTATATATTGTCTAAGTAACATTCTCAGAAATATACTTTAAATATTTCCACAAATATGCAGAAAACTGCAGCCAGAAATGTTTGTACAGATTTCCTCCCTGAAACAGGGACAATTCCAGTTTGAAAATAGTAAAATCCAAATGTGACGAAAAAGAATTAATACTAGCAGTAGCCACAAAAGTAACTAAAGGAAAAGATGCAACTACAGGTCTCTCTTTTTTCCTTCCACTAAACCATGCTCTTACCAGTCTGTTGAGTCATTAATTGCAGCTTTAGCCCATCCACCAGCATCAACAGTGCCAAACCCAACATCATCATGGGAACTGGATGATGACTGGTCAGAGAGATGAGGAGGAAGGACCGACAGCCTGTCATCTTCAATAATGACAGTGTCATCCTGGGGCATGTTCACTGTTGGAGACAGCTGATATTTACCTGAACAAAAGGGAGAAAAAAACCCAAAACTAAATAACGGCAGAGTGCAAAGAGTGCCTTGAAAAATATATAATGACAGCTGATAAAAGGTTACGTCAAACTGCAGCACTACTGATAAGAGTGACACAATGCAGATAATAAAATTAACTATGTCTGACTTTGTACTCATCTTCCTGTGCAGAGGTCTGAAAAGTGATGCACACCAGTTGTTTCTGGGGCCTACTGCAAGACCTTAGGGTCACAGAAGGGTTGAGGTTTGGAAGGGACCTCTCTTCTGGTCCAACGCTTTCCACTCAAGCAGGCACCTACAGCCAAGTGCCCAGGACCCCAGACAAATTGCTTTGGAGTATTTCTTCTGTGCCACCTCCCTGGGCACTCTGTGCCAGTGCATGGTCATCCTCACACTGAAAAAGCATTCCTGATGTTCAGAGTGAACCCCCCATGTTTCTGTCTGTGCCCATAGCCTCAAGTCCAGGCTGAGGAACTGCTGAAAAGCACCTCTCCCAGAAAACAGTATCTCCTCTCGTATCACATTGTTTAGTATAAACAAAGAATGAATTCCACAAGGACTAACAGAGACCATCACTTTTCCTGATCAGTCTGGCCCTCCTGAAATGAGAAATTGTTCAAGCGATGCTGCAAAGTGGACACATGCAAAATTCGGGGGAAAAAAATACCAAATTCTATTATCAACAAATTCCAGTAAGTTTTAACACTTCTGTTAAAATGCTTAAAGCAGAACCATCACATACATGATGGGGACATAATAAAGATTCAACATTAGTCTGTTCAGTGGCAGACTTCATCACATACATTAGTGAGAGTACATGTTAAAAGTCAATATGATCTTACTAAGACAAATTGTCTTAGTAAAATTGTCACATCTCATGAGAAGAAACATACTAGCTTAATCAACCATTAATATGACAACAAACTGTAAATTATTCTAAAACTATGATGCACTGGAGTAATGTATGGCAAAATTCTATTTCCATAACTTAAACTGCTTCTATGGACACATCAATTATTTCCACACTTTCACTATAGAAATGGAAAAAAAGTAAAGAATTAGGGGAAAATAATTTTTTCTTTTTTTCTGGAAAGGTTTCAGTTACCATCGCTACCTTTGCATGCAATTATTAAAAAACAAACAAACAGACCCCATGTATAAAGAGCCATTTAAAATCCTCACTGCACTTGATAATACACATCATACATCTTTCCAAAGAGGGGAAAACTGGCTTCAAAAAGGAACATTTAAGAAGGCTGAAAAAGTGGCTGGAAGAAAAAGGTACTGCATAGTGAACATCTCATCACTGTCAAAGGGAAATGAATGTATGCAGTTTGCATAACAGCTGATTGTGCCCAGCAATAGTTCCTTTGATGGACAGGTTAATGTTTAGCCCGGTAATGTACTTCTTTCCAAACATAATGCCTACAAGACTGTTAACTCTGTACTTAATAATGTCTCCAAAGAATTGATTGTGAAAAGGTATAACCTTATGGCATTCGGCAGATTGGACTTCCCATTTGAGAGGCTACAGTAATTCAGTAACACTTTAAACTTTTCACTACCCTTCTTTCTATCTGACACGGGTGAAGACTGACATTTTAATAGTTGCTTTGGAATTTAGGAGAAAACCCAACTGACCTATGCTTTTCATTGCAGATGAAGCTAAAAACAGGTGAAAGGCTTCACCTCCAGCAGATGGTTGGACAAACCTCAGTGCTGGACTCAATACATCCTTTGTAGAGAGCACAGCTGAAGTGGACAGAAAATACCCCTGGAGAATTAAGTCTGCAAGTGTTGTGAGAAACCTTACAAGGAAACATCAAAGAAACTTCAAACCCAGTAATCTTCAGTATATTTGTCTGATCTACAAATCTAAGGCATTGCTCGACCTGTCTACAAACCTCTTCAAGAAAATAAATTTCCCTCAGGCTAGAAAAGTGCTATTTAGACTCCGTGAAATTTAGACTCTGATTACACTTCAAGTCCAGTTTTACATATATTAACTCAACCTCAGTGAGGTAATCTGTAATAACATAAAGTATTTTGGACACTGTACTAAGCAAGGTAAATCATTCTCCCTTTCAAGTGCTTCTCATCTCAGGACAATGATGCCCACATTTTTTGGACAAGATACCAATTTAAAGAAGCACGGCCTGAGGACCACACCAAACTATTGGGTAAGAAGGGTTCCCTTCTGTCTGTGCAGAAAAAGAAGTCTCAGAGCTCCAGTATCAAATGGCTATGAGGATATTCATCTTACAAAGAAATTTATGCCAAGCTACACCACTTCAAACCTATTATACACTTATAATACACCAGAAAATAGTTTGGACCTGAGGTAAATCACACACGTAAAACACTCCAAAAAACCCTGAGCATACATAGTACATAGTATGAATAACAGGTTTACTCATGAAGAACTAAACTGCTGCAGGTCCTTTCAAATCTTGAAATTCCCTGAAGTTGGGTTAACATCTTTGCTGGGATAACTTGGCTCCCATACTGACACTGCCCTGTCATGGAACTCTCTCTGGCTTGGTCCTTGGGCTTTTGCTACTGCTTTGTCTTTAGAGGATGGTCTACAAAATCTGTTGAACATTCTCATCATATTTTCAAAACCCAGCATTACTTTATGAGTGACTCATGAGCATGTTGATACTCTGGGATTCAGACCAATAGTACAATGAATGAATGCCTGGAGAATGACTAACAGCAAAAATTTCTCCCCTGTATCCAGGCCTTAGATTTCAAGAAAGTGATCAGATCTGTCAACTATTGTAGAAGAGCACCACATTCTGATGAGATTTCTGGCCAAGGAGCTACATTCTGATTGTAAAGGGTTATTTTTACTTCGCTGACACATACTCTACATCTCTAGCTAAATTTTTGTCAGTAGTGCTTCCTCCTGATTCTACCCTTAAGATAGCAATTATTTATGTAGAGAACAAAGTATTTCATGTTGTGTAGGAACTGTCAAATTTTACAAAGTTCTGGGGGATCCTTCAGGATGAAAAGCAGATTCAGTGCAAGCGACTGTTATTCTGTGTACACCCTGATAAATAACTTCTGTTTAGTCACCGTTAGCAACAAAACCCACCACGTTCATAAAAAAAATATCACCAACTAGAAGAAAGAGATGAAAGAGGACTTTTTACTAAGCTGTTTGTTGAATAAGAATAATTCATATAGACAGCAGCTATGTATTTGTGTATTGCAAAACTCAGGAGCATAATGCATGATATATAAGAGAGATATGTCAGAAGAAGACTTGAATTTTTAATTATAGAGCCAAGCAAACCAGTATAACACAGCTGTTATTCTGAATGTGCTAACAACATGAAACCTGAAAACATTAAAATAAATAAACATAAGGGTTTATTACAGCCATCTAATTCTTAAAAGAGAAGACCCACTTTGTATAAATAAAAAAATCCCACCCCGTCCCAACCAAAAATATTCCCTGAATACAGAAAGTTGGATCTTTTCCCCATCAGAAATTTTAAGTGAAATATTATCAAATGAAAAAGCATAAGAAAATCTATAATAGTAGTAACCACCTAGAAAAGTACATCAATATGAGAATCATCAGAAACATGAAAAGATTCATGTAGCCTTATTGCAGTAAGCAAACATTATTTTACATAATTTAAATTACATCCTAAAATTGGTATTTTATTCCCACTCTCGCAGCAAGGATCTGACAGCCACTTTTTGCTTGTCAGTTATGAAAGAGTAAGGAAATTGTCTTAAATACCTTTCCTGAAGTTACATCAATGGTATTTAAAAGAAACAAAACACTCTTAAAATCTTTGTTCCAACTTTAAGCAACTACTAGAATAAGCAGGCATTTTCCAGAGTTTGAGACTGTTACTTTTGAATAGGCTAACTTAGGAAGGAAAAAAACTCAAATCCATCCAAGAGCAAAAGCAGCAGAAAGACCTGCTCCTTCACCCATGAAAACAAACTGTCATCTCCTCACTAAAAAGTACTGAGTACTAAAAGTTTACATAGTTAAATCCATTGAGGGGTAAATCAAAAGACATCAGATGATTCAGAGAGCCCATCAGAGGGCTTCTTAGTATGGGGAGAGCACTCAAGGGAACCAGCACTGCATAAAGCACTCCTTTGGGCTTGTTTTCATGGGCAGAACCACTGTGGGAAGGTCCAGACCTCCAGTGTTCTTCAGCCAGATTGCTCTTAGGACTAATCCTCACTTTTAGGCCAATTTTCAAGAGAGGAAGAATCATGTAACACCACATAAACATTCTCAAGAAAATACAAAAAGTCCTGCTTTTTTTTTCTCATTATGCATGCCAAAAAGGACACTGATTCAACTGCATAATAAATGACTGAGTCTTAAAGATCTTAGCTATTCTGAAACAAACTACCTATCTCTCCCAACAGGCAATAACTAAATGTTGCAAGGCACTGCCAGAAAACTTGCATGCTGAGGATAATGAACACCGCAGTTTTAATTTAGTGGTACCAATTAATTCAGAAAAAAATAGTATATTAGAAAACTAACCATTCCCCCAAAACTGGGTTTAAACATCACAGGTCTGTGAAGCTGCTGTGACTGCAGATGGGAACAGTCCAATCCAGGAAAGACCAGTTTTTAGTTACATGCCACTAGATCACATTTACTTATGAGGTTCAGGCGCAATTTGATTTTCCACTAAAGTGGTTCCACTAAAGATTCAACAGATTTACGTCACAACCAACCAATTTTCTACATAGTTCCTGGTCCCTGAAAACAATTCAGAAAAATGATGATTCACAGGAAACCAAAACACTAACTTGTGGTTATAAGAAACTTAGAAAATGGAGGATTTTTTTCTGCCTATGTATATAATGCAAAGGTATCTAAAAGCCTTACATGTTAACAGCTTTTTTTGTAGTTCAAACATCAGTTACTGGCTACTGCTAAAGGGATGATACCAGATTGATGAACAACTAGTTCAATTTGGCCTGGCAAGTCTTGTGCTCCTCTGATGTCAAAGTAAACAGCATTGCTGACACACGTGCACCCAGATCCTCTCATGGTTCCTTCTCCCATCAGTGGACAAGGTGTTTAAGTGATAATTTGTTAACACTTATAAGAGCTCTGTGTAAACCTTCTGCAGCACTGATGGAAAAAGCAGAAGGCAGTGCTTTGCAAATGTTTTATCAAAAGCCTCGAAACCACAAGAACTAGTTCTTTCTTTGGGTGAGTAGTGCTAAAGACTTCATATTATTTTATCACTCCTTAAATTTGTTGACAAACAAATACAATTTTTTTCTAAATTGTTCTCTTTAAGAGCATATGACTTTGGGTGACAAGGTTTCACACTGCCTTGATTTTCATGTGCACATTTTTTCTTCCAAGCTGCACAAAATGAAATGCACTAGAACAGAATATGATTTGTTTATAATTACTATTGTCCAAATGCACAAAAAAAGGACAAAAGACTTAATGGAAGAAATACACTAAATGGGAAACTTGTGGATTTTTAGAGAATTTAACAACAGTTCTATTCTTCTACCACAAAGAAAATGCAAACCCCGAAATACAAAAAAATTATTTAAAAAAGAAAACAGGGAAAAAAACAAAAACAACAACCCAAAACAGGGTGAAAAATATACACAAACTGTTAACTGGAAAAGCCTAAGTGGTAAACTAATTTTCTAAGGCTGAAAACTAATCTAAAGCAATTGAAAACTAAGTTAAGCCTTGCTTCTTATCAAGCTTACAGCATCATCTTCTAATATATTCTGTGTATGTAATACACTAAAAAAAAAAGCCCTAGATTTAATAGCCATGTCTACTTTTTAAAACTTGCAACTCAAGGAAGCAATCATCACATCTTCTGTCAGGTGTTATTTTCATCAAGCTACATTTTGTGTTTAAACTTGAAAATCCTTTCAAATTAATCCCATCCTAGTCAGTAAATCCAACCACTGCTGTGGCAAGGCAAGTCTTTATTTCCTAGCTCTGTACATCAGAAGTTGAATTGCTGCAGAGAAATCGTTAATAACCTCATTATCCACTAGGACCATGCAGATGGTAGGGCACAGAATCTACACAAGGGATGCTTAAAATTAGTTAAGAGATTTTAAAACTGGTATCCTGCAAGGCAAAAATTCAAATACATTAGTAAGTCCCCTAATAAGCATAAATGGATGCAAGTTTGCCTTATTTATTTTTGTATTTTAGTAGGACTGAAACAGAGGAAAGAAAATGTTAAAAAAAAATTAATTCGCATGAGTCACTGACTTTGATGCAACTTGAGCCTAGACCGACCAATAATTTATTGTCCCAAACCAGACACTGCAAGACCATGTTAAATGCTACTATTATTCATTCTGTGACCTGCCACAGGATACAAAATTCGCTTCAGAATCCCACTTTGCTTTCTTCCTCACATTAACTAGGCTTGTGCGGAACAATTTTACGGCACATTTTGAGTTGGTCAGTGCAACCTCCATGTTCCCCAGTTCCCATGTAACACATTAATCACCCTTCAGTGAATCACAGAGAGAAATAAAACCATGCCCTGCTTAGCAGAGCTGCTTTGACTCACCCATTATCCTGCTCAACACCACGGTCTTTGAGGGCGACTCGCTGAGACCCTCGATCCCGCTGTAGAGGGAGTGGGAAATCCTCCGCTCCCGCTCATCCAGCAGAGTCTCTATGGGCAGCTCTGGCCCGGAGGGGCTCCCAGGTGATTCCAACTGCAAAGAGAGGGGAAAATTAGTGCCTGGGGTTCCCTTAACCACATGGGGGAACTGTAACAAATTGCCTAAGGCCTAGACCTGTCTGAGCACCAAATGAGCTAGAACTTCTTATGCTGGACAGAGATAATTTGCAATGACAGCTCTGCCTAATGACCAACTTTCTAACCCCTTTACACTGCACCCCCCATGGTGCCCTGTCAAATTTCAAATCCTTCAGCAGAAAATTGGTGGAAAAGAAACCATTCCATTTTGGTGTCTCTTTGTTGGATAATTTCTTAAACAGACAGCTGGGCTGTTTTCAATACCATCAGCAGACAGCTGGAGCATCTTCCCCACACTGACAGCTGAACACAACAAGGCCCTTGTCAGGAGCATGGAACAGGAACTCTCATTTAGAATTGGGCTGCTGCTGCTGCAGCGGTGCAACTTGCTTTCAAATGCAATCATCACACTCCAAAGCTTTGTAGTTGGGAACAAAATAAAAAAATGCAAAAGTTGTCAGACTTCACCATAATTTTATTTTTTAGTTTGAGTTCTTTGCTCTGCCTTTCCTGATGGTGGAGTAAAGAGATCTTGCATGCTTCATTCAGTCTGGAAGCTCCCCTAATCTCTTGCTGCAGCATCCAGGCAGAGACACAAAAAAATCAGAACTGGAAAGACCTGTGGTGCCCTCCACTCCAGCCCTCAAACCCCTGGAGCTGCCAGGTCTCTGCCCAACACAGCTGCAGCCAGACTCTCCAGGGCATCACAAGACACATGAAGTATGAGGTGGAAGTGATGGAGACAGGCTGCTTGGCCACGTGCACAGGAGAGCAGATTGCATATACAGCCACCTGCCCACCCCAGCTGCTCTCCTTCAGAAGACTGCCTTGAGTGTCTTCCCAGCCCAGCCTTTGCCTGCAGAAGCTGGTCATTCCTTGTTTTCCTATACTTGCTTCTCAGATTTTTCAAAAAGATGAGAAAAAGCCAAGCTGTCCTCGGTGAGCCCCAGAGAATCAGAGCTGAGGGGAAAGCAGCACTCATGAGAGGCAAAGAAAAGAATTTGGTATCATCTAGCTGGCTTTACCCACCCTGTCAGCCACAGGCAGCTCTGCTGTGAGCACAACCCCCTGGGAATGAGGAGAGCGAGTACCTGTGCACTCACAGGATGCCCAATTTAGCAGAGCCCAGTTGCTCCCTGCAGAGATAGGAGACTCCCCACACCATGGCCCAATCCTCACACCATCCAGCCTTCCTGCTGCCCATCCCCTTCCTCCTGGTTCACCTGGGCTCCAGCACCATGCTGGTCTCTCAGTAATGCTATCAAGACGCTTTGCCAAGACCATTAAAGCAATTCACCTGAACATCATGAGCTGAATTCAGCTCTATTAAAAAGTAAACAACTACTAAAAATAGATGTATTTTGTAGAAAAGTGGTATGAACTCAGACGTCAAAGCATTAGCTCTTCTCACCAACACACCTCTTCATATTGAAGCATACAGTTAAATCTTAAAAACAATGACCTTACACAAATCCCACAGCATTATTTCATACATATCAAAATACAGTGGGGACCAGATACTGAAAGACACTGAGCACGTTGCAAACTATTTGAAGCCACTGGGAATGCTTATTCCAAATACGGATCTCCAAACGAGCACAAGAGGAGTAGTTCATACTTTCAGAAATTGCAATAACATGTTTGTTAGTTGTTTTTACTTTTTGAAGCAGCTGCCCATTATTAATCACTTCACCCGCAGTCCCCAGATGACTAAGAAATGTATGCTATGAGAGTTTAAAAATCTGCTTCAAGGGCTATGAAGCACTCTGCCCCATCCTCCTCAGCAGAGGCTTTGAAGTGAGCCCATGGACTGATGACTCCTGACCCGCGGGCGCTGGCGCAGTGCCCGGGGCACGGGGGCGGAAGGTTGCAAAACGCCGCTTTACGGTCGAGGAGACCGCGATCGGGAGGTCGCAGAGTCTGTAAAAATTATTATTTCTGTTCAAAGCCATCATCTGTTTAATACAAATGAGATATTTAATGAAGTTCCAAATTGTAGACTTATCTCTCCCAGTTTGATAAGCACCGGGGAGATTTACTGCATCGGAGGGTCAACACAATTACAATTGGAGGCACGTCAAGCTGCTGGAGAATAATAAACTTGCAGTGCAAGTGAATTAGACTCAATAAGGTTTAAATTGTGAAATGAGGATTTGTTTTATTAGTTTTTTTAAATTGCAGATTACAACTGACAGCTTTACTGAAAAGTAAATTAAACAATATTTGTAGACTCTGTTATAAAGGAATCTGAGGCAAATTTGAAAAGAAATGTTAACTTCTGAAATACTTTATGGAAAAAAGAGCATAGGAACATTAGACTGCTTGAGAGCTTAAACTAGCATGATAAAGGTACTAAATTATGAACTACCCTTTATTTCACTGCCTTTAAATAAGGTGTGAAAATATCAAAGTGCTTTGGGATTTATTCTCCCAGTGTTATATTGATGACTTTATGTAACAAGTGTCCAGCTTTTAGTGAGCCATATCACACAGTCCTTCTTCATGTGACAGCCATCAACTTTTAGACTCATTTGTAGAAAGACCTCAAGAGATTTTCAGAAAGACACTGACAAGAAGATCGTTCTGAATCTGAGAAATATATAAAAATTCACTCCTGGTAATACAGTAAAGTACAGGGTAAATAAAAGAAATAGCAGGAGTGTTGCGTTTATATGCCCATGTTTTGTAAAGTGAATCACATATTTTAGAATTTCCATGCGTAAAACCTTTTTCATTTCTAATTAGCATCTCAAAAGATGGGTTTAAACAAAGGCATCGACAACCAACTACACAAATATTTTACAAAAGACACAATGCCTTTTTTAAAATACCAAAAATTAGACAACTGGGTTTCACAAAAAAACCAAAAAGCCTTTCCCTTACATTGTTAACAGGAAGTTTATATAAGAAAAAAACCATAGAATTTGGAAACTGTGTTGTGGGCAAGACAAACAATCCAGCAGTCCAAAGAACAACTGCAGATCAAGCAGACTTGTTCTTCCTGATGAGTTTCTAATAAAGAGCTTGAATAACACATTCTAGTTCCTTCTCTTAGCCAGTCTTAGTTCTATCTGGTATAATTTCATTTGATAACTGATAAAGAGTGGGTAATATAAACAAAGTTGTAGGAATTCCTAACTTCATTAAATGCCTAGCAAGGAAAGAAATCTGCATGGCAACTGGGCCCCTATCCGTAGCTACTGGAGCACTTCTTGCAGTGCCAGTCCAGAGTCACAGACCAAGTGAGAGTGCATGAAACCACTGGAGATTGATCCAAGCTCTTGCCCAAAGCAAGGTCAGCAAGAGCAGGTTTCACAGTGCCCTGCCCAGCTTGGTTTTGAATACCCCCAAGATCACATTCTCCTCAACTTCCCAGGGCAAGTTGTGCCAGCGTTGACCTCTAAGAAGATTTTTTTTTTTCTTATGCGTAAAGAAATTTCTTGCATTTTGGTTTGTGCCTGTTGTTCTTGTCCTGGCACTGGGCAACCCTAAGAGTCTAGATTAATCTTTTTTATTACTTCTTTATTACTCCTGTAAGGTATTTATAGACACTGACTGGTAAGATCCCCCTGATCCTTCTCTCCAGACTAAAAAGAGAGAGTTCCCTCTCTGGATCCTAGCACTGATCTATATTAAATGATCATATTCATAAAAATGCAATAAACCCTCCCATGCTACAGATTGCCTGTAGCTCCTTTTCTCTCCATTCTCTTAAAATAAAAAGAAAAACAAGATTAAAATTTTTTAAAATAAAAAAGGTCTCTACCCTGACCCTTTGTCATTCAGATAAAATCCAGCTGTTTGCTGAAGCACTGTCTGTACTAACTAGCCCAGCTGCTGCTTATCTAGATGATAAAAGGACAAATAATGTGGTTCTTTTTACTTAAACACCACCATCCATCCTATCTGAAGTTATGCACATAAATATGAAAAAAGTTTATGCACAAGAAGAGTGCCAAAATATTCAAAGCATAAACAAACTTTTTTTTTTT
>VZTN01026438.1:87226-128999 GCA_013400515.1 Erpornis zantholeuca
TTTTTTTTAGAGAAAAAAGAATCAGACTCCCTTTTTCCTTCAGAAAGTAAATTATCCAAATATAGGCATGCAAGCATTATGGATGTTAAAGAAGTGAGTGCACAAATTTGCTATATATTACATTTAGTGGGGAATACTGAAGCCCTTTGTGTCACACAGAATTATTCTCCAGGCTTTCTTTTTTCCTTTCTTATCTGTATACTGTGGTTAAGATGTCCAAAATACTCCAGCTTCCTTTATCAACACAGATACTTTTAAAATACTACTAGTCTGTATCAAGGCATCAATATCAAAGGCATTAAAGAAACTAAGTTTTCATGGGACTGGTCTAAATTTTCATTTTCTGGGTTGAAAACTGCCTAAAGAATTGGACACAAAGATTGATCTTCAGGATGGAGAAGAATTATAGATTCCCCCAGGAATCAGAGCTGGGAACAGCTTAAGCTGATAAACAGCTTTATCAATGAGTTGGAGATGGGAGTGAACAGGGAAATCACCGTGTTTGGAGAAGATGCTAAAGACTTTTTGACAGTCAAATTCCAAAAGGTCATCACAAGACTAATCTAGTGAGAAAGAGAAAAACAAACCCGTCACATAAATTTCAAAGTAGGTAACTAGGTAATGCATGCAGGGGAAAATGATGCTGAATATTTTATACTTGCACACAGACTGGAAAAGAAAAGATGCTTGCTTGTTTCTCTTATAATGAAACCACTCATTTGCAAAGTCTCTCTCACTGACCTATCAGTCAATTTATTTAATGAATTAGGAGGTCCTTATATGGTCTGGAATCATGAGTCTCTGTGCTTCATAGTTTGCTCATTTTCAAATGGAGATAAAGATGAACAGACATGCATGAAGAAATTTGGAGATCTGCAAATCATTTGCAAACCTTCATTTCAAGCAGGTTTGGCAAAACATCCTTCTGTCAAAAAAAAAAAAGTGGGGCGAGGGGGTCTAGACAAGAAAATCCCTTGAAATTTCTCATTTTGAGGAAAATGGTGATGCTCTCTCACTTAATGGCAGACAAGTGCAGCCTGCCTGTGTCACGAACAGACAAGCAATCTGTGTCTCTAAGCTGTCCAGACTGCAGGACTGGAAAGCACAGGATTCCTAAAGTAACAATTACCTTTATTTTCTTGAATCAGCACACGGAGCTGCCAGCTGCAGGGACGTGCCTGGCAGTCATGCCTGAGCACTGAGCTCGTTCTGGCAAAGCAGCCACCAGCTGTTTGCCCATACAGGCTAATCATAACAGCATCACTAATTAACAGAACACGGCACAAGGAGCTCCACTGCTTCTCCTCAAATCTGAGCAGTTTAAAAAATTTCAACCCTACTTAAAGATCTAAAAAGCTGATGTCCACCTCTTCTGAAAAATGAGGTGTTAAAACTGGCCATATATGAGTATCAAGTCAATGCTGTTGTTTTTCTCTCCATTTTTCTCACTGTTTCCACAGCTTTGGAAATGTATCTTTAAAAGCCTCTCCATGCTTATGTAGGAAAGTTGACGAGTTAACATGCAAGGCTGGAAGCTGAAAACATAGAACAGAACAGAATGTTTAACTTTTTTGAAAGGGGGGCAAAGGAACCTCAGATATACCCAAATCCCAAATTAAATGTTTTTGTTACACTAATGTAACAATGTCCATCAAATATTCAGTGTGTGATTTTGTCTGAAGTGGATGAGCTATTAAATATAGTTTTGCAAGGTTTATAGTAGTGCAGCTTGCAGAATTCTGTATTGCTGTACTCTGTAGAGACATAATGCAAACAGGAGAAAAACTCAGATGCACAGCTTTGGCTTGGAGTTCATTCATAAGTAACACTCACTCCACTCCTATATCAATATTTACTACAAGACAATTCACTTGAAAACCTGGATGGATTACACACTATCTCCTGGTGAGTCAATGAAAATTCCTTCTACAGGCAAGTCTTCAGTTCTGCAAAACCACAACAGCACAAAATCTCTTTTTACCTTCTGGGAAGTTTGTGGTCTCTTTTGAGTCTACACTTATGGAAGGGCTAATGATGTAAATTATCTCCTCCCTGCCTCTCTGAAGGCAAGATAATACTCTTATGGTGTTTATGTATATTTTTATTGTTACTACAATTGCTCTGAAGGCTTAGTTTATAATATGAGAACTTGTGAAGCTGTTTGAGAATAATGATGGCATGGGAAAGGAGTATCCGAGGTCACTTAATAAAGTTTTGAAACAGTTTCATGCTCAAGAAGCCAAAGAAAGCTCTCTAACAAAGACTGTCTCTGCAGCAGATCAGAAGCAACTGTTCCTACCTCTCCCAACCCAGCACGACAGAGGTCGAGCTGTCCCTCACTTCTAGACAGCAACTAAAATACAAAAAGTATATGAAAATACTAGTCTAAATTGAAGCACTGTCTCGGAGTGAAACAACAATATGCAGAACTGTGCTGCAAAATTAATTCTCCCTCTAAGTAACTCCTAGGCCTGATTATAAAAATTGACATTAAAACCAAAAGAACTGTATTTAAACCACTAACTTCCTTAAAAATCCAATTCAAATTCAGTTTTACTGGAAAAAGAAGCAGACTGTGTAGCCTATCTCAAAAGAAGTCAGTTTGACTTTGTGAATGCAAAACAAGTACTGGACTTGAAGGCAGGGTATAAAAAGGCTTGGGTTTTTTTGGTTTTTTTTGGTTTTTTTTTTTTTTTTTGTCTTTTTTTTTTTTGGTTTGGTTTGGTTTGTTTTTTTTTTTTTTGTTTTGTTCTTTTTCACTGCTATTTTGTTGTGGGGTTTTTTATGCTTTAAAAAGTAACTGCTTTTTATTATCCAGATGTTTAGCAACATTCTATTTTACATTGGCATTATCACCCCTTGTATGGATTTCCCTTTTGAGACACTTGTGGGTGGTATGGAATCAGCCAAGCCCTGACCTCACAGGACTGACCCTACATTGGAACAGAGAAGAGTGAACACTGTTCTTGGGGATGCACAAAAGGGAATATAACCAAGCCAGTTCCACTTAACTGTAGTTCAGGCTAACAAGAAACAAAGCTATGTTTTTGTCCATAAAGTGGGCACATACAATGCTGAATCAACAAAGGAAAGAAATCAGTTGAACAGGATATTTTTTTTTTATCTGCTGTTTATTTATGCTGACTCCTTTGAAGAAAAAAAGAGGGAGAAAACACCAGGGAAATACTTTCTCAAAAGTTAAACATTTCTTTCTGTATTTAATAAAACCAGGAGACTCCTATTTCTGAGGAGCTGGGGGTGTTTAGCCTGGAGTAAAGAGAACACTGAGAATAGACCTATTTGTTCTCAAAAACTGCCTGAAAGGAGGATTTAGACAGATTGGGATTGGTCTCTTCTCCCAAGTAACAAGTCATAGAACAAGAGGAAACTGTCTCCAGTTGTCCCAGGGAAAGTTTAGACTGGATATTAGGTAAAATATTTCATGGAAAATGTAATCAAGCTTTGGAACAGGATGCCCAGGGAAGCAGCTGAGTCACCAGCCCTTCAGGTCTTTAAAACATGTGTAGCTGTGGCTTGGACACATGGTGTTTAATGGGTTAATGGCTGGAGTCCATGATCTTCAATCTAAATGATTCTGTGCTTCTATGGTGATAAAAGGTGAGAGTGATTAAGACAGGTTCTGTCCATTTTATAATTTTGCTTCTAATCTGCAAGCTCCTGAATCTGCAGCCAGTCAAATGTAATTTCTTTTGTGTTCTAATACTAAAAATCCTTCCTGGTGGCTGTTACTGGAATGTTCCAAGGGGACAACTTGTTTACCAGCATGTCTAAGCAATCTGTGTTGCTGAATTAAGCATAACACAGCCAAGGCTGCAAGACATGGCCACTGACTGGGGCAGTGCTGTCTCCAGCTGGGCCTCAGGCCACACAGCCATTACTGAGGGACTGAGCTGACTGAATGCCATTCTCATTTATGGTATTCCTGCAACATTCAGAAATAACATTATCACAGCTTATCAGTGTTATATCAGCTCAATAATATCTAGAGTTTCAATCAGTCACATTCTTGAAGGAGGAACTAGAAGGAATTGCAAAATACAAAGAAAAAGCTTCTCTCTTTGCTTTTCATTTCATTGAAGTCTGGGCACTGCAAGGCTTCCAGAAAAGTCTGGCTTCTTGCATACTGCCAGCTCAGCAAGTAAAGAGCTTTATGTCCATGCAAGTCATCCTTTCATCATATTAAAATATGCAAACAGTATTGACATCATTGACACGGTTTCCTTTGGATGAGTGTGATAAAAGCAAAAATTCCCAGGAAAAATTACTTACAGAAGTTTTTTTGTAAAGATGATTACTACAGCAATAGTGACATATCAGTGCTTTCTTAATCATTATGGCTCATCTAGCCAGTCTCTTAAGGAGTTGGGAAAATGCACAAAAACTTTAAAGAAGGCCCAGACAGACAGGGCCTATCCTGCCCTTGTGCAGGTACATTTCAGTGTATCTAAATCTGTTTCCATGATCATTTCTTTTATCTTGAAGCACATATACTGCAGTCAGTTGTGCTGGTTCTGGCACATGATTTCTGCAAAATAAATTGTACTAAATGTCAAGCAGATATAGGGGACCAAGCTGTTCTTGAACGAGTAAAAATTGTGTTGGATTTAAGGAGAAATAGCTTTGGTTCCTCACTGCTGGATTATTTCTGTTGTGTTTACAAACACTGTCTTAGGTAAATTCAATCGAGAAGACTTTCACTGGGAGAAAAGTGAACATCTTCTACAACCTTTTGTAAAAAAATCTAAACACAGAAATAGTCTGAAATATTTCATCCTTTTTATGTAGTAACATGTAGTAGCATCTGAAATTGGGTAAAAATAAGGAACAGTCTCCAAAAGAGTCTGAATTAGGGCTAGAAAAGGACATCACTACATACAAAAAGGTCACAATTCCTTCAATACTAAGCAAGAAACCCTGTGCATCCAAACTGGCTTTCTAGCAGTGTGCATATATAAACGTGTATGTGCATAAAACCTTTGTATAAGTAGTTAATCAAGAGGAGCTTAACACTTTTAGAGAGCCTAGTGTCTTTTTCAGGCATGATTTTATAATTTAAGGGCATGATTTTTTCTGAAGATCAGATTTATGCATTAAAAAGCAAACCATTCCTTTTTCCCCTGGGCAGGAGCAGCAATACTAAACCAATTTGTGCACATCATTTTTGAAGCATGATGATCAAGAAATAAAGTTCCTGATTAAACCTACTGATATTAGCAAGAATGAAAGAACTGACTTTTAGATTTCAAAAGAGGAGATGCTTTTCTGACCCCATTCAACTGTATCCTATTTATCTCAGTCCTTTCTCCAATTTATTCTAAAGTCTAATTCAGTCCTCCACAGCATCTACAGTTCTTCTCAGTATCATGTGTCCAGATATTCCTAGTATACAGCATTATTTACATTAAATAGAAGATAAGCTATTAGAAATCATGAATATACTTCAAAACATCAACACGTTAACATTGCACTAGAGAAGACAAAAGTTGCAAATTATCAGAAGAATCACCATTTCACCCTGAATTCAGTATTTCATCCTCCCCTGCAATTGAGGTCAAGATATAACATAGTTAAAATCCAAAATAACTAAATTATTTGTATAAAGTTTTGCAGAATCTTTTCATGAAACTTTTGTTTTGATAAAATATAATAATGAAATGTAAGACCTCTACTCTTAATTAAAAAAACTGAAAGTGACAAAGAAACAACTCAGTTAACACAAAGTCTATAAAGGAAAGATGTAATAGACCTACGTAAAAAACTCCACAAATCAAAAATCACATAAACACTAAGATCCAATTACAAAATCAATACAGTTCTATTCAGTGTTTCCTGTTTTTCATTGACAAAAATACTCAAAAGAAAACTTTATTGATCAGTAGTAACGTTAGCATGTCTAACACTGCAATTCAGATCATTTTGTAATTCTCTCTTTCTTTAGCTTCTCAAATATTATTTTTCGAGTCTCAGAGGAAACATGACATCTCCTGTAAACACAAATACCTCAGAAGTGAAAATTCCCAATCCCAGTAATCAAAAGCTTATTACCTCATTGCATTTACTTATTCGCCTCGCCACAATAAGCTGAATCATTCCTCGTTTGTTTCCTTCGGTGGACATGGACCTCCTTAAGGTTTCCATAGCATCTTGATTTGTTTTGCCCAATAATGATTCTCCATTAACTGCTATTAGTTGATCATTCACTCGAAGCCTGCCATCCTGGAAAAGGAAAAATTATAGATACTTACATAAAACACACACAAAAGAAGCTTTGTCTACTGGAAAGAAAAAAAAAAATTCAACCAGCCATGCTTAGTTCTGAGAGTTTATGGCCAAACAGACACTGGAATAATAGCTTCCACTGCAGCCACCATAGGAAATGTCTATTCCAATTACAGTTTTGCACTCAAGCTATTATCATAACCTGTTTGCTCAAACAGTACACTCGTGGAACTGTACCAGAGATGGCTCATTTCTTCATGAGAATCTGTTAGGGCTGTTTAGATCCTAGGACGTGCAAATCTGTGAGTAGAAATCTAAATGTTACCTCTGACAGTAAAATTGGAGAACACTAGAGATCTCATTCTTCTTCAATCTATGGCCATTTTAAAAATAACTTATGGAAAACTGAGGAAGACCAAAGCACACAGATATTCCCTCTTACCTTGGATGCAGCTCCACCGTTAATAATGGACTTGACGAAGATTCCTAAATCAGCGTGGTTTTCTTTTGACCGGTTGCCTTTGACACTCACGCCAAGTCCAGCTGACCCAGAGTCATTCAGTGGAACTTCAAAAGTCAGGAATTCCCTGGTGCCATCAGGTGTGAGGACAAGCTCCTCTTCTTCTGCTTTCTGTTGGGGAGATTAGCATGGGATTATAGAATAGCATTTCTCTGGGAATTCTCTTCCCTCTACAGCTATTAGCATTCAAAACTCTCTGCTTTTAAATACAATGCCACAATATTTTCCAGAGTAATTATGTGAAGAAATGTGCAGAAATAGTGTATTTTCAATCATCTCCAGTTGATGCCTAGGTTCAGAAATATCTTACATTTGTGTCTAAGTGCTTCTCTGTCTAGTAAAGTAATTGAATCACATGTCATTACTGAATCTGCCATCAATACTAGCTCACATGTAAGCTGCTATTTCATTAGCCAAAAGAGAGCTTTATCAGAAATATTTTCCTACTTTCAAACCTACAGAATTTTTAAAATACCATCATCCATTTTTCTTTGCAGTCTAAGGGAGAAACTAAGTGCAAGAAAATTAAATTCAAAAATTACTCAGTCACTTCATTTTATTTAAAACTAGCTGTGTTAGGAAAAAAACCAGAAAACTACACAGCTGAGATCTGCAACACCATGTCTCTGCTACTGGCAAGCTTATCATCAAATCCAGCTTTGAGTGCCAGTTGTCCAGTCTTTCCCAGTTCTGTCCTTCATCTCTGTCCTCTCACCCACCTCTTTGGATCTTTGTTGTCCTCAACACCCAGTTTTAGACTGGCTGGGACAATCCCAGGTTTTGAGCACCCAGAATTTTAGTCGGAGGCCTGCCACAGCCACCAGGTAAGGAACTGCTCAGTGACACCTTTCCATGCATCCAAAAGCCATACAAGCCCAGGTGACTCCCTCCCGCTTCACCTCCTGCCCAGTTCAGGTTGGCAATGGGCTGGGAGCAGGGGCCTTGCAGTGTCCCCACAGAGCAGTAACATTCATGGGGCAGCAACACGGGCACAACACCCAGGAATGAAAGTGGCCTTGCCCTGAGGAGCAGTGCTCATGCACAAGAGACTTCTGCCAAAGGGAGGAACAGGAGGGACAGGCTGTTCACTAGCACTATCCCTTACAATGGACACTTCACTTGCTTCTGATCCTCGTTTGAATCTAACAAAGTGGCTATAACTTTATCAATTAAAGAAAAAACTCATGCCCTTAAAGGCAATTGTCTGTAAAAAGATGCTTGTGAAACTGACCATGCTGGGTTTTATTCACCCACATGAAGAAGAAAGAGAACATACAGCAGAAGGTGCACACTAATGTCCAGCTTCGGCAGTTCTTCTCTGGAAGAATTAATCTGGCCAAATTTTCATAATCTTAGCAACATCACCTCTGTTTCCGACACTGATTTTATACCAACTTTTCCCACATCACTGATCTATTTGCAAAGTTCACTCATATGAGTGAGAAGATAATATGAGAAGTTAACGTGCGCCTCCTCAGCTGTCCCTGTTTCTTAGACTTGAGAAAATGCAAACACAACCTATGGCAAAGATAGATGTGAAAGCCATGTGGAGTACAGCAGACTGAGATGATCAATTTGGGCACAAGCATGCTAGTTGTGTCACCATTGACCTAGAAATGAAGTGCAAAAATGTCACAAGGGAAGGCAGTCAGTCTGCTGAGAGAGCCACAAACAGCAGAGAGAAGAAAAACAGGAGTTCTATCTTTTCCCACTTAGTTAAAAGCATGAACCTCACTCAGTTCACCAGCCCTCCCCTTTGGACTGGACTCCTTTCGTTTATAACAAAGCACAGTGGTTCATCAATTAAATAAACAAACAAACAAAAACAACCAGAAGATTTACACCCCCTATCAAGTGCCATAGCTGGGCTGAGTTGCTTATGAATCCCACTATTCAAACACATCTCTTGGCCACACAAAGCAGCATAATCAGTGCTAGCTGTGAGAAATGGAAAGGTGTATTGTGTCCATTGAAAAATACTCTATCTAAAAGTTGTTTCCCAAATTATGGGAAAATTACAACCCTCATTTTCCTGCTTGGCTCACAGAAGCACTAGCTCCAACAAACATTTGAATCCACATTTTGTGGAGTAGCTGCAGAATAAAACAATCTGAGACAGATGCACCTTACCTTATAGTTTCTGTAACACTGATCAATTTCATATTCCTCTATAAACAGTAGTAGGAATAAAAGATAGAGAGCCAAAAGAGAGAAAAAGCCAAGGTAGGATATGTGGCTTAGCCAAGAAAGCAGATATGTTTATTGAATTTTTCTTTACTCTTTTTAACACAAATTTAGAATCAATTGCGCTCCCCCTCTTGTATTTTCTAACCTTCCAAAAAATCTGACAAAACTTCAGGCAAAGCAATCTCCCTTCCAGGGCAGAGAACTGAACTGCTCCCTTGCACAGCCTGTCAGGTGCATTTCCATATGACAGAGGGTCAATTGGAGAGAGCATATCACATGTGTTCCCAAGGACTTGGATAATGGCCTTTACCCTACTTCTCTCCAGTGAGACCAAAGAACTGCATTATCAGCTCAGCACTAGTTTTAACATGAGGTTTATGCTTATTTGCTTCCTGCAATCTTGAATAAGGAAATAAGCCAATATCAGGCTACAGACTCCTGAATGTGCAGGAGAAATATGAGGCCAAAACCTGGAACGAACAAGTCCTTAGCAGCTGTACACGAGCGAGCAGACCATGCTCATGGAAAAATGAGAAACAGCAGCCTCAGCACTGGATTAGAAATACTGAAGGCATGAGAAAATTGCTCAATTCACCCAAGGAAAAAAATTACCATTACTGGGCTATGGCTAAATTTCTTTAGGAACTTCATAGGGTATCCACAGTTTTTCCCACCTAAGCACACTTGCTTTACCACCATACCTGTGTCTGGAATTTTAGGGACATAAGAAGCCTTTTGTCCTCTAGAATGTGTGTGACACCTGTTAGTATCATATGCTTGAAGGTAGAGTTAAACAAAATAAATAATAGAACAAACATGAAAAATGTTTGTTGGTTTTCAATAAAAACTGAACCATTAACTTTCAAGGGCTATGGGTATGAAAGTACCAACTTTAATATTTTTGCCACACCATGGTATCAAAGAAGGTTCTATTATGTATGCTATGTTGAACATAATTTCCAACATAAAATCCTTGGAACAGAACCATATAGTGATAAGAAACCTCTAAGCACATCATAAAGGAGCCATTCACAGAGAAATGAACAGGAAGAGTTTTAGCCTGCTACCATATTTTGAACCAAAGTTGTAAAGACAAAAACAAAACAAAAAGACCCCAACAAAATCTCAAAATGACTGAATCCTTTGTTTTCCAAAGCCCTTTAGAGTTCAGAAACATTACCTGTGCAGCAACTCTCCCCAATCAATATCAAAACACCTTTCACAAAAAAGTAAAATTTGCACTGAAATGGTGTTGAACATTAAGTATTTAAAGATAACAAATCACAAAAATTCCCTAATATGTCCATGAAACAGCATAAAAATGCACAAAAATCTAAAATGCAGCATTAAAAATTTTCCACTGAGAACACAGGCACTTCCTAATTGCAGTAGCTTCCATTTGATCTTGATACTCTCTAAATTAACAGCTTCACTATGTCAATCAAACACCTCAACACTATTTTCATGATTAGTTGATCTGTAGGAGAAATTTATTCCTTCATATATTTTGACAGGCCAGCAGTAAACATGCAAGCAAAATTATGTACTGTGAACCCTGAACAACAAAATTCAACTCCCTTAAGATTTTTCACACACTATGTCCAAAACAATTAACAGCAGAACAATATTCTGTTCAGACAGAGCTGCTGAGGAAAAGGTCATCTGAAATGACTTCAGTTGGATGAATGAAGCTGCTCAAGTATGTAATTTGTAATAAAAATTCGATTGGTGATAAAATATGTAGGTGGCTTTTTTGGCTTCAAAATCATATTTAGCATCAATTTATGCTAAACAACGTTTGAGATAAGTTTTTCACTTTTTAAACACAATATAAATATATTGTAAATTTAAAGATAAACTTCCTGACCAGAACAAACTTAAAGCAGTGTTTTGATATATACAGAGATTTAAAAAAGCCTTAAGATAAATGGGGGAAATTGTTTTCCTCTTCCACATAACTGTCTTCTGCATAACATTTCTGATCTGATCATAAAATCAGATTTAATTTTATAAACAACATTAAAATAGACTTTGACAGTAAGAGTGCCCTTAGTTTTCTCATCATACTAGTAACAGCATTTCCTTTTTTATCCCTTCATCATAGAATTATAGAATATGTTGAGTTGGAAGTGACCCTCAAAGATCATCAAGTTGAACTCCTAGCCCTCTACATGACATCCCAAGAGTCACACCATGTGCCTGAGAGCATTGTTCAAATGCTTCTTGAACTCTGTCAGGTTTGGTGCTGTGAGCACTTCCCTGGGGAGCCTGTTCCAGTGCCCAACCACCCTCTGGGTGATGAATGTTTTCTTAATATCCAACCTAAACCTCCCCTGATACAACCTAAGGCCATTGCTTTGGGTCCTGTCACAGACCACCACAGAGAAAAGATCAGTGCCTGCCCTTCTCTTGCCCTCATGAGGATGTTGAAGACCACAATGAGGTCTCCCCTCAGTCTCCTCTTCTCCAGGCTGAACAGACCAAGTGACCCCAGCTGCTCCTCGCACAGCTTCCCCTTAAGGCTTTTCACCATCCTTGTTGCTCTCCTCTGGACACTCTCGAATAACTTCATATCTTTCTTATCCTGCAGTGCCCAAAACTGCACACGATTTCCAAGGTGAGGCCGCACCAGTGAAGGGCAGAGCAGGACAATCGCCTCTCTTAGCTGCAGGCAGTTCATGTTTTACATGCTATTGCTCAGGACTTCTTCCCTTTGCAGGACCTCATCAGGGTTCATCTGGTGAGTAAGCAGCACGAGATGGGTAAAAGCAGAAACTGAACAGCAAAGAAAACCCTCCTCCCACCTAACGGGGGAAGCAATTTTCAGTCAAGTTAGGACAGGTTTCCTCGGTGACTCGCTGCAGCTACAAATCTGGCAGCATTGTCTCCAGGGAAGTTCATTCTCTTGCAAGCTTAGACCTGCTGCCTGCTCAGCAGTTATTCAGCCACTGAAACTTGTCTGCACATTACTCTGTGACTGTGTACACAGAAATGTGCTCCTGTTCCCTTTCGCAGAGCAATCCATAAAGCTTTGCATCCCCACCCTTGAAGGGTAACCTGTATTCCCAAGGTACACATATGAACACATGTACATGAAAACTGTCACAGAGCTCTGGTATGCACAGGTACATGCACTTACACATACAGTGCACCCTTATAAGTCTGTGTATATACATATACCACAGTCATGGCATTCACATGATTAATTAAATACAGCACAGCTGCCTAACAGCTTGAACGACCCCAGTGACTATTCAATTCACCTGCTTCAAGTTCTATTGTGTCCAGCCTTCTAACATTATAGCTCTGTTAGCCTCTCTTTAGCTACTATTTTGATAATCAACCTTTAGCCTCACAAATGTGTCTTCTCTCTTTACAGTTTATCCAGATGGAAAATCTGAAATTCTCAAAGATGAGTTTGGTGGTTGTAAGAGCTCCCTAGGAAGTGCTGTCTGTAAAACTACTGGAAATTGCAAAATTCCAGGCTTAGTCATTGGGCTCCAATAACGGGGAATTCCAACCTAACATGACAGCCTTTTCCATGATATTTTCAGTCTTTAGAAGATTTTAAATACAGTGTCCATTATTTAATTCTTTCTCAGAAGGTATCCATAATACTAAGAAATCGTTAAGTCCCATAGATTGGGAAACCAATAAAATTTGTTTCTGTATTATTGTAACAAAATAGAATGAGGGAGGATATACCCAAGAGAGGAGATTTCACTTAGCTGTTGTGCAAAGACATTCTTAACATCAGAGATGACTCAAACTGTTTTGTCCCTCAAGTTAGGTGGGTGACACTGCTGTCCTATCAGGCCACCCTCTAAACTGAGGTACACAAAAGGATGATAACTTACTCTCATCCTATGCCATCACATATACAAATGTAGAACACGTGAAACAAACAGCTCTAAGGAAACAAAACAGGTACCTCTAAAAATGTAATGTATATCAGCTGGAGGTACTGAAAACACAAGAATGTACATGGCCTGAAACACACCTCATACCTCTCAGTCAGTTGAAGACCCTCCTTGGGAGGAATAACTGAGAGCTGGTGCATCCCACCCCAGGTAGGCATTAAAGATAAATATAACTACAGCAACCCAATCAGATTTGAAACTGGACCTCCAGCAGAGAAAAGCCTGACCACTGATCCAATAGTGGCATGCACAATCCAAGCCTTGAAACACAAGGCCATTTATCTTTTTTATTTTTTAAATCAAATTCTTGTGTTGCATTGTAGGTTTTGAGGACTTAAAGTGTCTACTTACCTCGTTATAAAATGATACAGGGCCTAAGCCAACTAAACAACCAGAATTCTTATGCTTGCTTTCTTTTTCTAGCTCTTCCTAGATTAAGAATTTTAATATCTGTCATATGCTAGATAAACACTAATGAATCTTATTTGCTCATATACAGAGACTCATTATTCATATTAGGAAAGTTAATATGTCACATCTGGCAAAGATTGCATTCATTCAAATCAAACAGCAGCTGCTAAGTATCAAAAAGTAGATCTGAATTCTGAGATTTTATGGGAAATGTGCTCTGCTTTAATCTTAATCCCATCAAGGAAACATTTTTGTGTATTATATGTGGATTAACTTTGGTAAGTATTTATAGGCAGAAATGCTAGCACATGAAAGTACTGTAAAACAGCCTCTGCATTTCCTGTTCTGTCCATTTTAAGGATTTAATTTAATATCAAAAAAGATGTTCCACATTCAAAAATATCTTCAGTTTAAAGGTTTTGATGGATTAAGATATGATTTAGGAAAAAAATAAATGCTTTTCCAAAGCACAAAAATTACAGCATGTGAGTTTCATTTAGTATGGAAATCAAAGCTCTGCAAAAGCCTGTGTTTAAGTACATGCACATGTTTGTTATTTCTCTCTATAAGAAGTCCATTGCTTATCTATACTAAGATTACTCTCCTTAATACCAACACTCAGATCTGGGCTGTCACAGAAACTGATTTAAGCAGATGAGATTCTACATTTCAAAAACTGATCAGACCGTTAAAATTACATTCTGTTGGCTCTTAATCTCAGAACTTCTCACAGGGACTAGTCTGTTGCAGGTACCATAATGACTGTACTTTATTCAAGCCAGTATACTCTGTTCAAAACTGTAACTCCTACTCACACTTCATATTCCTACTGTATGTCCTGAAACAAAAACATGTGATTGCAATGCTAACCCTGTTCCTTTACACTTTGCTTCTCCTAGAGAAGTGAAAGCCAAGGGATTAGGTACACAGCAGGTGTCTGCTCTGCCAAAGAAGCCTATAAAGCTACAGCTCTCTGCACTATCCCTTCTTCAAGTAAAACTTCAATGCCCAACACACTAATGACAGAGCTCCCTAAAAATCCTTCTACTTCTCTCACTGGCCTATCGGATTTACAAGGGCTGAAAGACCAAAGAAAGAGGTCTGGAAAAGACAGACAGGAAAAGACAGACAGGAAAAACAAGTTGAAAGAGAAATAATGCCTTTGTAGAAATCCATTGCAAGAAACACATTCCCAATGAAGTAATGCCAGTATAAGGCACTCAGACTGATCTGTGTCTCTCTCCTACTTCTGCTGCTGACTTTCAGGCAACCACAGCAAACCATTTCATCTCACTATTTTCCCTGCATATAATATCAAGGGAGAATCAACACCAAGAGTCTAAAGGCAGTGATGCAGTAAAACAAGGTTCACACCAAGTCAACAAATTTGTACACACGGGTGTGGCTTCTGGATGACTCTGCAGTGGTGGCACTAACACAACCCTGTCACAGTGGAGGAACACGTACGATATCTTCCATGAAACCAGGAATTGGTCAGCAAGTGTTAGCAGTGCCAGTGCTGAGAAAGAGCCAAAGCTGCCCTATGGTGCTGCACAAAGCTAGTTTACATGTGCCACACCACAGCCCAGCTAAATCGCTGGCCGGTAACAGTCCAAACTGAGCCTGAGGGTCAATTCCAAGCACCACATTATGCAGAAGTTTATGTGGCTTATCACTGAACATTACAGGAAATTCAGACTGGTCAAAAAGCATTCATGAACACAGCCACTTAACTGTTGTATTAATTATTCACAAGGAATTAATGTCTTATCTCCAGTCATTAATGTGCCAGAACATGCTATTCGATACTAGAGTATCTCCTATGGTAAAAGACTGAAACTACAACAGTACCTTGCAAAAATCACACATTAATTACCTATTTCTTCCACATTGGGAGTGATCTGTTTCTTATGTCACAACTTTATTAAAAATATTAGCTAAAACCACTCAAAATAGCACTAAAAATGCTTTTAAAACATTGCAATCACCTTTGTGCCTCACATCAGTAGAAGATAATAAGGTACAAAAATATATCTGGAGTATTCCTAAACACCAATTTAGGAGGAAATAACAGCATTAGCTTAATCATCAGTCAGACACATCCTCTTTCAATAAGATCATTCTGTACCTATTGATAACAGCACTGCTGGTGGTGTAGTCTGACATTAGTCCACCTATGATCTTGGCTCAACATTTAAACATTTGGATCACCAAACTGAAGTTTTGTATAAGTGCTAAATAAGAAATGGTGGGAACTCATTAAAGCTTTTAAAAAATATCTACAGATTCATCCCCAGTGATGAGGTATCTTGAAGTAATAGACACAGCTTTCCAGCAGAAGACAAACACACATGCACTCAGAACACTGTCCTCTTAAAGCTCAACGTTGACTATGCCTTTTTCCACAAGAATTTTTCTATCCATTAATCAATACAAATTATGTATTTCTAGGCATTTGCTACTATTGCCTCTCACATTCACAGTATGAAAAGTTAGGAACAAAAGTTACATACAAAAATAACTATGCATTACTTCTTACAAAATGCCTCTGACCAGTGTCAGTGCCTAAAAAACCCTACAACCATAGGCAGTGAATTCTTCCAAAAAAAGGGTAGCTGCTAATTTACTCAGAATCATACACAGAAGAACATGGCAAAACCAGCAATTGTATCTGAATAAACACAGTGATCAAAATTAAATTTAGATAATAACAGAAGTATCAAACATTTGAGTTCAGAAGAAAATAAAAAGCAATTCCATTTGCAATTTCTATCAGTGCTGCTAAACATTTATATATTGTTCCAACACACCAACCACTCTTGTTATGTCACTGTTACGAATCCTGCACTCAAATTCATAACATTCTGCTCACTTACAGAAATTTGACAGAAAAACAAATGAGAACAGAAAACTGAAGGTTTTCCATGCTGCTGAGTGCAACAATCATGAAATGAAATCATGAATTCTAGCTTTGAATCTCATCAATAGACAACACTCCTTAGAAAATACTTACTCATATGATAATTATTATTTTTCTAGCATTATGCTTACATGAAAGTTAACTTGCTGGTTCTGAATTCAGAAAGCAAACAGTGAATGACAATTGTAAAAACAAAATATTACTCAAACACTATCAACTTTCAAAGAGTATGAGGAAAAATTAATTGGCAGATGTTTTACATAGCATAATAACAGTTCATTTCAATGCACTGTAACTGGATTAAGATAATTATGCTTAGAAACAGAAATGTAATAATGATAAATTGCTAGTTTTCATATTATGGTCAATCTCTTACATTCCAAATAATCACCCTGTCTAGCAATAGGTGCATCTGTTCCATGCTGTCATCAGCTATACAAATGGCACAAACCGTGGCTGGGTGAAACAACCTTTCAACCGAGACACAGGAGATGTCTTTGCTTCATGAGGAAACAGAGCACCAGCTCTGTTCGTAAGCAAAGCACAAGGTAAAAACACCAGTTCTGTTTTCACCAGGACACAGTTAATGGATAGAAGCTGAAGCTGCATCAGCAATTTGCATTTCTTAAGTAAAATTGGAGAACAAAGCTTAAGTTGCGTGGGTCTATCATATTACAAAATCTTCTCACATGGAAGTTTAAGATTGAGAATCTGTGTTCTGTGATGGTGTATAAAAACAATGAATTCATATGTTTTTATATGGGTTGTGAGGAGTAACTCTGTCAAGGATTTCAGGCCACAAATTAAGAAAAAAATTACCTTCGAGGTTTTCTTTTATTACCTCTATGAGGAGTAACTACTGCATCCAAGTGCCACAATACTAGTGTAAACGATTTCAAAGTAACAGCTACATGAAGGTAATCCCCAAGTGAAGAATGTGTTGATAAGTTAGGCTTGATATTTTGCGATTTTATTTCAGGCCTTCTACTTTCAAGAGAGTTTCTTTTCTTTTTTTTTATTAATTTCAAAGGTGCATTTTTATTGTATTTCTCCACAAAGGCATAACAACAACAACAAAAAAAACCCTACAACCATTTGCCTTTAAATGAAAAACAGACTTGCATTCCACCTCTCATTTCTACAGCTTCACTGCCTTCATTATGCTCTTTTGTTGGGTTCTTTTTTTTTTGCTTTGCTTTCTACTATCAAGTCCTTGACACTCAGAGACTAAAACCTCACCACTAACAGCACAAAGATCAGAGCAGGCAGAGAAATAGAAATTGCGAGATTAGAAATCTCTAAGACCTGTAAAGTAGACAGAGGAGAAATAAGCAGGTATTGAGGCAGAACCAAGGAGAATAAAGGAAAGCAATGAAAAATACTTTCAAAAAAAATAATAAAGAATGTGTGACTGTACTATTAATGTGTAGCTCAAGAAAATTAGTTCTGTAGAACTGGAGTATCACACTTATGCAAAGCTAAGTAGATTGGAACAAGGGAGATAAGTGCAAAAGCATTGTGCATTATAAATACACACTGACACCTTTCACATTTAGTCCATTTTTTAATTCCCATACTGGAGTCGGCAAGTATAAAGAGACCTAGTGTTCCTTCTATCAATCACTATTGTTCTGAGCTTTCAATTAAATAACAAAAAATCTCAACGCATAATGAATGAAAAACCCAAGACATTAAGCAAATTTTTCTGTATTTCAGGTTTCTAGCTTCATTCCCTCAGTAACCATGTGTTTTCCAATTCACTTCCATATTTTCAAGGCTTGCTAGTGCTTTCTAACTGTTTTTTCAAAAACAGTTTTTCAAAAATCCCTAGCTACTCTTACAGTCCCTGTCCCTCCTGCATAACAAGCATTAACAAGCATTTTTTAGCCAGCATCTAAAGACAACAACTGGGAGATATTTATTTTATTTTGGTCTTTCCCTAGATGAAGTCAAGGTGTTGGTTCCAAGAATGCCAAAGAAAGGTTTTCACCATGGAATTTACTACAAAACACAAACTTTGCAACGGATGAGCAACTGATTTCTATAAACACCTTTTAGGCAATCTGCCTTATCTTAATGAGCTTTTGGGGTGGAATTTCAACTCCTAAAACCAGGACACTTTTATAAGGCTGCACCCACAAATTATTCTCAATGGTATTCGGTTACAGGTAGAAATACTATCCTGGGCTTTTGATCTTTGATCTCCTTACAAATCAGCAGTATGTGGTAGAAACTATCAAGATAAAAAAATACATACTCTAGATGCATGAAAGAGATACTGCAAGGCATCTCTGAAACAATGATACACCCACAGTTTTGCAGAGCCCTTAAGGAGATGACTTTCAGATAGAAACACACTAAAAGCCGGAAAGATAGAAGTCAATACTGCTAACATTCAAACCAAATTCCCCTTTTTACAGTCACATTCCATTGGCCTGAAAAAATTAATAGTATCAACCGACATACCTTTGATTACCTCTCTGAGATGTCTCTTACATATCTTCACCTAGTCCTGACTTTCCTTTTATTCTAGACAACATCTTGCCATTGCTGGTAAGACATCCTGAATTATCTAGACAAGCACTTTTTGTTTTGCAGCAGCCTAACTCATTTCAAATCCCAACATAAATCTTCTCAATTTCTCTATAATCTAATTTATTATTTAATTTTTAAATAGGTTCCTAACTGAATGGAGCTTCTTGAAGTATGTTTTTAACTAAGATACAGCATGTCTTTAAGGAAATATATTATTGTTATATTCTCTGTTGGTATTTCATAAAATACGCCTTTTATTTTAGAAAAACTTTTTAGATGTATTAGTATATTGTATATTGGACTGATCATGTTCCACTGACTAAAGTGGAACATGAGGTATATTAACAGTAAACAACCTCAATCTAGAGCTTCCCTGGCACATCACATACATCACATACAGACCTGTTGAAGCCCTCAAAAGGTTAAATTTTATACTATTTCCATATAGTTTCTTAAAAATAACTAACAATGGTTTGCTATGAGGACACAATTAAGACTTAAATCCTAGTTACCTAATTTATGTGTTTGTATCTCAGATTTCCGTCATATAATCATGATTTTAACAATTAGGTTCAATATGTAACCCAAGCTAAAGTTTACTCTTATCCTCTATCTTTAGGCCTTTGGCTGTACATAAAAGATGTAATTTCAAATAGCACTTGGACATACATAATAAGAGAACTGTATATCAATTTCAAACAGTATTTGAAATTACATTAAAAAATGCATTTAAAATGTAAAGCTACAGAGAGCCATCTACAGTATATAAGGTGAAAGAAGGATCTGTAAAAGTTTGATGGAGAAGTGCCATATCAATTTAAAAACATCTGGGAGTCTTCCAGTATGGAAAAGACAAAGCTCTTACCGTTTCCTTTGGAATTTGTGACTGGCTTTGTTCTGCACTCTAAAGGAAGTAAAAAAAATAAATAAGAACACAACTACATATGACATATACTATCTAACAGCAAGGGGATAAATAAAAAGCTCTAATTCTGATGTGAAATGGTAATAAAAAATGCAGGGTGTTCATCACACTCCTGACTGAAATTTGTCTAAACAACCACTACATGAGAAGTGACCAGAAATAACTCCAGTGACCTTATGGTATGTGCACCTGATCTACCTGGCTATGAGAGTGGTGACTGTCTGGCTGAGGAAGAACCACGACTGCTTGTACCATTTTCTGGCTGGTGGAATGTTCTCATTCAGGGAAGTTCTCCCCTGGCTTTTCCCTTCTACTTTGAAGTCTCCAAAGAGTGACCTCAGCAGTCCAGATGAACCCTTCCAAATATTTTAAATGAGTAACTATTTTTTAAAACATCCACTTTCATTTTAGAAAGGGATTCCCCTTTTGAGTATGTTTGGATGAGCCAGAACTGCAGCACTGCATATCCCAGGACAGCAGGGCGGATTCAGTTCACCAGGATCCTCCTGTACTTTGCATTCCTCACCTGTGTGTCAGGACACATAAGACAAACATCACTAGGAAATGCATCCCACAAGCAGTTCTGGAAACACACATAAGGAACAATGGCTCTTCCAAGCCCACATCCACCTGTATTAAAATCCATTTGAGAACTCAGGAGACACCTTGGTGCTGGCTGGCTGATCACTTTTGGGCTAACCAGCTATTTCTTTCCACTCTGCTGGGCCATAATGAAATGCTGGGGTTTACTGGACATTTTTGCTTTAGGCTGTTTTTGCAGAACATTCAAATGACAGAGCACAAAAATGTAGTGGCAAAGCAGTAACACAAACATCCAGTAAGCTTCAAGCCAAAAAACAAAAAGGGAAAAATAATGAAGACAACTACCAGGAATAGGTAAAGGTCCCACATGTACCAATAGGCATAATAATTTTTGGGGTACTGGAGGCTAATGCTGCCAGACAGTATCTGCTGATACTGAGAATATAGCTCAAGAGCTAAATAACCTAAGTCAATCCTTCAGAGGATTCACATAGTCAGTAGCAGCTCCAGGCAAATGCTTTGCAAGTGATGTGAGGTAAGCACAGGAGGTGCTACAGGAGCTCTACTGAACCAGAGTAATCCTTGACCTTTTTGTATAAAGAGGGGGCAGGGGGGGAAGTTTTTAAGAGACAATGTGTCTCTACCTCACATCAGTGAGGATGAGCCCTAATACATTACTTATCTGGCATTAGGTAAGTGTAGAAGGAATAAAATATTCTGGAGAAACATAATCATTCTTCCAGATCTCACTCATTAGAAAAGCTGACTTCTGCCAACTTGATTTTATTCTCTGCTTCCCCATTTCACTCACTTTTATCATGATCTGCTGCATACACACACCTGGCCTGATTCACACAAGCTTCAGAGATCCCATACCAACCTAAACAGGCTCAGCTTAACAATCCCCTAAATTTTAGCTACAATTACACATTTTCATAAGCCCCTTCCAGATGATAACCACAACATTAAACTCCTTAACTTTTCTGAAGTTTATAATCTTCATTTTACTTAGAAAAGAAATCCGAAGATGTTTAATTTTTTTCAAAAGTCATTCAACAAGCCATAACCCAAAACATAAAACAAAATCTAAACACCTGTTTTATTTGGATTACTATCTGTACAAATGTTGGCAAATAGAAAATGGTTTTAAAATTGAGTGTTCTCAGTAAGCAAAAGCAAGTCCTGCCCTTCATAATATAGATATCATCAAATAACATGACATATGGTTTCTGAGAAACATCTCATTCAGTCAATATTTAAAGCACAAACATGTAGAAAATATGAGGGAAATAGGGGAAGGATGCAAAGACAAATTGTTCCTAAGTGGCCAAAGAAGGTCTGCATGTGAAAAAGATGAAATAACATCATTTCAGGTCATTCCCCTCCCTACTTCCATATTAATTTTCTTTCTTTTCTTTTTTTCTTGGCTTTTTTGTTCGGTTAGTTGTTTTTTTATTTGTTTTGTTTTTTTCAAAAAGCCAGTTAAACTCATCGAGAGGAGCTGGCTGAAAAAACTTGCTTTATTTTTTTTAAAGAATTATTTCTTAGCAGAGAAGAAAGAATAGCCTTTATGATGATTTTTAGTTCAACACCTTCCCCAGCAATTCTGCTCCTGCCCATTGACAGCAGTCAGCAATGCATACCTAAGAGTTCTTCATGTCAGAATGCAAACAAACAAACCCTTACTTAACAGAGGATCATCACACACATGTTACTGTCAGATCCTCACAATACCATTTGTTCAACTGGAGCTGCAGAAAAATGCACCAGCTCAGATCTGATCTCACTGCACAGTGCAAAGTCCACCTGACACAGCCATGGCAAGGTCTGGCTTCCCTTTGCTGGACTTTGCCAAAGGAGTTGAGAGCATTGCCTGAGCCACAGCAGAGAGGCTGCTGAGCTTGAACCCCTTCAAGGGGGCTGACTTGCTGTTATTTTAAAGTTCTATTAAATCTCTGCATTACTTACACCATCTCTTTGTTTGCAATTATTTAAACAAAATCGCATGTCAAATTATGCATTAAAACTTCCTCATTTTACCATAGAAATAATATACACAAAATTAAGACATTTTCTTACTTCTAAGTTTATTTAGAAATCTCAAAAAGCATTTTCATTCACCTTTATGAAAGATAGCAGTCGTATGAAAATTATACCACAGGAACTTATAAACAGATTGCTTTCACTGTTACAGTGATAAGGTAGGGTGTAATAGGATTTAAAATTTCTATTTCTCTTCACTTTATGACAGCTTTCACTTCAGCACTTGAAGGCATGTTCCAAGAATGTTAAGGTAAAAGTTAGTTCATTTGCAATCTTCCCTGCCACTTTGACTTCTTATGTTCAATGGCAGTTTTGAAAAGTAAAAGGCTTTACTATGTTTAATACTTTAGTTTTAATATCTTGAAATGGCCAAACAAAAATTCATTTTCTTTGCATTCAAAATAACACAAATCCAATAGAAAAATGAAGGTATTAATTCATCATACTTCTATTTGTCTATCTTCTCACAATAATGCAGCCAAATAAGTTACTTTAGAGTTCTATATAGCTAAAATAATACAAATAATAAATAACTTCAGCAGTTTAATTGAGTACAGAACAAAGTAAGACTGCTACCATTCAGAATTTACCTTTTCATAACAGAAATTATCTTGAATAATTATCAGAGAAATATCAATATACACCACGCAAGTGGAACAGGTACAGTATGAAACATTATTTTATTCCTATTTAATGTAAATTCCTTAGAAACATCTTCTGAATTGCCCTGCTAAATTAATAACTGCAGGGTTTCCATTCCACAGAGATTGCATTTATATTCAAAAAAGGCTACTACTTCTTATATCTTCCACTTTTTGATAGAAAGGTATTTGCATATTCTATTTTGGCATAATATAATGTGTTTGAGAACATATTAGTGAGCAGGTAGTGGGACAAATGGCAGGTTTTCAAACATAGGTTTGTCCTAAGAAAGATATGAAATAATCTACTTGTCTGCATACATCCAAATAAAGCCTATGCAATAGCTTCTTCTATAATAAACATCTTCACTCAAAATTAAGCTCTCACTTATACATTATCAACAAATACTTAATTCCAATAGCAGACCTTAAAGAAAACAGAAAATGTGCATGTAAAATGTTCTAAATAAAGCAAAATAGCTTTTTTTTTCCTTTTTCTTATATTAAGTGCTGGCCATGCATGTTTACTAGCAGGTGACAAGATCAAATCATTTGCTCATACACATCTAAATCTCTTAGCTGCTCTCTATTTTACGCACCAGTTCCCTTGGATGGAATGTTTCTTCCTGTCGAAAAATCAAAAGGGCAACAGTCCCTCCCATCTTGGTACTTCGCAGCAAGGACACAACTTCTTCTTGAGTTTTGCCTGTTAAATCAACTCCATTTACCTGTAACAAATGAAATGTTAGAAATCAGTAAGACTCCAAAAGAGGAAAACCAGCAGATACTTACAGCGAAAAGTCACGTTAATCATATTAAAATGGAGCAATCTGCTTATTAGCTCACATTACAGCTTTCACTTAATAGAACTATTTAAATGGTCATCCTTCCCATACAAATACAAATAACAAGCCAAACAGTTGTACTTCCCTCCTTTTCAGCAGCAACAGTATAGTCTAGTATACTCTAAAGACAACTAATCCCATTTACCAGAATTTCATACAAGAAGTTCTGTATAAAAATCTTTTGGCAAAATCAAAGTATGATCCCAAACTGGTCCTGTTCCCATGTGTTATACATACCTTCCAAATATATCTAGCACAATGAATTGTGACAAAAGTAGAAAGTCATTTTTTTCCCCGTATAACTTTGGGGTTGCGACTATTTATCTTGCCTCTGTTCAGCAGTCCAATCCCTTTGCCTCCACATGCCACTGATGAGGACAGAAATTCCCACTGTATGAGCTAACTTCAGTAAGGGAGAAGCCAAAGATTATTCAATCTCAGGCTTGCCTGCTCAGAAACATTTTGGAAATGAAGGCAAATCAACCAACAGTGTTAAGCAAGAGAGCATGGTGCTCAGAAGTCAGGAAACCATCTTTTTGCTTCCCCTCGTGAGAGAACACAGCTCACACAGCTGAGATGCCATTGCTGTCGTCTTAAATGCTTCTCAGTCCCCTTCTGCCCGAGTCATCCAGGTTACCTTGAATTACAGTAATTATAGGGGGCTATCCTCCAGCAACAATTCAAGCTGACTTGGCCAATTTTGCAGTAAAGTGAAGTTAGAGCACTGAGAGGCAGTTACAGACTCAGCTGTACCTCCGGTGTCATTTGGCTTAGGGACAGTAATGAAGAGCTGTGGGTGGTAACATCTTATATCACTCGAGCTAGATTTGCAGAAAGATCTCTGTGGTGCCCTTATCTAAGAGAAATTTAGCTCCCTTAAGGACATCCTTCCTTCAGGAGGGAAGTGGCCTTGATTCTCTGTAGAACTCCCTCCTTTTATGTCCCTTTCAGTTAATTCACTAAACCTTTTCAGGGTATTGCCTTCCATCCTTGGCAACATCCTCAATAATTTCTTATCTGTCACTTCTTGCTGATTTAATTCTACTTACTAGGTAACAATCACTTTGCTTCAATTTATTCCTAAACAGCAATGCAAGACTATGACACTATATTCACATAAGAACAAGTAAATTTATGTTTTTATAGTATGTCTGGGTCCAGCTCTTCAAACAGTTATGTATTGAAAATGCCCAGCAACGTGATCTCTTACCTAAAAACATAAAGTCAAAAGAGGGGAAAAGAGGGAAAAATTCTCCTATAACATAAAATACTATAAGCCTCTGGAAGTGAAAAAGTGTGTGGGCTCATGCCAAAACACAGACAAGGAACATGTAACATTTCCTCACCTCAATTAATCGATCTCCAGCTTTTAATCTCCCATCTTGAATAGCTGCACCTCTCGGAAGGATGTTTTTCACATAAATTGGAGCAGAGCCACCTATTGGGACATCTCTTGAAGTAATGCTAAATCCCAAGCCTTCTGTACCTGCATAGAGAATGTACATTACTAGTTAAAATGCACATTTTATATCACATATTATTTTTACCAAGCAGAATGTATGCATACCTCACTGATACAATCCATGAAAATACATATAAGATGCAAGAATTACTTCATGACAAAAAAACAAAACAAAGGATCTACAAGAAAGCTGTAGCTGAAGCACTCAGTCTGAGCACAGGTGGCTCAGCAGGCCCTCCCTGCAACTTGCTGTTCTGATGATTTCCAAGTCATTGCCATATTTCCAACTTTCTATTTCAGATGAGCTGAGTGACAAGGAGTCAGAGCAAAGCATATCTGATACCCTATCACTGTCTTTCCCCTTGTCAATCTGGATCTCATCAATGATCCTTTCTTTCTCTTTTGCAGCTCTTTCAGCAGCGACAGTCAGCCAATGCTGCTGGCCATGGGGCATTGTCAGCTCACTTGTGGACACTGGCAGGTGACAGTACTGGAGCTCAGTGGTCTCATTTCTTCTGCTCTGAGGGACCTTTTCAATCAACAGCTCCTTCGCCCCAGCTCTTGCTGGGTTCCACTCCACTGTCTGTCATGCAGGGAGCAAAACCCAGGCTGCCACTTCTGAGGTTCTGTACATCCAGGTGACTGACTATGCTTGGCTAAGACAGACTGAAGCAAAAGAGAGGCATTTAAAATGACCTGGAGAAATCCAGAGAGGGAGTCCAGTCAATGCACCAAATGAAACTTGTTTGTATTTCAGAGAAATTAAGCATACAACCATTTCAGGATTCACAAGCTGAGGACAAACAGAAGACTTCCCTACTACACAGAAAGCTCATTTGTGATTTTCTCTTTGATGCAATCTATCCAATGTTTCCAACAACCCCTGAAACTCTACGTGCCACTCCTCCCCTCAACATTACACATCAAGTCTACTCAGGACACTTTCTACAGCATGAAAACAGCTGGCCATCCAGGGGAGAGCACCTACAACTTGCATTTGAAACACCTCACAGGTTGTCAAGGCAAGTCTACAGTTCCAGTTCCCTTACTAGGCATACACAGGCCCAACCTGCATTTAAGCTGACCTACAAATGGCAACCTGCAGTTAGGATGCAGCAATATCAGGTAGGTCCCTAAAAGCTGCCACAGCCCTTTCTGAAATGTCATGGGGAAAAAAACTAATCTTCTATGAAACACCTTCCAGTTATGAGCCCTGGGAAGCTTCACACAAACCATGTAAAAGACACACAACTACTGAACCATTTGAGATGTTAATCTATTTAAGAAGGGAAAAAAACAACTGTGCAACAGCAGCCAGAGAGACAAGTGAGCAAAAGAGCTCTACAGATCCCAAGGTCAATGCAGAAGGGGGAGGAGGTGCTCCAGGTGCTAGAGCAGAGATTTCCCTGCAGCCCATAGAGAAGATGATGGAGAGGCAGTTGTCCCCCTGCAGTCCATATAGGTCCATGGCAGGTGGAGTAGAGATCCACCTGCAGCCTGTGGAGGACCCCACACCAGAGCAGGGAGATGCCCAAAGGATGCTGTGCCCTGTGGGAAGCCTGAACTGGAGAAGGCTCCTGGCAGGGAGCTGTGGCCCCATGGAGAGGAGCCCACACTGGAAGAGGTTTCCTGACAGGATCTGTGCCCCTGTGGAAAACTGACAATGGAGCAGCCCATCCCTGAAGGACTGACCCCATGGATTGGATCCACAGTGGAACAGGTCTTGAAGACCTGCAGCCTGTGGGTAGGATCCATGTTGGAGATGCCTGTGGAAGACTGTTTCCCATAGGAAGCACCCCACTCTGCAGCAGCACAAGACTGTGAGGAGCCTTCCCCCTAGGGAGAAAGCAGTGGCAGAGACAACATGTGATGAACTGACTGCAGCTCCCATTCTCCATCGCTGCGCACTGCTAGGAGGAGGAGGAGGTAGAGAATTCATGAGTAAAGATGAGACCAGGAGGAAGAGAGGGGTGGCAGGAACATGTTTTAAGATTTGGTTTTATTTCTCATTACCCTACTCTGATTTGATTGGCAATAAACTAAATCAATTTCCCCAAGTCAGGTTGGTTTTGCCCATGACAGTAATTGGTGAGTGATCTCTCCCTGGTGTTATCTCAACTCACAAGCTTTTTGCTGTTTCCCCTTCCTTGTTCAGCTGAGGATGGTGAGTGATAGAGCTGCTTGGAGGGCCCCTTATGTCCATTCAAGGTCAACTCACCACAATGCTAATTAATTTCTATTAATTAATTCATTTGTTCCCTATGTTTAATTGCTAATGAGCAGATTCATATTCACACATGAAAAGAAAGCAGGAGTCCAATATAGCCACCAGTAGTCTACATACAGATTTCTGAAATCTCCACAATTGCTTTTGATTAAAATTTAGTACATTATATTTTATTATCAAGACAGAAACCATGTTAAGAAGTAAATTGACACAGGTGACAGCACTGGGCGTGACACAAGCTTTTAAAATCTTCATCTAGAACATAACTAAGTACTCCAGTATACACAATAAGGGCATGTAGATCTTATTGTTCAGGAGATTTGGATCAATACCTCTAGGCTAAGTTGAGACACCTTCCCTTCCTTCTGCAGCATTCAAGATAGTTGACATTTGAATTCGAAAGTCTTCAAACACTTTCAGGCAAATATAAAATTTATCTGTGCTGTTACACAGAAATGAAAAAAAAAATACTAGATCTTGTAACATCCATATTTTACTTAGGAGACCTCCCAATTTTAATGATGCTTCAAACATTCATAGTGCTCTTTAATTCCCTGCATATGTGAAGATGATCTGAATAAGGTTTTTTTAAGCCACATTGCAGCTTTTTATAGATGAATTTTATCTTTTTCTTAATACAGGGATCTGTGTTGAATACTGCTCTTTGAGTACAGGTTTTGTCTGCTAAAATTTCTAAAGTAATATCAGAACATGAGTGCAGTCCCAGGACAATATTTCATTATTAATAAGCTGAATCCCCATTGCCTGATTACAGCATCATTACAGACGGCTGCTTCACACACAGCTCTTCAAACCCCCGTGGAAAAAACAGAAGTTGAAATGTTCACATTACAAATGCACACAGGATATAAATTTGGACTGTGGCATTTTCTGCTGTCAAATCTCCAGAAAGTCTTTACCAAAGCCTGCAGAATGCCACAAATCCACACTGAGCCCAGATATTAGCAGAAGAAAATTCTAATTACTCGATTCTGTGGAAAGAAGGGGCCTCAACTGGGCTGTGTTCTACTGTGCTACTCTGTGCAGCTTAGCATGAGGCAGCTTTTGGGTGTAATTTTACCATTTCTCTGCTTCAGTTGGCTATTCATGCCCCACAGCTGCTCTTAGCTGGATGATACGGCTTCATAAACTACTATGCTTATTATATATAAATTAGATGTTCACAGGACTGGGAAATAAATGAATACATCCAGCCGAGGAGAAAAATAAATATGACTTCTGTGACTGAATTGATTTTAATTTTTTTTCTTTTTTATACACATAACTGATTTAGTTCTCCCCACTCCATTTGTTTCCATTCTCCTGTTGATAGAAATACATATAAGATCTTAATATTTTCCTGCTGCTAAAATGTTTTCAGTTCTTAGGGTGTAAAACTGCATTATAATAATGAGTGAACTGTGCAAACATATTGTAGGCTCCTCTGATTTATGCTAGTAATACAGGACAGACTGGACACACACAAAATGAATAGAAAACAGAAGAAATTTCCATATTTTTGAAAACATGGGAGTCATCCTGCACAAAGCTAGGAGCTTTACTTGGCAATGTTTAGATTTTTTGAGCTATATTCACATTAATCTCTTTTAGATTTTACAAAGGGTAAATTTTTGAAAGGGTAGAAAACATTTTCTTCCTTCTATAGCTGTCATCTCTGACAATGGTCAAATTACACCACGTGATAATAACATTTAAAAATTACCCACTAACATGTGTAATTCGAATTCTTAGTCTTCTTTGATAAATTAGCAGCTCTCTCGACAAGTTAGAGTTCCCCTAATGTGATGCTGAACACGCCTTCTAAGGTCTCATTACCCTCAAGAGCTCAGCTAGCTCTGAGCTGAAGAAAAAGTAGTTTTAAATTAATAAAAAGAGCAATTACAATGGTGAAATATCTATTTTGTACAAACAGAAAAGTGGCAGATTTGTCGTCTCTGTTGCTGTTTTGGAAGAAAAATGTTCCGCTAGCTTTAAGGCAAGGGGGAGAGGAAATCCATTCTTATAATTTAATTAAACATATTTTCAAAACAAACATTGTAATTTCATTTGGATGCCGTCTGATCATAAACTGACAGAATGTTAAAAATTTTATTAAATTCTACTACAGGTGACTAGACTCTTATCTCCCAGAGAAGAAGTGTTTAACTTCTCACTAATGCTGGGATTACCTTCTTGATTGTGGAAAGAATGTGTCTGGCATAACATTTCTGTCTTTCTAAAGGTATTCTGTTAAAGAAGTTATGCCCTCCTCATTCAGCACCAACTGCAGGTCTAAATTCTCAGCTGAAAAATGTGCTCCTGGGTAGAAACACTGCCAGGACACAATGCAAAAAGCCAGGATCACCTCTGCAAAAGGACACTAGTTCAGAGACCAGTAAAAAACAACTGAAGGACCTACACTGTGAACATATCATAATATTTCTCTTACAGTTGTTTTCCCTTTTGGCACTGTAAGCGGTTCTAGAAGTAAATCATGCTCTTCCTTCATGTCTAATTTAAGAAAATGTAGATGAGTTCTCAGGTAGTTCAATACAGAGCTCTCTAAATTTAAAAAAAAGCAACAAACAAATAAACAAACAACAGTGAAAAATGCACAAAACTTCACTTCTAAAACAATAGGAAAAAATCTAAAAACTGACAACTAGGCACCATATTTTTTAGTACTAATGCAAAAAAAGCAGAGAACATTTCAGAGCAACCTCAACAGGGAAAACTCATGTGGGTGAACAGTCCTCAGACAGAATAAAGGATTGTTAGGGGAAAGTATCGATTCTTCATGAAAGACAAAGAACATACACTCCCTTTTCTAAAACAATTAGCAACATTGGTTGCAGACAGAAATACTGTATGACACAAGATCACAAAAATTATAAAATAAAGCATTGTCACAATGAAAGTAGTAGATTATGGACGGAGAATAAGGAGAGAGAGAACGTGACAATAAAACTAAGCAGAAGGGCCAAATGTTCTCTGACAATAGTCAGAGCAGACACTCTCCTTCCAAGCACCTCAGCTTCCTGTTTTTCTTCACAGGAGACTCTTTCTAGAGATCCAGGTACGGATGTATTACTGCTGAACTAATTATCCTAGTGTTCTACATTGGAAAGCAGTGTTTTTATTAAGGACTGAACCTCATGCAAAACTTGAACACCAAATACATTCTTATTGTAAGGAGCATCACTAAACTGACCAAGACCATTTTACTGCTACTAGTTTAAGCCCCATATTTTCAGAATTTGTGCATGTGTAGTCAGGCTTACTGTACATGCAAATGACTGCTCAGAAGGCTGACTGCTCAGCTGTCTACAAAATATCTGCAGCCACATGCACAATCAAGACTAATTGCATGCCCATTTTTATGTAGTTGAGTGATTTGGAACAAGTGTGGGTTTTTTTCTCCAAGCAAAGCTCAGACCTCTCAAGAAAATCTTTGATCAACCTAATAGAAACATTTTTTCCCCTCTATGCTACAGCCTGTTAATGGTGATCAGAAGTAGTTCTAAAAAATGGAAAGATGAAACTTGATGCAATTTATGCTTCTTCAATGACTAATAATGCCCAAAATTATTTGCTTCACTTTTGAATACCATTTCTCAAGGTCACTGAAGTAATTTAGGCATCTACATGCTTCATTTCAGAAGTGACAAACAGTCTTTCTGCATCTGAACAGGAATTTTAAGAGAACATATCACTGCAAAAGAAATTTTAAACAAAAATTTAAAATGTCAGTTCAAAGTCTGGCTCAAGAAACTGTGTGGGGAAAACAGGAGAGTATAATGAAAAATGTATATAAATCTGTACACTTCAGATACATGATGCAGGATATCTTACAGACAAGTTCAGGGTACTGTCTTGTACACTCTGCTAAACGAACCCAAGAAAAGCAAGTAATTGTCCATAGATGTGCTCTACTCCAGAGCAAATATGATGCCATTTTAAATTCACATACTCCCAAACTATCAATGGCAACATTTTTGTGTCTCTAACGACTTCTTGCAGAAGGTAACGTGGGTGCAACAGGGCTGAGTGTCACCATGCCATAGCATGGAATGCCCAGTTCCCTGGTGGGACTTGCAGCATTTCAGATCATCTCTGTATGCAAGACGTGGCATTGTTAACCTCAGTAAGGTCAGCAAGCCAAACAGGAATACAAGAAATTCTGAAGAGCAAAGTCTCATAATCCTGCCCACATCTACAATTTAACCATTTTTCTCTCCTGAACTGTGCAGAGGTGCCTCCTTTTTCTCAGGATTCACCATCTTCTAGAAGAGAGCTGCTATGTCCTGTCTGTGATGGACTTGGTAATTCCTGTAGCTTTCCTGCTGTAAGGTCTCCTACAGTTCCGTCACTCATTTCTTTCCCTTTCATTTTCTTGTTTGGCAAGAGAGGCAAAAAAGGAAGACATGATCACAACTTCCATGGTCGGCACCTCTGGAAGTCAGGAGATGTGAACTGAAGTCCTGATGCACTAAATACTTCAGACAAAAAAATACCAAAATATTTGGTGGAACTAGAACCAACTTAAGAAACATGAGCTCAGCGCAGATATTTTACTTCAAGAATTTTATATTTAATTTAGCTATACAAATATGTAGTTATAGATAGAAATCATATGATGCAATGAGCATTATACTTAAGGGCAATCAAGTAAGATGAAGCTAATTTATAGACTGAGTACTTCAGGCTTGTCTTAATACAGCAGTATCAAAAGCAGTAGATATGAAATCTGAGTAGTACCACATCCAATGGAAAAGCAGTTTTTGAATGCTTTAGTGAGTATCAGGCTAAATGCTGTGAGCTACTAAGTGCTCAAAGACTGAGCCTTAGAGTCACTTGTTGTATAATTGGTTATTTATTATTTATAAGTGTTGGACTAATTTCTCTCAATTGCATTGCTCAAACATTTGCAGCCACAGAAGGAACACTCTGGGAGTGTCCTGGTGTATATGAGGTCAAAGTTTGTCCTAACACTGGGTGTTATAGCAGTAGTCTTTGCAAAGCACTGGTTTTATTTATTTACACCTACTGTGTATCAGTTTACACCAAAATGTATATAAACATAGGCTCACTGTCATGTCTTGCACTATCTTAATTTGTGTGAGCTATTAAGCTAGACTGCTATACAGCCCTAATGGCATTAGAATATCAGCAATAACCCCTACATCTATATGCTAAAAGTTCAGGCCTTGACCTTTAAGGCAAGATAAACAGATATCCATTTTCATTTAGAAAAGCCAACAAACATTCTGCATTGACTGAAACATATGACTGACCTTCTCTTCTGACTTTATTAAACAGCTAAATCCTATGAAAGTTCAGGTTATTTTAAAATGCCAAATCAGCAATAAATATTAAGAAATCATAATTACAGAAGCACACACTGTAGAGTTATTCTAGAATGTCATCCTATATAATAAAGCTTATGGAATATATAGAAATACAGCTGTAATAAAGAAGGTCTGTCTGTATTGAAAAAGAGTCAGTTCTCATATACTACATCCATAATAAGAATGCACAGTTAAATCAAAACTGAATTTCAAGATGACACCTTGCATGCTTGTATGCCTTCATGCACCCCACAATGAGTTTTTAAAAATGGTGAAATAGCTGCTGCCTGTCAACTACAAATAAGAACATGTGTTTAATATCTACAAAGCCTGTATTACTACAACATCCTTCTTTAGAAATAATAATCAAAAACTATGGACATCCCTATTGAACTCATATTTACAACAAAATACTTGGGGCATCCTTAAGTGTATTGCTGCATTTGTTGCTCCATATGTTCTCAGAGTGATCAAATGAAAGCCAAAATGGGAAGGGCATGCCTCTTTCTACAGGGAGTATTAACAAATGAAAGACAGGAATGGTAAAAAGGCATCTTTTCTTAGGCACACTTTTCTTTAATTTTACCATGCATAAAGTTTACACAGTTTCTATTTCTACTATGCATAATCAGAGCTAGGTGCCATTTCACTGTAAGGAGTATTCTCCAATAAGCCAACTGTTAGGAACAAATATCCCCTTTAAACTTCTGAAATATATTCTAAATATATTTCAAAGCTTTTACTACTGCAAGAGCCATCAAACTTCTCTGGTATGAACTAGATTTTAAAGTATCTTAGAGATCACTTTTCATCAACAGGTTGCATGCATCTCCTTTACTCCAAACCCACCTAATACATTGGTGCCAGCAAGGATAAATTACATTATAGCCTTGGGGGGAGTATTTCTGAAACAGTATCCAATGCAAAATGACCAAAATACAACATCATATCACAGTCTAAAATCCGTAACATACCAAAATTATATTCTGGTGTCTTGTGAGGAACTATAACACCATATTTGTTTCACACAAAAATATTATGGTCCCATATTATATATTCATTTGCTGGTGCTTTTAAATTGTATGAAACATTTATTTCCACTGAAATAAACTGAGGATTCTTTTTTGTCCAAGTAATATTTCTAAAGACTTCCACAGGTAAAAATCACTGTAGTGACTGAGAGCATATTATAAGCACACTGATTCCCTACTCAACCAACAACAACAAGTTTTTCCAGGCAGGCTGATCTGAGCTGATGGCCTAGAGAAATTCTTGAAGGAGCATCAACAACAGAAGCAAACTGTCAACTCAACCTTATGTCATCTAAGTTTGTAGAGCTTAAAATTCAGCAACCAGAAAGAAGCAATCTGGTGGTTCATGTGAAGTTCATAGAAAGAAAAGCATAATGATAACGTGACAAGTAGCCTGGTACCTGTGAAACTGTAAAATCTCTACCATTCAGTGCACTGTCTTCAACGCCTTTGAATAAAAGGATTAATTAATAAATATTATTAACATTAAGCACAGAGTATCTTAACAGGAATGTACCCTGAGTTCACAGAGAATACTGTGATATGGGTAAACTTTTTGCCGTGTAATGTAAATACTATTCTTGCTACTAGAGACCAAATTATATCTAATCTTAAACAGGCTCATTTGAATACCATAAAGCTTACAGCATGTATAACCGTTTAAAATAATCATTTCCCAAGAGCTAAGAATACTGGCATCTAAATGTTATTTTATTATACTTCAAACTATCTTAAAAGCATCTACACATTAACTACACAAAAATATCAAATTTTCTCACATCATAAAAATTTCACGGATGTACCAATGCATCTACATGTGCACATATAACACAGATGTTGAGATAAGCACACACTACTTAAAATAATGTCTCTCACCCCCATTTAAATTATATTAGCATAAGGGCCAAGATACGAAATATCACATTACATCTCAACCAAAGGTTTTAACATCTCAGTGGAAAGAAATGAAAGCTTTAGCTGGAAATTAGAATATCCAATTTTCCAGCTGGATCCAAAATACTCTTAAAACCTAAAGGCAAAACTCAATTTGAGAAGTCATAACTGTGAAGTGCAGAACATGGGCCATTTTAGCTTAGTTGTTTATATTAAATAGTTCACCACTCCCTGGGCCTTGGCCAACAGAATTTGAGGCATTTACTGCACTACTTTATTAGCTGAGAAACAGAAAACAATGTTAAAGCACTCCTCAAAATGGCCTTTTGCAAGCATGCTGCACACGCTGAATGCAGGGTGGGTCTCCTGGGCTTGCTGTCAGGGACAACTCAGTGCCTTGGCTTCAAAAATCAACTCACTGCATCCCCTGTGCTCCCGCCAGCATCGAGCCCAGGACAGCGGCACTGGGCACAAACACACACGCACCCTACACCCACACTTCATGCTGTATGCGGGGCACACCGGCGCCTTACCTTTTCTTAGCTGAATACTGAGCCTCTTCCCTATCTTTTTGGTGTTATAGCCACTGTTTGCAGTGGAGGTGAGAACTTTCTGAGGTGATGGTACCAGGCCAGAGGGTGGTTTCCCTGATGAATTCACACTATGAGGTAGCTGTGAGTAGGAGTCTGTCTGGTCGGGCTGGTTGCCCGCCCTAGGCATTCTCTGTAAGGTGTGCAGTCCAGCACTGTTCATGCTTTTCCTGTCAGCGCACTGGGCGTCGCCGCCGAAGCGACCAGAGTAGTACATGTTCTTCTCGCTCTGGGACCACTGCTCGTACTGCTCCTTACTGGCCGCGGGCACCACGTGGAACCAAATGAACGGCGTGCGCATGGCTTGGCGAAACATATGCTGTGCTCTAGGTTTTACAATGAACAGAAAATCAGCAAATTAGGACTGGCAGGCTACGAGACATTATAAGCATAATTACTAATGTTAATTAAGCAACACGAGCTGACAGACACATTGCACTCAAGCATAAACCATAAAACTTGAATCTGTTCACTAGCCCATTTGGTCTGCTTTTCACTAAGGTTTACTGCTTTAGGGCAACACTATGGTTAAATATGCTGAACAACTAATGTAGCAAATACTGGATTCAGAGAAGCAAAAATTTTAACCACAGTCTTGAAATGCAGACAGTTCTATGGCAGGACTGCAGTGTCCTTTTGTTTTGAATCTTGCTAACTGCAATTATTGTGATAACTGTTACCACAGTGACAACAGAATTATTAGAATGAAAATTACTATTTCGAAAAATTCTATGTATTCCACAATTTACTGATTATATGCAGTCTTGCAACCAGTCTAGCTTACACTTCAATTTTTGTAAGTCACTAGTCTATCAGAATACAACATTAAGAAATAGGAAAAAATTGCTCAGTCCTGTACAGACAGCCACTGGGCTTAAGGTCATGATCCAAACTATACAAAGTCAACAAGTCTCTTCACAGGCTTTACAAATTGTGATTCAGAACCTTAGAACAAGCAGAGATAAGCTGCTTTCAACCATATCATACAGGGTTATGTTTCAGTTCAGGTTAAAGGAATTAAAACCACATTTCAAATATATATTAAATACAAGATGATCAGAACAAATGATATTTGGCCCTCAGCCATGTTACAGATTTCAGAACAATATTATCATCCATGAAATCACTCCTTATCTGCATACCTCTTTTCTATTTTTCTATTTCTCTTACCTGTGTGTGAACTAATTTCCCTCTTATAAGCCTCTCTGATTCACCATTTCAAGATTCTACAAAGTCCAGACAACCACGAAGCAAAATCTCTCAAACTTCTCCAGGAAGTTTCTGCATATATAGCACCTTTTTTTCTCACACAAACAAAAACCACATATTTTTAAAATATTAAAAATAAAGTCTTCAAGTTTCCATTTATATTGAACATGGTGCACTGCAAGCATAAGAGCAAAAGTCACATGGGAATTTCAAGGAAAACAGCTTAGCAATATAAGAAGAAAAAAAAAATCTATCATGTACAAAAACAATCACACAAGAATTGTGTATACTCTAATGACAATAATTATCCTGATTTTTTTTTTTTTAAGTCTGGCTGTATAAAAACCACTAATGTCTTTCAGTGTATCTTTTCTTTATTAGAAAGGCAAGCTTTTTTTTTTTACCTTCCTCCACCTATTCCAAGGTGCAGTGTTAAAGATCAAATAATGCAATGTAACATGTGGTAAGAACACTTACTGTTCAAACCTCCTGTTCCGCAGGTCCCCGCCATTGATCCTGACAATACAATCATTCTCACGGAAAAGGTTTTCTTGTTCAGCCTTCCCACCCTTCTCCAAACGCTTCACCAGCAGCCCCAGGGTTCTAGAACATTTAGATTACAAATTATTACTATCTGAATAATTTGCAACATAGAAAATCCTATTGATTTAATATTTTATCATAATCACTAGAGAAACTACATTTTAAACCATATTTACCTTGAAGTAGGATACCACAGTTCAAGTAACCTCAAGAATTACCTGATTTATTATCCCTTTTCCATAAAACAAAAAGCCTAGGTGAGTCAAACACATCAAAATAAGAAAGAACAGGCTTGTGTGTGTAATGATAGCACATCCACTCTTATGAAAGGCCCAGATTTCTGAGTAGTAAAAGCTCCAAGAACCACCACACAACTGAGAAAAGGCATCTTTTTGGCTAGTTAACTGAAGCTGAATAGGTTCAACTTAAAATTTAAATTTCTGAATTAGCAGAAAATGCCACAGCCATTACTACTCCTTCTGTGCAAGTGAAACATGAGGTCATCTCAGTAATAAGCAGCCTGTAGTGAGGGGAGGGATAGAGAATTCAAGAATTTCAGGCAAACCAAATGCTTTTATTTTTAAATCTCAACATTTCTTATTAAAAGAGAAAAGAGGAAATTAAAAATTTAAATGCCATTTTTAAATTCAGAGTCTTAAATTAATTAACTGAAGACAATTTCCATTTGATAGCCTCTGCACAATGAGTTAGTCCCCTCTGTCTCCTGCTTACCCACAGTGTCATCTTGAGGACATTTTTAAATAGAAAAGGTAAATAAATATTCAATAATATTTATAAATAAATAAATATAAATTTATACATATATATTCAATAATATTTATAAATAAATAACCTGAAATTATGAAAAGGATCCTGAAGAATGGACTTCTAAAGTACTGGCAGCATAGTATGCAAAGTTAGTGATGTTTCTATACCTGAACTCTATACCTGAAGGAGGACTCAATCTTCAGGTTTATTCTTGCATCAACATGGCACTTGATTTTTTTTTTAAAGAACATGAGCTTTATATTGAAATCCCACAGGATGGATCAGTGGGGCAAATTCACATTATCCAAGTCAACAGCATTACTTTCTTCAGAATTCATTTCAAGGCATGGTGTGGAAAATACTTGGTCATGTAGCAGGAATTGCAAGACCACACATGTCTTTTAAGCAAAAAACTTTCAGTGATCACAGCACTTCCATTCACACATAATACCTCAAAGTAAATGAGCAGTCAGTGGTGCTTAAGATGATTCCTCATGTGCTCAAAAGTTATATACGCACTTGAGCACTTCATCAAACGAGTCAAAAAAAGCAAAATTAATTTATTTCTTTCACTTTAAATTCTTCATTTACCAATTTATCACCACTACATGCAAATAATACATTTTTTTACAGAACAGAAAATTTACATTTTCTCCCACAAGGAAGATGAAGGAGTAGGGGAAACGATCCTAGTAGTATTTCCATTTTGGAACCACCTAAAGACATTAAGATATGATGTTGAAAGGAGCTAAACATAAACGGACCGAGAGGAGAAAAACAACATAAAGCATTCTGACAATGCAAATCACCAAATGAAGCCTGAGTCAGACATTTGCATGGCAAAAAACTCTACAAGTCCACAACAGTGGCACACTAACCTAATGACCATGTTGTGCTCCATTTATTGTTCTACAATTTTCTGATCATTATTAGGGTATGTAGTCATGGGAAGTAAAACAAAACAAAATTTTAAAATATTGATTGAATCCCTTTTTTCCTTCTGTTCACTAAAAAAAAGTTTTGAAGGCAGTCTCCAATTTTTAAAATTGATAAAGAAATTATAGATAGTTTGATAGCTGCATAAAGAACCAAACTGACAGTTATATTATTAGTAAAAAGAAAAAATACTTGTATGTCTTCACTACATTATTGTTATCAGAATTATAGTTTTGATACATAGAAAACTTATGTGTTAGAAAACAAGTTTGTGATTTTTTCACTTGTGAGTTGATGAATTTCTTTTGGGGAGACTGTCTTTGAGCTTCACTTTGAGCCACAAAGTGAAGCTACTGAAGAGGACAACTCTAAATGGGGAAGAGATAGGCAAAGCAAATATAAAATAGGGAATGCTACACTTAAGAGAAAACCAACAAAGTATTTGATGGGGAAGAGGAAAGAATTGTATCTACTCTCCCTTGTCTTTCACTTGATGCCCAACAGTTCTTTGATGCAGGTGTACTCCTCTGCAATGTCCTAAGACAATTCAGAATTTGGATGTGCATGCAATGCTTGCACAAGAGCATACATAGTAACAACAACAGGTGTTTGATTTATATGGTTAAAAATAAAATATATCAAAATACCAAAACAATATCTACACAAAGTATAACAATCTAAGTTAATACAATGACAATACCTATACAAAATAACGTGGTTATTTCATCCCAATATCTCCATGTGCTTATGATTACAAAGTAATTGCTGTCAATAGTTTTGATACAGCATTTTTCTTGAAATGTTGCTTTCTACTGTCTCATATTCTGAATTTATATTAAATTATTAATGCAAGATGCACCTTTACACTTGATGTGACATTTCTTAAATTTATTCAACTTAGGTTCTCAAATCTAGTAAAAATATTACTAATCCTAACCAATAAGGAAATAATGTAACAGAAAAATAAACTACCAGTCATAATTGTAAATAATCTCATTAAACAAAGGCTACAAGTTCTGCTAACTCAAGACTGCTCATCTCTAACACAGCATATGGTGCTTGTGAGGATTTTGGTTTTTAACGAATGTTAGAGCTAGGATAACCAAGGCACATAAAACTAAAGTCACTGAGAGCAAATTCCAGGCTGGATGAACAGACTGAGTCAAACCTGAAACCCAGACCCTCATGGTACCTTTTAATTTATTTAATTTTTAATATAAACACAGGGCACAAAAGATCCCTTTAGACACAATTCCAGAAACAATTTCCCAAATGAGGGTTTGTACAGCCGAGAAAACTAGAACCCTAAAAAATCTATGTTCTTCAAAAACTGACAAAAGCCTATCAATTTACTACAGCATTTCTTCAGCCATATTATGGTTAGACGTAAAGACTTTAGGGGAATTCATGTTTGTTGTTGCAGCAACTGGAGATAAACAGTAGACCTGATATTGCAAATATGCAGTAACCTAAAAACAAATTGGATTTTTTTTTCCCTGCCATATGCCACGATCATTAATCCTACTAAGTGGAGCTCTACTACAGCTTCAATATTATGTTTCCTACATTAGGAAGACATAAATTTTGAAAGCATCTAAACTCATTTAGTATAAAGTACAAAAGTCAGTATAAAAAAATTTTAAACACAATCATGTAGCATACAAATGTACAGGTGCATTTGAATTTGCTTAATTTTGTTCAGTTAAAGTAAGTCACACATAGTTTCTAACATAAATTTTTCCATACTTTAAACTCCAACTTTTTCAAGAATGTGATTAAATATCACGTGAACTTTCATAAAACACACTGCAAGTCTACAGACCTGTTGAAACCATAATTATAACTAGAAATTTGGTACCTGTGCTGTTTTAGACTAACATTAGCTGACAGGGAACAGAAGGGAAACTGCCAAAGCACAGAGCTCAATCTTTGTATTTGTTTTAAATACCTAATTGAGAATGTAAGCAGCTGAGATTATATTAGCATTTGCACCACTGTATTTCCACAAGGTTCATTACTCTAATTATACTATTAAAATAAACTCAGCTACATGTGTTAACATTTCAGGTCTCAGTATAAATTACAACCAATGATAAAACTAGAAAGGAGCAGGGAATTTTTTATTGACATCTAAATCGCCTGACTTAGTTGGGGTAGTTTGTGAAATGCAAACTCTCCACATGCCATCCAGATGTATGGAAATGATGATAATTTGTCTTAATAAAAACTGACAGTGTAGGTAAAAATGAAAACTGGCATTAAACATCTAGAATATGATTTGGCCATCATGGCCCATTGTACGTAACAATGTAAATAACATTGAAGTTATTTATCTATTTACCTGCAAGCTAACTGTAATGTAATCAAATCAGACAGAACAGAAAATAGCCAATTTAGATGTTTACATAAAGTCACTTACATGAAAAGGCAAAAACTAGATTAAGGTACAAAAATAAGGATTGATGGAAAAGTTGATGTGCAGAGGTTTCATGCAATGAAAGATCTCTGAGAAGTTCTACAAGAACACAAACACAGTATAAAATTCCTAGATTCAGAGGTCAGAGTAGGCAAATCAGCTTGTTTGTTCAAGTTAAATTATTGTGGCTACTCAATGCTAAATTGCACATAAATTTCTTTACCCAATACTGGTATCACAGCACTGCTGTGGAGGCATTTAAATTTCATGCATGAAGCCCAGAACCAGTTCCCAATCTTTGGTAACCACTCCTCAGCTTTTTAGCTTGAGTAATACTTTAAATTATGCTTATAAAACTTTTTAAAGGCTGAGATCAGACAGTTTGAATCCAGACACAAGAGTGAGGGAATGGTACATTCACTCCACAGAGAATTTTTTCCCCATACATATGTTTTTGAAAGCCATGGCTACCTTTGAGACTTAAAAGGCTGGAAATGCAGGAGCAGAATAAATGGAGAGGCAGACAGAACATACCTCCTACTTGATCAAACAGAATATGATCTGAGAGGCACCTTGAAGGCAATATTATGGACCCTCAGTATAGACAATGGCCATTAGA
>VZTN01026439.1:1607-25034 GCA_013400515.1 Erpornis zantholeuca
GGTGAAGGTGTGGAGGGGTGGAGAATTATCTTCAGGCTGTCAATTATCTTCAGGAAGTCAATGCATATATCAAAAGCTTTGTGCAACAAGGAATCTAGCATGGAAATGAAAGTGCTGAGTTACCTCTTGCTCTGGGTAGGCCTACTGTCCTATCTGTTCCAAATTTGAAGGCAGCTTTTCCTAGATTAGAATCATCGCCATAGCTGAAAAACCGCAGCTTTGGCATTAGCCATAGTTTGGTGTTGGTGCCACTAATACACATTGTTTTCAGCCTTGAGAAGATACATAAAGTGAAGTAATGGTGAAAGCATTTGATACACAGAAAATTTTCTTTTTTTACTCTTCCTACCTCAAATAAATCGCTTATCCAAGCTTTATTTAATTCAGTTCACATAATTAAAAGGCAGTGAGACAAAGCAGTTGGTGCCTACAAATTATTTGTGAAATAAAGTATCTACATTTCTGTTACCTCAGTATAGATAAAACCATTTTTCTGGCATGCTTTTGCTGAGATACAGCTTTATTTCCACAGCTTAGTGAGACATTGGATTGAAAGATAGGAGGAGGGAAGAGATTTGAGAGAATATCTATCTCTGAATATAGATTTGAAATGAGAAAAATCTGTTGTTTGAAATCAGGGATGTTAACTCTTATCAGCCATTGGAACATTAGAGAAAAGTAGTATTAGAAAATGTGCCAATTAGCCCTAAGTTGGTCGTTTGTCAAGCTAAACATATGTTGGACTTTATGCAGACTGCAGTATAGTGAAGACATTGAAGCTACTTTTAATAACTGGCTGAGGTATCAATAAGCTGTGACAGTACAGTATTTTTCCTATTTCTCTGACCTAAAGTAGCCTCTCTGTGGCCCCATGCAAGCATGGCTGTGTACTCCTGGCTTCTGAACAATCTGTTTAGAGCTGGTGTATCACTTCACTGTACCACTCCCCAGATGTCCTTTTGTAAGCCTAGTGGGCACAGAACAAAATTTCTTTTTTGATATGTACTGGTGGGCGAGATGAAGGTCATGCAAGAGTAAATAGTTTCTGAGAGGTCTCTACAACATGTAATGAAGCACTCTGTGACATATTTGCTGTTTTTGTAAGGCTGTTGGGATCCATGATGACACATCTTTCCACTCAACTCTACAGTTGCACTGAGTTCAGGACTTAGCTAAGGTTTAAAAGATGCTTTCCCAAGGCTGATTTTAGCTAGGCAAATGATGTTAAATGTGTTAACCTACGTCTGTTTTGCAAGGTTCTCTTCCTAGATGGAGCTAGGAGTAGGCTGAGTGGTAAGGTGAATGTTCCCTTCTAGACATAGCCTTGGGCTGGAGACTCAGTAATGGATAATTTTTAAATGAATAAGTTGTTTGAACAGAGACCAGATATGAGTATAATGACATTAGGTACCCCTATTATGCAATTTATGTGAAATTAAACTGTCTGACATACCTAGAAAGACTGAAGGAGAGATTTTCCTGGTACCAGATCATATAAACACAGCTGCTGACAATAGCTACTCCTGTAATAAAACCAGTACCTCTCAAGAGATCCTGCCAAGGTTCAGTCTGATTTTATCAGTATCTTTCTGTGTATAACATACATTTTAAACACATTACACCCCTCAGTTGTAATATATTATATAAATCAGTAAGTCCGTTAGTATATCTTCCCTCATTTTTTTTCATAAAGAGCAGTGGCTGTAATGCAAAATAAATCCAGTTTAAAATAACCAGAATATCACCATTTTGCTACATGATTTACCTCTGAATGATCCTGCCCTTGTTTCTATTTCCATAACCAGAACCATTTGAAGATGCTCTCAAGAATCAAACATCTGAGACTATGTTGAAGAAATCCACCTCCATGGGATGCACCAGTCCTCCTTTATCCAGAGCAGCTGTCCAGACTGAAGCTGAAAAGCTGAGTACAGAGCCATGGTATCAAGGAGAGATGAGCAGGAAAGAAGCAGAACAGTTATTAAAGAAATGTGGAGATTTCCTCGTGAGGAAGAGCACCACAAATCCTGGCTCCTATGTCCTGACAGGCATGCACAAAGGGCAAGCCAAGCATCTTCTTTTGGTGGACCCAGAAGGAACTGTAAGCACCGACTCCTCACTAATAGATGAGGTTTCTGACTCCACACATTTTCTCTAAATGTCTTTAATCTTCTTTACAGCTTATTCACCACTGATCATAAGCACCACCTCATATCTCTAATATGCCATCACCTCTCTAATTCTCTCCCTGATGCCTAGCAGAAGACCTAGCACATGATTTGTGCACATTGCAGGGAGCCTTAGGGACCTGATTCCCAGGCAAGTTCACAGGTTGACCACTGCTATGCAGTCTTGGCCTAAAGTGCCTAAAGCTAAGCCACTTCAGCATTCTTGCTAAAGGAAGGAGGTTTGGCTAGCCTGCGTGCTGGCAATTTCTACTTGACATCTCTGTTAGATGGGCTATAGACCAGGCCTCTGTGTTTTCCTGCATATATTCCTAGGAGAGAACTGGGCTGAGCCTGTTTCATCTCTTTGGGACACAAAGGCTCCCTTAGCTGATGAAGGGACCTACCCCACATCAAAATGGAAGGGTCAAGGGAGTTCTAGTTTTCTGTAGCTGTCCTGTCCTGTTTCTGTGGAGGCACAATCTCTTCAGAGAGATTTAAATCATTGTCATGAGTTTTATTCTTGGCCCCTGGTAACTGCAAGTGGGCAACTCCTTTTCCTCTTTAGATAACCAGCCCCAAGGTAAGTGAGAAACTCCCATAAAGGAGTTGCCTGTTGGCATCTGAGCTGAGGAAGCTGTTGCAGAATTATGCCGGTCCTGCAGAGTGTGTGTTGCAGCAGTGAGGAACACCCATTGTACTTGCTGCAGTTAATTACATTTGCCACATGAGGCCAGTCAAAGAATCGTTTTGCACTTTTGAGGTGCCAGCTGCCTAGTCCTGCGTTTGATGGGTACACTAGCCCAGGAGAGTGGCTCTACACCTCTTGAGATGCAGCTTCACTGCTAAAATTTGCAACAGTTTTGTGACTCCTGCCACAAGGTCCCCTAATTCTCTTTTCAGCATAAACCCACAAATAACTGTTACAGGCAAGGGAAACACTGCTATGTGATGTGGAAAGTGCAGAAACTCTGCCTCCCACCGTGAGCTCTGCAGCAGTGCTGACTGACATGGAATACTCAGGTCCTGTGATGACTTCCAGGTCACGTCCATCCTGTGCAGGTTGGAGGCCCTCCCTCCATCTTTGCTGCACTGCCTCTAGTGCAGCTCTAATTGGCTGACCTTCTTGGTTAGGGACCTGCTTGTTATCTGCACCTATCCTTTCCCTCAGCCTGCTTGTATCATCATAGCCCAAATAGCTCTGAAATGCCTTGCTCAGGAGCCGCTGTTCCAGAACAATGATTTTCTGCAACTGCTGTTAGTTACAGACAGCTGTGCTGTCTGTACGATTTGTGGGATCCTGACCCAGCTTCCAGGCAGCTTTATTTGCAACTTGTCAAAATGGAGAATGATCAATAAAATGCCAGTGTGTGGCCAGCTGCCACAGCATGCCAGTGGCTTGCATTTCGTCTGCATGGCCGCGGTGTGATTGTTCTTAACGACCGATTCACACAAATGTTGCCTGAAAATTAATTTCACACACATTACCCAGTGACAAGTAACAGGTCTTAAGGGTCTGTTCTCAGAGCAGAGCTAACTGTCCAGTTGCTTCTGCTCTCATCCAGCTAACAAAAAAGTAATAAAGGAAAAAAGATCCCTCATCCAGGTAATGGATGCTTAAAATGGAGGACTGCATGATTTTTCTGGATTTAGAATTAGAACTCTGGTGATGGTAGAGTGTCTAACTTACAGTAAGAACATCTCAGCATATAGCTAATTAAAATTACTGCTTTTTAAAATATATCTTTTCATTCTGAGAATATAGTTTGATTTTAGAGAAAGTGACATTTCAAAGCAGTATGCTTCAGAAATTGGGAGAGCCTGTTGGTTTACTTCAATGACATAACTCTGTGTAGACTGACCAGATAGCATCATATGCCATCAAAGTTATTTGTCTCCTTTTTATTTTACTCTGTGACATCCTGTATTAAGCTTCTAGTAATTTTTCCAGAACTTAATGTTGAAGACTGAATTATTTGTACACCACAGCATAAGATGATTTTTGAAAGTTTTAACTCAAGTTGCTCTCTCTTCCTGAGAAGAGTTCAAGAATAGATGACATTCCTTGCTCAGACCAGTGCTCGCAGGCATTTTCTTGAGGCAATGTAGAGCCAGCCCAATACAAAGTTTTAGTGCAACATGATGTTTGCTTGAGTAGACCTGTGCTCTGCAGCTGTATGCCTAGCTCATTTGAAACATAGGAAGGAGGTGTTTTGTGAACATGTGGCTAAATAATTAAAGATTGCTTTGTAATATAGGTTAGTTTTGGGCTTCTGGTAATTTTGACTGTTTCATCCTGCAATATCAGTTCAGTCCTATAATGTGTGTAGTATCATACCAGCAGGATGCTGGTACATAGGGCATTTTTCTAGCCTGGTACATGGGCTAGAAAAACTACGTTTCCTGCCCTGAAGTGTTTTAGTTCCAAAGGCATAGGGATGTGCTGTGCAGCACAGGGCAAGCCCAAGCTAAGCACATATGGTGGCTGGATCGCTTTCTAGTAAGCGAATTTTCGAGTAGCAGAAGGTCTTTAAAAAAGCACAAAAATGCTGAGGTGCACAAAGAAACTGGGTTCTTATATACCTAGCAGGATAGCTCTTTCTAATTAAAAAGGTGAAAACGCCTAAAAGAAGTGGGTGGTCCCTTGAAGAAGAAAAATTGATCTAAAAATCCAAACAGGGAAACAAAATCATGTACAGAAAGTTTTCAAGCAGACCTGTTCAGAAAGAGTAATATGCATAGCCTGGTCCATAGAATTGCATGCAAAATATCTGTTTAGTGAAAATAGAGGCAGTAAAGGATAAAACAGAAGCCACACTGGATAGGTGCCAAATTTCCACCAATTTTTATTGAAGAGGGATCAGTTTCTAAAATACTAATTTTTCATTTTATTCTTAGACAATTTTAGTGTGAAGTTAAGGAGGAAAGTACCTTACTCTTTAATCTATCTTCTTGCATCCTTTTTTTTGAAGGTTCGTACAAAAGATCGTGTCTTTGACAGCATAAGTCATCTCATCAACTATCATCTTGAGAATAATTTGCCTATAGTTTCTTCAGTGAGTGAACTCTGCCTGCAACAGCCTGCTGAAAGAAAACACTGACTCCAGATAACTCTTTTAGTTATTACAACTTGCAAGCTATACATGGTAGAAATTGCAGATCTGAAAATATACATTTAAAAAAGTGCATCTTCACGTACTCACATGCATTTCACATGTTTTATTTAGGTTTAAGAAGCCCCATTTCATATGGTACACTTGAACATTTTCAATGCTTTATGTGACATGAAATCATAGCAAAAGGCTTTCTTAAAAGTAATTTCAACAAAATTGTTCAGATTCTCTAATGTGAATGTTGATAGTGTATATATACATTATATATATAAATACAGTATATATTTCTATTTTTCAAGTCAGTCTGTTGACAGTATAAAACTATCTTCTGTGCCATGTGTTTTTACCAAAAGAAAAATGACAATTGTGATTGTTCAGATAAAAAAAAAAAGAATTCAGCAGTCTCAATTTCTTGAGAAATTTAATATTACAAATCTTATTTCTGATTTTACCTAAGAAGCACAACTATGGGGATTACAGATGGATTATGCTAGTTAACCATGGAAGGAATCTGAATTCAGTAACTAGTATTCCAGCTGAGAAACTTAGCATAAAATGTTTTTTAAAAACATTATTCAGTGTCACTGATATAAAAAGGATTTTATCTTTCTGATGTCAAGTTTGAATTCTTATACAAAGCTATTTAAAACATTTGTATCTTGCTTTAGCAATGATTTGGTGTGATCTCTCTGTGTACAAGGTGTATGCTTTGATTTTTCTAATGATATTGTAACAATATACCGTAACTTTAATTTATTAATTTCAGTGCTAAGGTTATTTATAAGTAGTTCTCTGCTTATGGTGAAGATCTAGGTGTCCTTGAACTAACAGTCTCAAGCGAGATGTTGTATAACAATTAGACAAGTTCAAATAACTTGTGTTTAATAGGCTTAATACAAGATGTACATGACTGTTCAAAGACATATCTGAAAAATCTTTTCTTCTTATAAGCAGTGAAAACTGTCTGAACTCAGTGGTCAGTTTTGCAAATGATGTCATTTGCATTTACCTGCCAAAGCATAACTTCATTTTGGCCTTCAGCAAGTGATAGGTATTGCAAATACACTGTTTTTTCCTAAATACCAAGTTTAAAAAATACACATACAATGAAGACGCATTTCTGGCAGAAATGCCCCTGACTTTTGGTACTTGGAAATGCTTTAAGGGATGTTTGTACTGTTCACATTTAAGCATTATATAAAGTTATTTTCCCATTCTATGAATCTTATTATGAGTCAAATTCAATAGACACAGTTCCTGTAAAGGCAATGCTTGTGCCAGAGTCAAGATTTAGCCTTCAGCAATCAAAGGTCTTCTCTAGCACCAGTCTCTCAAATCAAATCTTCAGACTTGATTTGTAAAAACTCAGCAGGGTAAGTCTAGGTTAAGTACCTCCCTATCCTGCAGTATACTTAAAGTTACATTTGGTTCTAAGAATTTGCTAAGTTTAAAAATTTGTCAAACCATAATCAAACTGACTGAAGAATTCACTTAGAATATATTCAGTTAGGACTATCATGTTAAAATTCAGAAATAATTTTCTTGTACCTTCTGCTTTTAAATATGGTGAAGTTGATTTTGGGTAATCTCAAAACCGAAAATTATTGAGACACCTAAGACTAATCATGCAATCTGTGCCTTTGTAAAATATACACTTGATTCTGTCATTAAGACATCCAGGACTCAAATGAAGACATTAGTGAACGAAATGCTTGTGATTTATTTTACAGCAGATAGTTATTATTTGATATTTCTAGGTCTGAATAGGAGCTGAGAGAAAAGGAGAGCAATTAAATGCTGCATTTGAACACAAATCAGCATGGTACTGGGTTTAATGGAATTCTTAAAATTTTGTTTTACAAGACTGGGAGTGGCCAGGAAATAGAAACAGATCTTATATCTCAAAGTAGTATCCACCAAAATTACTTTATTTGAGAGTCTCAAAAAATGACTTTATTTATCCATGTCTCATTATATTCCAGTTTGAATTATCTCAGTTCCCTTTTTTTTCATTTATAATACTTGTTACTCCATGCTCTAACCTTCCCGTAGCCATGTTCTGGAAAGTTTTCAGTGTGATATACCTATAAGAGAAGGTTTTTTCTTCTAATATTGCATATAATTTCAGTAAAAGTCTGAAAATACTTTTTACTTTCAGTAAATACTTTACTTTCAGTAAAAGTCTAAAAAGCTGCATAAAGCCCTTAGGTGTCTTCAAAAAGCCCACCTGCTTCCTATGTCCATTTTGGATTCCTAAATATCCTGAAAAAATGTGACAAGATTTGTGTGTATGAATTGAAGGCACTAAACATACACTGAAATAAATCCTTAATTTTTTTTACCACTGTTCTAGCTGTAGCTTTAAAAACTTAGCAGCCACTTAGCTGCATGCTTTGGAAATTAAAGCAGGTGTCAAGGAGACACAGAAGGAAACAGCTTGACAGAAATGCTGTATTTCCCAGAGTATATTTCACAAACTCTGCCTCCAGGGAAATGTGGCTGTTTCAAGCTGCTCTGTCAGCACAGCCAGTTTGCCCAGCTCACCATATCCACTGATGATGCAAAGGTGACATATATCTTGACTAGATGCTATTTGGTCCGAAATGGCAATAGTGCCATTGCACTGTGACAGTGCCCTGCTGATGCAATGGGCCAGCAGATCCTGTCTGGCCACATATGGGGATACAGAGGCTTTTCTACATTGCTGGGAGCCAAAGAGGCTCAAAACCGCCCAAGAAAGAAGAGCTCGTGTGCCAGTCAGTACTCTATTTGTGGATCATGCCATGCTTTTTGTCCTTCTCTCGCTGGTAGATTTGGCTTTCGCCTTTATGAAAAGGGCAAATAAACTGTAAAGCTATTTGGATAGCAGTTCCAAACCAGTTGTCATTGGAGACAAAGACCATTTTAAACTGATTTCAACAAGAACTGACTGAACCTGCTAGAGTGGCTGGGCTCAATTCTGTGAGGAGCCAACACTGCCACCAATTTAAGAGATGCAAAAGAGAGAGATATAAATGCTGAGAAGTTAGCTGAAAACCTGATGACTGACAACATAATAAAGTGAGTCTTTTAATACTCATCTTTGGTTTGGAGTCCCTCACCTTTTTTATTTTTTTTTAATGCAATCTCAAGGACTAGACACTTGCTTGTGGTAATTCAGTACCATGACTTCAAGAAGTGGGACTTTACTGAAAGAAAAAATTTTAGACTCAATAGAAATCACTGAGATTAGGTGATATTATAGTATCTTTTGATGTTTTTCCAATAAATAGCTGAGAAGTCAGAACTGAAACTCTAAATACTCTGCAAGACTGTCTACATTGATTTTGAGTCCTATCTGATTAACAGTTTTGATTTCAGCTGTGTTGCAACTATAGAACTAATGGCAATGAAAACATATTCAATGCCTTTAAATAAAGAACATTTATATGTGAGCCAGATTGATTGATTGATAAAGTTTGATTACTTTTATTGCAGATCTAGAGTAATTATTAAGTTAATAAAATTCGTCCAATCCTGCTGGCAGATAGGCTGGACATCTAGGTACAATCTTGTCCCCAAATTTTCAATTATTTCAGATGCTTCAGAAGCAATGAACCTGAAAATGTGGTTTGAAAACTGGATTGTCTTCTGACAAATGGGAATTTGCTCAGAGTGAGGAGTCCCAGCTTCCCATTCCTTATGCAAGAAGAGAATGTTCAAACTAACCATGTCTGGCTGGTCACCATATGAGAAGTTGCAATTTCCATGGCTTAATTCCTGCCTTCCTGCCCGGGGCTTTGCACACACGGAGTGGATACAAAGTCATACCGTAGTTTCACTCCACTTCACTTCCTACACTTTTCACAATGGGAGGTAACACTGGTTCTACCAAAACCTCTCTGCCAGACATATTCAATAAAAGTTTGAACAAAGGACATAGTCCTGGGACCAAGATTTGAGTGCAAAATGTGCACTGGCACTGGAACAAAATGTTTAACAGTCTGATAAATATCACCTCCCAGCACAAAATTTTCTATGGGCTGTATTTATACCTTTTCCACACTGGAATAATATACTGACATTTCTTATCACCATGGTCCCCAGACATCATGTGCAATAAGATGAGGAGAATTTAAAAAAAATATAAAACAGTGTGATTTCTGCTGGCATATCAAATCCAGATGCCAGCTATAATCCATTAATAATATAATTGATGCATATTTAGATATTTGTCAGTAGATTTGATAACCTGCAAGTTTTGAACCTTCTAGGAAATTTACAGTTATAAGAGAGATATTTGGGACTTCTGAATATTCTGAAAAAAGCATACAAATCCTGCTTTCAAAACTTTGTTCTTAGCTTCCAATGTTTATTTCAAGTGGTAGAACCAAGAATTTATGTTAATAAACCATAATCCAGATTTGCATAAATAAAGTCTAAGCTGAAGTAAGAGACATACTTCCCTTTTTGTTTTCCAGACAGTTTCAAAATATGTCTGCATAAAGTCTAAATTCAGATATACCTTAGTGTACTGTCAAAACCACTTTGACTTAAATGGTCTTCTACTGAGTTTCGCACTCTTCACAAATCTGTATGTTTTCAAAGCTGTCAGGATGTGGGTGAATCTCCACTTCACACTCTGTGATCAGATGGGCTTACTCCATTCTCTCGCACACAGTGTCTGTGGACCTTGGTCATATCTGCACTGGATGCAGAGGGAATAAGGGCAGGCCTGTGGAAAAGATAACAAAGATGTACAATTTGCCTGCAGTTAACCAGAGGCTTGGATAGAGAGTGAAAAGCTGTCTTTAGAGCGAAAACTTCAGGGATAAGAAATGTGAAGCCTGGAAATATGAGCCAGTAGGCATTTAAGCCACTAATGAGAATAGAGAGCTGTTGCCAAATTATAAACATGCTAATTGGTTGATAGAGTTAAAGCAGAACCTCTGGGGATACAAAGCCTACTGCTCATCTCTTATTGAGACGTTTATGTTCACAAGCCCTGATCTGTTCCTCTGCACACTCCGATGTAAGCATCTCCTAAGGCTTCCAGGGAGAAAATGCAGGGCAGGGTCTTTTGGTTTTATTTTGTCTCAGTAAAGGGGATAAGATTTCAGAGCGACACATTTCTAGCAAAAGTGCCATATAAAGAGTGTTTAAACCTTGTTTGACAACAGAACAGGTCATGGAAACCAAAGGAAGAAAGAAGCTAGAACTGGGTGACTCATTCTGCTACCCCATTGTGTAAGAGACTGTGCAGATGACTCAGAAAACAAAGGTAGCCTCAGAATTTGAGATTAAGATGCAGATTTACACTTTATGTAGCTATCATGAAGATCAAATAGAATCCAGGTCAAATGAAAGCTTTTTCCAACAGTGCTCCTTTTTCTTCCATGAGGAAAAAGACACCTAACACACCCAGGCATACATTAATCCAAACCTAAGTGAAATTTTCTATTAAGTGAAGAATGTGAAGATTATAATTAGTATATATTTGTGTCCTCTTTGTCTGGATTGCTGTGATAACTGCTTCTCAGTAAAGTCTTGCAGAGTTAAAACTTGAAAGAAGCTAGGCTTCTTCTTTCAAGGTAAATGTTTTTCTTTGCATTGTGTGGGCAGCAACAACAAAACTAAAAAGTGACTATTTTGCTGTAAAAGGGAGTTTTATTGTACAATTGTTATTTATTAATATTTATTACTTTTAGAAACATTTTTAACTGAGAATTGCAGGAAAAATAATGTATGTGGAAATATTGTGATAATTTATATTCCTAACCACTTTTGTGAATCTCAAGTTTTTGCCTCTCTGCTGACTGTGATATTCTAGCTATAGAGACAAATTTTGTCTCTGAGGAAGTCCTTGAGCAATGTAGTTTGGAATATAAGTGTCATGCAACTGTTTTCTGATTATTCAGTTTGTATATGTTTAACCAAAGTAATAAACCAGTGAGCACTATTATTAGATTGAAATTCATGTAGAGTGCGTTTGAGTCTGTTCTCTTATGCCCAGGTTTCTTAAAAGAGTTTGTTTGTTGATTTTGGGGTTGGGTTTGGGTTTTTTAATCGACATGAAGGGAGGCACATTTTGAAGCAGAATTTGTGCCATTCCAAAAGGTTTATCTGGATACTGATGTTAATAAATCAATTAATTACTCAACCCAGTAGAATCCGGGATGAAAAATGTCAAGAGTACCAAATGGCACATGAGGAGCTGGACCTCAGTTACACTGACCTTACACCACCACAGGAGCTCCATGTAGTTTGAAAGAGAAAATACATATGTTTGTTCTCAGCAAATACTGTTTTCATGAATGCATGTAGGCGTTAATACAGACTCTCCTTCTGAGTCAGATGATGCCCTATTCTCGAAAGGTAGCTTTCCTGCTTGGTACACTGAAGAGGTGAAAATAGAAAAGGGTAGTCCACTCCATGATGTTTCCATGGAGAATGACTGCAAGGACAAAAGCAGCTACTTTGTGTCCTGTGGACAGGACAATGTCTCCGTGTCAGCCGGAAGCTTAGCTGTGCTGAGCTCTAACCCTAATCCTCTTCCTCCACTGACCATGTCTTCTTGCAAAGGCCCTTCCTTCCTTTCTGACCACTTGGAGAAAAGCTGAACTTGAGCATGCCCTGGGAAGTTACATTGCTCTGGTGGAGAAGAAATGCAGCTCTGGATGTATCAGGGCACCTGCAAACTCTGCATGCCTCTGCACGGTGCCTCCGGCCCCCTTGAGGTGCTGGGGGGCCTCAGGGCAGCAGCAGAAAGCCCCAGTCACTGCTGCTGTGCCTGGCCCCTGTGAGTCTGGCCACGAGAAGGGAGTGTCTCCAGGCCCAGTGTGGCCTGGGCTCCCAGCTCCTGCTGGGAGTGTCCTTAGTTGTTGTGGCAAGTGAAATGGCACCTGCAGGTGAACACCAGCACACCTCCTCTCAGCAGCAGCTGACTGCTCACCTTTAGGACCCCAGCTTTATGGTACCTGGCACTTTGCTCACTGGCATGTTTTCCATTTCCTTACTAAAGCAGTTGGAAACAAGCCTTGAAAGCAGCACAAACCTTCGCTACAGTCGCTTCTTGCGAAATGTCCCTTCCCAGGGAGCAGCCATGCCTGTTATAACTGGAGCAGACAGCCCTCCAAGCAGGTAGGCCAAGGGACTGACCCTGCCCCCAGAAAGCAGGGGCAAAGCCTTCCTCTAGCCCTGCAGAGCCTACCAACCTCAGCTGCACAGCATTCACAGAACCATATAATATCCTGAACTGGAAGGGATGCATCACAACCATTTAGTCCAACTCCTGGCTCTCCACATGACACCCCAAGAATCACACCATGTGCCCGAGAGAGTTGCCCCCAGTCTACACACACAACCAGAGCTCCCCAATCACAGGTGCAGAATCCAGCACTTCCTCTTGTTAAACTTCATATGGTTGGTGACTGCCCAGCCCTCTAATTTGTTGAGGGCTCTCTGCAGGGCCTGTCTGCCCTTGAAGGAGCTGGCAGCTTCCCCCAGTAGTAAGCAAACTTATTTAGTATTCCTTCAAGTACTGCATCCAAGTCATTTATGAAGACGTTGAAGATGGAGCTCTGTGGAACATCCCCAGTGACAGGTCCCCAGTCTGATGTCACCCCATTCACTGTGCCCTTTGTGCCTGACCCACGAGGCACCTGCTCACCCATTACATGATGCATTTATCCAGCTGTGGGCTGGACAATTTGTCCAAAAGGATACTGAGAAACACATTATGAAAATCTTTGCTGAAAGATAAGATTTTCACCCCAAAAGATTACATCCCAGGAAGCCCCCCTTGATCAACGAGGTGGGTTACCTTGTCACAGAAGGAAATCATGTTTGACAAGCAGGACTCTTCCCTCTCATGAAGCCATGTTGGCTGTGATTGATGACTGCATTGTCCTCCAGGTTTTCAATACCTCCCAAAAATAATCTTGACCATGATTTTACTGGGCACTGAAATGAGACTGACAGGCCTGTAGTTTCCAGGTTCCTCCTTCCTCCCTCTTTGAAACTTGGGACAAATTGTCCAGCCTTCAGTCAGCTGGGACCTCTCTGGATTCCCAAAACCCCTTGAAAATCATTGAGAGGGGTTTTGCAATGACATCAACAGCTCTTGGAAGATTCTCAGATGAATCCCATCCCATAGACTTGTAGGGATCCAGCTAAAGCAGCAGGTCCCACACAATTTAAGGGTCCACTGGGAACTGATCATTCTTGCAGTCATGGTCCTTCAAGCTCAGGGCACGGAGACCCCCTTGGTCTGTCATCTGTGCTGAAGACAGAGGCAAAGACTTTGTAAAACACCTTTGCCTTGTCCATGTCCCTGTTTGTGAGGTGACCATCCTCAGCCTCAATGGGCTGATTTTATTTCTAAACTGCCTTTTGTCACTGATATTGAAATAACTCTTTTTATCATCCCCCACATTTCTGTCAGCTTCATCTCCAGTTGAGCTTTGACCACATGAATTTTCTCCCTACACTGGCAAACAGCATCTCAGTACTCTTTTGGTGTCACCTGCCCTCGATTCCACTGGGCACACGCCTTCCAGTTTAGTCTCATTTCGAAGAGAAGATCCCTGTTCAACCAAGCCAGTCTTCTGGCTCTGGGGTACTGCCTCCAGGCAAAACATCCAGAGTTTAAATGAGTGTTTTCCATAGCAGGCCAAAACCTTTTCATAACTCTTTGAAAAATGACTGCTACTTGACACCTTTAGTTTAAAGGTTTGAGATTTTTTTATTAAAAGATTTCAAATAGATTCTGGTACCTGATGACTTGAAAACACTCTCTAAGACTGTTGGCAATAAAAGACTCTTGGAAAGCAGATTGTGAAAACCTTTATTTTCTCCATAGGTGGCTGGATTTGCATTTATTTCATAATCCATAATCAAACAAAAAATTCCAATTCATGAAATAATATGAATGAAATGTTAGTCTCCTTTGTAGCCTTTGCTCCATGTAAAACCAATTGGAAAGGAAAATCTAATTTGGTTTCCTGTATGCTCAAATCAGCATAGATGATAAAAGGCTTAGACTCTGGGATGTGTTTGGAGGAATTTTCTAATATTTTAGTGTGAAAGAAGATATTCTTCATCTTTTTCCAGCTTCAAGGGTATGTCATTTTCCTGGCTGTTTAAGGTCCACTGCTATTAAACCTTTGCCTTGTCCTAATTTAAACTTCTGCTCTGAAATCTTCCACAATCTATGCCTTATCTAATACTTCCCAATGGGATGTACTCACTGTAAATTGTATTGACAATTGTTTTTTTTCTCTTCAGTCGTAAGTACTTTGTAAATTGTATTATCAGTGTTACATGTGAACCCATGAATCTTAGAAACCTGCTTCAAGTACAGCAGGGTAGTGAACTAACAAAATATCCCCACAGCTCCAAAATGAGAAAAGGAAACCAAAGTAGAATGAAATGGTTTTGTACTAACAAGCAATCACATGGCCTTTAACACTGGAGTTCTTTACATCACTTGTACTTTGCACCAACACTGACAATATCTATGGCTAGAATGCAGATGATAAAACTCACTTTTATGTACGTTTTCTTGGACTCCATCCATTAAAAAATTTTCTTTATTTTTCACCTATATAGCAAGAATCATGTAACATTCTTGATGTGAGGGTTGGTGTGGGTTCAGCCACCATGTTTTCTCAAACAGTTGTGTTCCTAAGGCCTATCTGATCTACAATAGCAAGGAAGCTGTCACGTGCCACCACTTTGGGAACTAACACAAGTATACAAATATTTTAGATGGCAGTTTTAAAAGCCACAAGCTCAGGGGAGAACTTCCACAATACAGCCCAACAGCAGTGTAAAATCTGAAAACCTAATCGTGCCATGGCAATGCAATGTCACCAGTTCTGTTTCTCATGAAGCTACAGAGCCTGCAGCCCATATCTACAACCCATATAGTCACATCGTGCTTAGCTTGGTTTAGCTTTTCTTTTTTGCTAAGTGCATTGCTTTTCAACATTTTTGGTAGAAATTATTTAGTATTTTCTACTCTCTTTCACAGTTATTCATTCAAATACAATTCTTCTTTGTTCTTATACACTTTTCTAACAACATAAAACATTTACAGACTGTTAATTTGTAAAAGATAATCACAATTTAAACCTCTACATTTTAAAGGCTTTTGCTACACACAATACACAACTTATACACTATCCATACATGAGAAGAGTCTAATGCTGCTGCTTTAAATGATTAAGACCAGAGTAAAGCTAAGGATGAGCTCTTTCAGGCTGTGTATTAAAAAAGTCTCAACTAATTCTGATTGTGCATAAGGCAAGGTGTGTTCTGAGACATTAAACACAAATCTTTGAAAGAGCCCAATAAAGTTAGATGTATACATTCTTACTGAAAGACAATGGGAACTTGTCCTAGAGTTTCCCATAAAACTCCACTGAAGCCTCCAGCCATAAAATACAGATGATGAAGTACCATAGGCCACTTCCACAGGGACCTGAAACTAGATGTCTGTGAAGTCTTTACTGCTACAGGACTCAGGGAACCCCCTTGACACTGAACACCATCCTGTCCTCAGGCTGGTAAAGCAGTGATGAACTATAAAGTTGTTTTTAGGTTTCTCTGGGACAGCCTCTCAAAAGGTCAGAGCTGCGGATCCTATCTTCCAAACTAAATAAACCTTCCTTCCAGCTCCAAGGCAGGGTGGGTATAAATGGAGGTATGCCCTTCAGCATGATCCTGTTGTACCGCATCTTCCCTCTTGTATCTGCAGAAGTGTCCGGAGATGGCAGAAGCACAGGGTCCCACTGACAGAAAATGGGATGCTGTCCCGCCGCCTAAATTCCCAGGGAGAATTTCTAACACAATCCCACACTGTGGTAGGGCCTGGAGAGGAAAGAAGGAACTCCACGGGAACCCACTGTGGTTCATTGCTTTCTGAAATGATACGTCTCTGTTCCAGAACTGAAGGATCTCAAGTAGTGCATTCACAATGTACACAGGTTTACATAGGTCGGACATACATTTTTAAATATATTGAAAATAGTAAGCAAAAATATATGCATTGAAACAGCACATACACTTGTTACACATCTATTGAGGGGTCACATTTTAACTACTTTAAATAGCAAACACATATATCCTCTCTCAACAGTTATTTACTACTGCTTACTTAAAGTATGTTGTGAAATGCCACAGTGACAACAGTCATGTTGTCTTCCACTAAACATGAAAAGTTTGAATAACAATGGAAAAAAAAAAATACTGCATTGATATGACTTGTTAAAGTTTCTGACAGTTAAAAGCTACTACTTCATTTTAAATATCCCCATTGAAACTCATCTATTTGTACAATTAGTCACCTTACACTGTATACTGCAATAGGATGTTTAGCATGTTGTAAACTTTTTCCAATCAATGACTTTTTAATGAGAAATTGTACAAATATACAGCTATTTATACCACATACATATAAGGCCATTAACACAACAGCATATAGAGAACGTACAGAGAACTATAATCGCCAACTCATGTAATGAATTCTTCTCCCAGTTGGCAATAATCAGGTTCATCTCCCAATCGTCAGCAGTCTTTAGTAAATGCTGAAGTTTCTGAAAGGTTTTAGTGATGTCTTGCAAGATCAGGAGGTGCCAAATGAAGCCTTAGCATGCAACGCCATTGCAGCACGTGATGTCATTAGCTGTGCATGGACTTTGTCCTGGCTGCTGGGCAGCATGAAAGGCTTTTTCTGAATCATGTGTGTTACTGAATGAACACCCAAAGCAAATGATTGTTGATAAATAAGTCCTCAAAGTTAAATAAATGGTTAGTGTTTTCCCCTGTGACTGAAGTGCATGAATATTTAAACTACACTTGTAGCTTAAACCTAAAAACCACAGAAAAATGCTTGTCTTGAGGAGTCCTTTACTTACAGAAGTTTCCATTGTGAAATGAAGATTCATTTTTCTCAGCAATACATGAGGGAACATTCATTGGTGGGAAATCTTCCTTTGGCTTCTGGGTATTGCTGCTGCTGGACTTACTTCGACTGTGATCTGGTGTGGGCTGAATAGGCAGAGATCTGGCCACCTTGGACTTCACCAGGCAGCCACACACGAGGCGAAAGAAAGCCCGACGCATTTCCTTACTGGCCAGGGTGTAGATGATGGGGTTCATTGCGGAATTGATGACGGCCAGAGCAATAAACCAGTGGGCTTTGTACAAGATAGAGCACTCCTTGACTCTGCAGGCCACATCGATGAGGAACAGGATGAACAGTGGAGACCAGCATGCAATGAAGACACTAACAACGATCACGACAGTCCTAAGGAGTGCCATGGACCGCTCCGAGTTATTGTGGTTGGTGACATTACGACTGCTGGACTTAACCAGTATGTAGATACGGGCATAGAGGATGACAATGGCAACCAAAATGGCTATGAAGATACTAATGCAGAACACAACATACTTTTTGGAGTACAGAGGCAAAATTGTTGAGCAGTCTGGTAAGTTGTTTATACAGTTCCAGCCGAGGATGGGGAGGGCACCCAAGGAAATTGAAATAAGCCAGCATGTACCAATGAGAAGGAACACTCTGTATTTTTTATTTGCGTCGTAAGGCCGCATTTTAATCATGGTCAAATGCCGCTCAATAGCTATCGCTAGCAAGCTGAAAGTGGAGGCTCCCAGGGCAACAAACATGCTACCTTCCCTAATGAACCAGATTGTGGAGGACAAGCTCAGAGTTTTCTTCCCAGACATAAGAATGTTTATTTTGTAAACAATCCCAGCTAAAAGATCACAGAGAGCTAGATTGCCAATAAAAAAGTACATGCGGTTGTGAAATTTATTGTTTTTCCATATGGCGATCAACACCATCAAATTTTCCAGGACTATGAAACTACATAGGATCAGAAAAGAAATAGTGGGCAGGTCTATTTTATCAGTTGCCTTTTCCCTTAAAATAAGCTTTCCTGTGTAATTATAATGCAGTACAATCAGAGAGTCCACCTCTTCATTTCCTTGAGGGCTGACAAGAGCATCAGGTGACATGGTAACTGCTGCCATCATTCGTTCCCTGATGGATCCTGGACTTTTCTTCTTCAGTATCACGAGAATATAGTTCCAATAATTTTCCACAAGAGGGAGATCAAGCTGCGTTCCTCCCAATGCTCCTCTGGGCAGGCGTTGTGTATCCCCAGCTCCAGCAAGCCTTGCATATTAATTCAGGAAAGTGGCTCTCAAACCAGGCTCTGAAAATAAAATCAACAAATGCAACATAAATATCGCTGTCTTCCCATGTTACCCAGTGCTTAAGCTGCAACACACCCCCAGGAGCCAAGGGGGTGGTGGCTGATGAGGCACCAAGGTCAAGGATTGCTGCACACCTCTCAAGGGAGCTGTAGGTAAGCTCAGGCACAGCCTGGATGCAGAAATACAAGGGAAATGTAGTGAAATGCTCAAAGGTGTTTTCCCCACTACAGAATTTCCATGCTGAGAAACACAAAGAAGAGCCATGAGAAGGACTAGCAAACAGACCCAGCAAGCCCCAGTGTGCACGGCAAGCAGCTCACTTCCTCTCAAAGAGACCTAAGTGCACACTGCGCTGCCAAAACCCTGCCCAACCATCACTGCCTCCACAGCAGCAGAGCAAATTCTATGCTGTCTAAGCTTGCTCTTGTTTGCCAAGCACACCCAGGGAAGGAAAGACCCTGAGAAAGTTGGTGTCAAGTCTTGATGCCAGTGTGCATGCTGCCAATGCCTAAAATAACTTCCCAGAGTAAATGGTATAAATTCATGCTATTTACAATTGAAAAGACACATTGAAAGCCAGTCATCCTAACGCCAATCCTACTTCCCATTCGAATTAGTTGGATTTCTGCTACCTTTTTAAAAATAAACATTGTAAGTCATATTTTGATAAGTATCATTTTTTATGGTTGATTTCACTTTTTTTTGTCCTTTGCATAAGTATACAGAACATATATTTAATGTTCTTGGGTTTTTTAAAAATAAAGAGTAGATACAGCAGATTTGTCTTTCTCAGAAATTCTGATTTTCTTTAAGTTACAACTTAGATTTACTGCATCTTCCTATGGACTTTGAGATTCCATTTTCATAGCAGATCTTCCAATAGGTATTTTTTAAAATAAATACCAGAAGAGATCTGCACAGTAAAAATATCAGAAGATGTCAGAAGCACTTACTCTTTTACCAAAAATGTTGCAGTTCAGTTGCTGCATACTCCAATGACAATCAGTGCTTATGCCCCAAATGTATGCACTGAGGACGAGCAAATGGCCAATTTTTCACTTTTCTAAGAAAGCAAGGATGGGGATAAGGACAGCTTGTTTCATGTGAATCCAATTTGTAATATTTTTTTTTCTGGGAAGGGTAAGAAAAAAGTTTATGCTGGATGGGAGGACACTTCTCATGGGCCTAAAATTAAATAACAGTTTAAGGAACTTCTTAAGAGCTAGAGCTCCTGACCACAGCATTTATTTATTCAAGGGTCACAAGCATTTTCCAAACACATTAAAAATACTTTCAAAGAACAGGTATCAAGGGAAGGAGGGATGGAGCCAGATGACCTTTAATGTCCCTTCCAACCTGAACCATTCTCTAATTTTATGATTCGATATGCAGGTTTCTTAAGATAAGAAAAATGTGTGGGCCACTGCTGACCCAAGACTGTTTTGGGCACTTGGGAAGTCAGAGGTGCATTTTCAAGTGCCTTCTGAGGATAAGGGGAGGAGCAAACCACATCCCAGATGAAAGTAAAGGGATTTAAAGGATGACACACACCCTATTTTCCCACCCTTCCTTTTCCTTGATTCCGTCCTTCAACAAAGAAGTCATCTGATAAAAGCCTACAGTGAAGTGACTTGAATTCTTTTACATTCAGGATGTTTTAAAATTACTTTCTGAGAAAATAATTTGGCGTTTACCCTTTGTTATTTCCCCATTCTAGTTAATAGGACCAAACTACGAGGTCCACTGGGAAAGACATCCAAGAAACACAGTTGCTGCTTGGTGTCCTTGGTCCTTTTTCACTCTGAAGATGATAGCAACCACCTCATTCCTTTCCCAGGAACTGAACTGGGCCCTTGAGCTGTTAGATTCTTTTCTGAAGCTTGATAACAGTGAAGCTCTCAACAGAAAAACTTCACCTCAGCTAAGGTTCAGTGTAATTGTAATTCAGTTACAATCTGTGCACTGTTATCACATAAACTGTCACAGTCTTTCATTGTATTGGCTTATAACAAAATCCCACTGTGTCCATATGAATTGCAAGTGCTTTCCACTGTAAAAGAAACAATTACTTTTGACTGGAAAAGTATTTGTTAATAATAGTTCAACCAGCAATACTCACCAGACTGGCTGATGACTGCCTGAGAGAATAATATTCCTCTCATTTAAGAGCACCACATGCAACAAAATAAATGTTTCTTTAAGTCATTTTCAAGTGAGTTATCACACTCATCTATCAAAGGGCAAATCTATTTCTTTCTGTGAAGAGAATTATACGCCAGACACAGGAGTTCATCAGCCACAACTCAGCAGATGTAAAGTGTCATGACTCTCCCAAAGGTAATGGTGCTATACCAGTTCCCCTGGCTGAAGGCAAGGATGATGCACTCAATCAGCAGAAATCATACAGTCTCTGCCATTGCTGGTAATTACTTCTCCTAAAATTATTATAGCAAACTTAGTATCACAAAAGTAAATCTTTGCCTCTGATGAGCTAGTAAGAAGACAATGAAAGTTGTGGCATTATTATTTGCCAAGACTCTCATTGATATCATGCATTTGAAAGACTTGAAAGTTAATATAAATAGTAATGTAATAAATTAGAATTTATTTCCAAATAATATCTTTCAGACATACTCTTCTTTTGTTTACCTCCTGCTTTGTAGCCGTTAAAGAAACTTTCTTTCTTTAACAATTAAAAAAATTAATGTTGGTTGTGCATTTTAATAAGACAGCGACAGCCAGGTTCAGGATAACCTGTGTCACAGCTTTGTGACAGCTCAACAATTTACTTCTCAAAACAAGTTTGCCCCAGTCACCTACTAGCTGCAAAGTATGGACTTCGGTTCAAAATACTTAAAAACCAACCTGAAGAACCTGTCTGTGGCATGTTGCTTGCCTAGCACTGCCATGGTTAGGTACCTCAGCAACCCAGAGTCCTGAAACCACTGGAAATGAGTTTTATTTTCTCTAAAGCAAAGAAGAGGATCCCTACTACTGCACCACCAGGTACCACTAGAAGGATAAATCTCTTTGCAGTGCAGGGGCAGTCTGGCTGTACTTCCTCATGGTTGTGCTGGCTAAAACAGTGACTGCTGAATTACACAAATTAAGAACCACAGTGAATTACACAATGTCAAGAACCACAGTCATGTGCAGGACAATTCAGCTACCTTCTCCAGCTATTTGGCTGACGTCTGTCATCCCAGCTCCAAGGATAGAGAGAGCAGCTGGGATCAGCTGTGAGCACCAAGATATCGCCCATCCTGCACAATCTTTTTGCCCACCACGCTTTGAGGTTTCTCCTGTGGGTAATGTGGTCTCCTGAAGAGGTCAAGGATTCTGTCAGGGTCAAGCACTCTTTCAAATTAGAACAGGGGCACTTTACCATGGATAACACTTCTAGGGTCCACCAGTGTCTGTATGGTCCCCCTGCCACACATGCCATGAAAGAAGCAATGCTGTGTGGAAGGTCACAGGCCCTTGACCTGCCCTACTGCAAGACAAACCTCCTCCGTGTTCTCTAACTGCACCACGAAGTGGAACAGGTAGAAACTCAGGGTCACAGCTCTCATTGGCTGTCCTGGCCTGCAGCTTTTCTCTGGGAATATGCAAATCCCAGGGACAGGAGGCAACAGGGAACCTGTGATAATGGGGATGCCAAAACCCTTCAGCAACCATCTCCCTCCTGTACATCTCTGCTCTCTGTTTCCAGTGGGCTCTCTGGTTATGAGTCCCACAGGGAGCTGAGGGCTTTTACCATCTCATGAGTCACTGGGCACTTTGTATCTAAAAGAAGTAAGAAATTCCTGTATTCAAAAAGTGAGCCAAACTGCTCTCAATTTTCCTGAAGTCAAAGCAACAAGTGAGAATAAAGTGAGCATAGGACTTGACCTTCCTCTACCTACATTTGAAGAACAGTAGTTCTTCAAAGTGTAGAAGAACATACGATACCCTGCATTCAGTACACTCGTAATTTCATTGGAATTGTATTTTCCTGTTTTCCAAATAGCCACAAAAAGACTTCACTGAAGAAACCGGATGCCCCTTCACCACCACCACCACCACCACCACCATCACATTCCAGTTCTTCCTTCTCTTCCAAGTATAATGATACACTTTGGCCAAAAAAAAGAATTTCAAAAATGGCAAAGGGAAAGACAAGAATGCAAATCCTAAACCAAACTTTTTTATATTTTATGTATCTGTAAAGCCTTCCAAATGAAAAGTAAACACGTGTAATTTATCAGGCACACCCTGGTAGTTTCATTAACAGGAAGGGGTTTTGGGAATAGCAGCACATTTCAGTACACATTTCCACTGAAATGAAGCTATGCTAGATGCAAATGAAGTTTAGACAATAAACATCTGCTACAGAAAAAAAGTCTTAGACAACTCAAATAAACTTAAAAAGGATTTTTTTCTTAAGTGAATGTGCTAGCGCTTACAGCCTCAGAAAAAAAAATAGTTATTTTTCTTGGCTTCTGGCTTTTAGACAAGAGTTTGAATTTTGTAATGCCGAGTAGCACACATGCACACCTCACAGGGGAGCTCCCGGACGGTTTAATTCGTGGTCGTTAAAGGAAAGGCACTTTGACTTCTTCCCCAGTCTCCCAGAGCTCCCGACCTATTCCCCGCACTCCAAACTTCAGCAATTGTTCTCAAATTTCCATTAGCGCTGCGGCCTGAGACTTCTGGAGTGACAAACATCTTGTTTAAGTTACCCGACGTGTCCGCGGCGTGACACACAGGGCACCCCGCTCTACTCACGGGGTGTGCGGACCCCCAGCCCCGGGGTTCCCACGCGGTTCCGCTCCAGCCACGACCCCTTTCCGCCACTCCCCGAGCGGTGCCGTCCCGCTCCCCAGCCGGACCGGCACGGCGCTCCCAGCCCGGCGGGACGGGGACACCTCGGCCGCGCTGGCCGCAGCGGG
>VZTN01026439.1:25351-45669 GCA_013400515.1 Erpornis zantholeuca
TAGTGCTTAAACCGCTCTTTGGGCAGCAGGGGTGAAAATGTGAGGTGGCAGAGCCCACCGCCGGGTATTTATACCGTCCAGAAGAATGCGAGGTGGAGGGTTACTCGGGTCGAGAGATCAGAATGTTCAAGTGAGGTTGTACGTATGCTGGATCTGCTCCTCTGTTTCACCGTGTTCAGAAACGCGACCTTCAGGGAGACTGAGTCGAGAAGCACAGGGTAAAACATTCAGAAATTCTCAGTAAAAGTACTTCTGGTTTGACCCAGGACTGCCGATTACAGCATGCTCCTGGACAGGTACCTCTTGACAGAGTTATTGACTGAATAATAGCAACCCAAGGATAGCGATAGGCACGTGGATTGAATCAGTGACGGCAGCAGCACTCTGAAAAAGAAGTTGGAACTTGGATCCCACAAGTGTCTTATTTAAATATACTTGTAAGATGCTTGTAGGTACAGCAAATCTTTCTGTCAGAAGTGCATACGATAAGCTGGCAAACAGGAGCTCTACAGCAACCTTGCTAAGAATAGGGTGGCCTATCAGCTCACAGCAATCAGTGTTTTCCTTGGGAGTCTCCTGTCTGGACCTGAGCATCATCACGCTTTGGAGTCATGCCATGGGCTCGGCTGTCAGGTTGCCTGCACTGCTGTTCTGCAGGGAAGAAAAGTCCTGGAAGAAAGCAGAACCCTGCTTTTTATAGCGAGAAGTTTTAACTGATGTAGCAGAACAAAATTGTTTCTGTGACTGCTTTTTATCTACTGAAGAGGAGTAATAAAACTCTTCTGGTTTGGTAGGAAATGAGCACTACACATGAGCAAAATGGTGGTAAATTGCTTCCAAGCTGATGGATCCAATGGATATGGCCCCACTTAGCTATGGACAGGACTCCTCCCACATCGTGTGCTGTGTGAAAGCTGCTCTCTTGTGTGAAACAAAAGAGCAAAACTCCTTCCATGTCACATAAAGGTACACACCACGTTTTGGAAAAGGGGAACTCAGGACTGTGAATCACTACTCTCCCATTTCTCAGAAAAGCCTTGTTCTACAAATTCCCTGAAAACCACCCCAGGAACCTCTGTAGTCCTCTTGGCAGTGGCTTGCTACACACCATCAAGATCCCGTTCTTGTATAGTAGATGTAAGTAGCCCATATCCTGGCTCTGTGTTCTGCTGTTGTTCCTTTTTATTTTCCCCTCTGTCCTTGTTTTTCCTTTACTACCTTTTGGTTACTTGGAGAGGGAAGCAATAATAAAAACAAGAATAAATAATTTTTCTTACCAAACTGTCATGAATGAGGGGACAAGATACTACCACCACAAAGATTCTTTTGGCAATAGTGCCAGGAGGTGGCAAACTGTGTCCTGCTGCCTGTGATGGCTTTAAATTGCCTTCAGTTGGGCTTACCACCACCAGCAACCCACAGAAGCAGCTAACAAGACCCCACTACAGTAGAAGGGAAGTGGTGTATCCATGGGGAGGGTCAGATGTTATCTCTGACTGTGACTTCTGGTGGTGTCTGAAACCACCTTGGTTGCAAAGCACTGTGAGCAATGCAACAGATGTTATCAGATGTTATCTCTGACTGAGACTTCTAGTGGTGTCTGAAATCACCTTTGTTGCAAAGCACTGTGAGCAATGCAGTCCCACCAAGTGAGCACAGCGATCTCATGCCCTAGCTTTCCTCTCTGTCATGGGAAACTCACTTCATCCACAGCTGTAGTGCAAGGGTGTCTGGTTCATCAGCAGCCAGTGGTTTCTTGCAGATGCCTCTTGACCCCTGTGGTTGCAGTGGCTGCTGATGTCATTGAAGGAGGTAGGTGGCAGGATACCAAAGAGCAAGCTGGAGAAGCCACCCAGGAATGAAGGGCGGTGGAGAGTCCCTGTTCAGAGGCTGCAGGGGATTTTCCTAGAGTGCCATCTCAAGCCAAAACAACTGCTGGCAAAAACCTCCAGAGAGCTCAGCCTCTTTCGCAATAGGGGATACAACCCACTGGTTCAATTCCAAATGTCATGCAACAGCCAGTGAGAATCCCATGGAGAGCTTTCCATGAAGATCTCAACCTTAAAAGAAATTATGGTTTTTGTGGTAGAGAGATTAATGACTAAGAAAGACACAGAAAGAGAAGGCCAGGAGCAGTGATGAATTTTCACAGCAACAGGAGGTTAACAGCTCAGTTTTCTGGGGGTGAGAAGTCCTTTCTGCCCTGGAAATTCCAGAGTGATTGGGCAAACAGAATGAATAATGGGAAAGCACTATTTGCTGATATTATTGGGGGTGTCTGCCAGTGAAACTAAAACTGAGAACAAGATGTTTCCAAGACCTAGAGGTCCTGAGTGACCTGATGATAAAGTACAGTGTTCATTTACATGCTGCTAAATGAAACATAGAAAAACAACTCTAGTAATAGATGCAGGAATTCGTGTGGAGAGTTAATACTCAGAAGAGAGGTCTTTGTGGATAGTCCTTAAAAAGAAACTGACCTTCATTACCTGTCAAGGGGAAACTGAATTCTGGGAATGAGTAAGAAAGGAAAGAAGAACAAAATGAAAACATGGTTGAGCTCTTCTGTGAGCTTGGCACACTGTAAGTGTCTGTGATTGTTTCATCTCCTGTTTTTTCAAAAACGAAAAGGCAAAAAAGGCAATGGAATAGTTAGAAAAGTTATCCATGAAGGGAAAATTCAGGTTGGCTAGGGCTAATCAATGGTCCAAAAGAAGATGGAAAAAGCACAAGATGGAATACCTGAAAACACAAAGACACAAATTTTTAACAACATACTGATGACTTGCAGAAACTAATGAACATGAGAGAAAAACTGGTTAAACCAAGTAGAGGAAACCATTTGGAGTGAAGGGCTGCCAATGGCTGTTAAATACAATGAGAAGGCAGTGCAGGGCACAATGGCTGGGAGTCATAGGCAGAGTTGTGCACAATTCCATCTCCAAAGTTGCCGTGGGCCAAATCCTGTCTGGGCTCTTTTCTTCTATGTTCTTAATTAAGTGTGGTCTTGACGAATGAGCAAGCCATGGCACATTTAAAAGTGTGTCTGTTGCCCACTTTAGCAATATATTGAAAAAAGGAGATGTTTCTCTAGGGGATTTATGCTGGGCATGGCAGGGCAAGAGTCAGCAGAGGGACTCGGAGGGAGAAGGCTCAGAGAATGCCATGGGCTCAGCAAATGTCCTAGTGAAGTTATCTGAATGGTCCTGGGCCTCCCAGCACCCTGAGACAGCCAATGGATTTGCTTTTCTCTCGTGGGTTTTATGTGGAGAATAACTGGTTAAGGAAAGGGTGTTTTTTTCCGAATGCAGCATTTGGTCCAATGAATGCAGTGCAGAATGAATGCCACTGATATACATGGGTTTTCAGCACATGCTTTAAACTTAGGAAAGTGGTTAAAGTTACTTCTATTTACAGATAGATAAAATATATAAATATGCAATAAAAGCTGAAGTTACCCTCAGATGAAAGATATTGTGGTTTCTCCACAAACAAAACAGATAATGTTTCAAGATTAATATTATCCTTCTCATGCAGTAGTTACAATTAAGTCCTTGGAGAATCTCTTTTTTCTGTTAACAGTTTAGGGCATGATAAAATCTTTGTAATATTTGTCAAGATCATGCAATGTTTTATTAATGCATTAGTTATAATTTCTTCATACTGACATTCATCCAATGCTTACAGGTCTGTCATTGATTTACTTGCCTGAAGTTACTGAATTAATGCTTCGTCAGTTGGAAAATCAATAACTTATTTTGGCTGTTTTGGTATGAAAGTTAAACAGCAGCAAGGCAATTTTAAAATTACGGTTCAAAACAGTATGGTATTTTTGTGATTTGGCGATAGCATAATTTAGCTCTCTACTTTTCTACTGCTGCTGAACTACCATCTTTATATTAACTGATGTATTATGCATTATTCCATCTAGAAGATGAAGTGCTGCACACTTTTTATTTCTAACACCATTTTTGTTCTTATTTCTGTGACTCCAGCTCGGTGTTAAGACAATATTAAATGTAATACTATTTAAATTAGTAATCATTAAAAGACAAATAAGTTTAATTAATATTTTAGTTGAATATAAAAAAATAAAACCAAAATGGGAGAATATTTATTTGGAGTGCTTTTAAATCATAAAATCTGCAGTGATTGAAATGTTTTGGATACTACATCAAAGAAGAAATCTGTCAATAATTTTAAAATATAAGCAAATTCAAAAACTATGACTTCAAAACTGTGACTTTTCTCATCTCACTTGTATACCATGGCACATGTGTAAGTAAATGCTCATAGGACATATTTCTGTTGCAAGTTTTATATTAACTTCTGGGATCACGTGCTGAACTCTGTCTGCCTCTGCAACTGATACCTTCCTCTAGGGATAAGGGGGCAGATGCTCAGAGCATGGCCAGATATTTATTGTTATTGTTAACATTAAGACTGACTCAGCTCAATGTCCAGCACTGTGCAGATTGCACATGTTAAAGGAAAGATATCTGTTATCACAGCACTTCCAGCCAGACATGATGTAAAAAGTGAAATGCAGAGAAAGGAGAAGGAAGTGAGTTCAGTCAAATAGCTCCTTGGGTTTCCCCGTCTGCATCCTGCTGCTCAACACTCCAGACATGAAGACTACATCATTGTCTGAAGGCTTGTCCCTCCTTTCTTTCCTGCACATTATTCCCATCCTTCCCCCGTAGTTGCAGTCTCCTCCCCTGCACTGAGCCTCAGGGTACCAGAGGGAGATGCCCAGGGTGACCTGGGCCAGCTCATGTGAATGCCACTGCTGCAGCATCACCCATCACCCCCAGGCCCTGCAGAGCTCCTGCTGCCTAGGCTGCCTCCATGGGATCCAGTCCTGGTGATGGGCATTCCCACACCCCTGCAAGGCAGAGCATGGCTGAGGCATGGTGCTCACTGCCAAATCCATGGGCACAGCTCCATGCACACCTTCCCTGGAGGAGTGCTACGCTTCCCTAACAGAGCATCACGTGATGGGAATGCGCACATGCGCTTTGGAGCAGGCTGACCCTCTTTTGTTTTTTCATCTTCTAGTAAAACCAAAAGAATAGACTGAAAGAATGGAAAAACTCAGCTCTCAGCAAGAGAGTCAAAAAAGTGTGAAGACCGTAGGTGATCTGATTGAACTCCTTCTAAGCTAGCCAAGTACTACTGTATGACTTAAAATCAAAGTAAAATTGAGGGTTTTGAATAGAATTTACAGTAAAAAAACAGTTTTTACAAATTTTTACAAAAAGAAAGTTAAGCAAGCAGAGACTAAGCATATGTTATCAAAGAAAGATGGAGATAGAATCATTTGATAGTTTGGGTTGAACCTTAAATATCACCTGGTGCCACCTCCATGGCCATAGGTAGGGACATCTTCCAGGAGACAGGTTACTTAAAGCTGCACCCAACCCGGCCTTGAACACTTCTGGGGATGGGGCATCCACAGCTTTTCTGGGAAACTTGTGCCAGTCCCTCATCTCCAACTAAAGAATTTCTTCCTGATATGTAGTGTAAATCTACTGTCTTTCAGTTTAAAGCCATTCCCCCTTGTCCTACGACTTCAAACCCTGGTAAAAACTCCCTCTCCAGCATTCCTGTTAGTCCCTTGCAAGGAATGGAAGGCCGCAATTAGGTCACCCTGAAGTCTTCTCTTCTCCAGTCCCAAATCTTGCAGCCTGTCCTTGTAGGAGAGGGCCTGATTCAAGCCTCAGGCCATCTTTGTGGCCCTCCTCTGGACTCTCTCCAACAGGCCTCATCTTTGTTGTGTTGGGGACCCCAGGGCTGGATGCAGTGTTCCCAGTGGGGTCTCACCAGAGCAGAGCAGAGGGGCAGAATCTCCCCCTGGCCCTGCTGGCTATGCTTTGGATGAGCCCAGGGTACAATTGGCTTTCCAGGCTGCACGCATGCAGTGCTGAGGCATATTGAGCTTTTTGTTCACCAACACACTCAGGTCCTTCTTGGAAGGATGCAACTTTTTAGGAGTCTTGAAGGCCTGGGACAGGCCAAAAAAAAATTTACTGGGTTTTTGGAACATCTTGGTGAAAATGAACCTCTTTTGGGACAGCACAAGAGCACAAAGCAAGAAGGTTTTCCTCTGAGTTTGTACTGATACAATGCTTTTGTAATGCTGGAAGATTGTACTTTGTTTCACTCTGATGCTTGATGTGCTCTATTTAACTATTATAATTAACAGTGGGGTATGATTTTCTTGCCTTGCTGAGGTAAGTTGAAGGTATTGCTGCCCTGTTATCTTATCAACTATTCTGCTGTAAGTTGTCAACATCTCCATAAAGACAATCTAGAGCTCCGTGTTTTTCCTTTAAACCATCAGCCCCCATGTTGTACTCTGGGCTGCAGAGCGCCGTGGGTTCAAGTGGGTCTAACATCAGCCTTGCTGTCTCCTTTGAGAGGCATACCATAACTCAGGCAGGTATGGTAAACTGTGATTTTAAGGTCATTAGTGTCTGGGAGCCTGGAAAGAGGCCACCTCACATGGCCAGGCCCTCATCTCTGGGTTGGAGTAAGGACCATAGCAAGGGCTGGTTATGGGGTCATGGCCACCCTTGGTACAGATGGAGAACAGCAGGAGATGGGGCTGGAGATACATCCCTATAATGATTAGTGCCTCCAGGCCCCTGACAATGAATCACCTCTGCTGAGCCCATGGGGGGTCATGAGTCAGAATTCTGAGATATGCCATGCTTTAAAACAGCACAGCTGTGCCCAGATCAAGCTTAATCCGTTAATTGCCTTAGGTTTTAACTTTTATATTTTTCAAATCCTGTACTGCTAGTGTAACTCTGAAGTTTCCTGTAGCTTGTTAAGTGCTGTTCTCTATGCTAAGACAGACATAACAAAGCCTCTCTAGCTTGCTCTCCAAGGACACCCAGACTGGTCTAGGCTGAAATACTGTAAACCATCATCTTGGGGAGAGGGGGGAAAGCTTGGGGAAATTCCATCACTGGCTGGGTTCTGGTTGGTGAATTTATGCTGATATAAAAGTGGGAAGAACTCGTGACCTGGGTCATCCATTTTGGGATCCACTGAGGCAGAACCCTCTGGAGTCCAAAGTGTGCACCTGAAGGTCTTTCAAATAAATACCACCCTTTTCCCTTTATTCCTGTCTAGTCTCTGTTTCTAGGTAGCCATTTAAGGCATCAGCATCATAATGAGTTATCTTCTCTCTAAATGTCTCCAAATTCTCTCAAAGCCTATTTTGGAAAACACAATTCCAGTTGTGTTTGAGGCTCACTTGCAGTGTGGAGGGACCATATGGCCAATTACATTTTGGCTACCGCCAGCTTGGACAAGTCACTGCTGACAAGACACAGGAGGAGCCAAGCAGGAGACTCATAGTGGGACATCTGGAAGTAAGATGTGGAAACCTAACACATATTCCCTTAACAGCACAAATAAATAGATACCTAGACCAGACCTAAGTTATCCAGGTAATAGAGGGATGGAAAGAAAGAGGCCTTTAAGGGTCTCTATGTCTGCAGAGCATGGTAGCATATCTGTCTGCAGGCAACCTGGATTAAGGATACTTACACCACCCCTAAAATCTGCTTGGGAAGACCAGAAACTCCTAGGAAGCCCACGTTCCCTCATAACCCAGTTCACTTACTCTACAGTGACCGTATGACACAGACACAGAGGGAAAGCACTTCAAACAGAAGCTGCTATTTGTATTAGCAGCATACCAGGCTAAAATCTGTACCCAGTCTGAGTGTAAAGGCATTTCATTCTAGGCACTGGAATTCTATCTGTCTCTTCCATGAGAAATTTATATGCTGAGAATGATTATGAGGAAAGAAAGAAGAAGTGGAAGTGAGTAGGCAAAGAATAAACATTTTAAAAAAGATAATAGACTGATTTCAAAAGCCATTGAGAAATTCTGAGAAATTACCAGGGCTAAGAGCAGCTGAGAGTGCTCAGAAATGTTAAAAATCCAGCATATGTATTGACTTTGTAATAATGACTCAACATTATTAGAAAAGTAGAAAACAAGCACTGTTCAGAAAAGAGCCCTAGAGGAGACACAGCAGCCCCTTAATGTTCATATGCACTGCTCTCTTTAACATCTGTTTCCCTTTACACAGGAGATAAATTCCTCACATACCACACAGCATTCCTTAAGAAGTGTTATTACTTGCTGAAACAAGAAGTTCCCCAGAAGCACTGTGTGCCACTGCTGTCAATCAGACTTTAAGAGCTTTTTAGGAGCTAATGGGCGGCGTGTTTGTTGCTGTTTCGTGGAACACGATGGCTGAGGTGTCACATCTGGGCATTATTTACACAGTAAGGGTCTGTGTAAATAATGCCCAGATGGCAATGTGGCCTGCAGGCGAGACAGGATTGTGTCGCTGAGCGGAGCTGGGTTGCTGGCGGAAGACCTGAAGATGAGTGAGCCTGCCAGATGCTTTCACACGTATCCACATGATGCCGTCCATACCTGCACATAAAATAGTGGCAAGTTGTTGTAAAGTTTGGAATGTGTTTTTCACTGTGTCTGTGCGGTGCGAGGCAGTGCAGTGTGGTGACGCCCACGCTGCCAGCCAGACACCACAGCCTTATTGCTCCTCTGGCATGGGACACTCCTCTGTGACTGCCTCTGCTAACTAATGCATATTCGTGGTGACCTTCTTGGTGACATCTTACCACCTCTGTAGTACCTAATACTAGTACCTAATCCTGTCCGTGGGATTCTCAAGGTTGTAACTCAGGCTCATGTCCTTACTGCATGCTATACACTTAAGTTACTTGTTTTATTAACTTCTTCAACACTAAGCCCTTTTCTGGGTAGCAGTGTACACACAAGATGAAATATTGGCCTTTTTATGCCAACAAAAGACAAAGATTCTCATTGATATTAAAGGTCCTTGTTATTCCTATTTCTCAAGGCTCCTCTTGATCCATATCTTCTCCTTAGTGCACACTTCACCTTTTTATATGCCTCACTTTTTTCAGAATGTCAGGTTCTCCAGCTACTGAATCTTTTTTTCCTATTTAATTTCCCATACTAAGTATTCCTATATTCCTACATATTTCTATAACTCTACTTTCTTCTCTTAGGCTTGAAACCTCTGACACCAATCTTCCTTTGCCAAAATGCCTGCTTCTTTCATACGTCTTTTCTCCTCATTGCTACTCTTTTAAATTCTTCTAACGACAGCAATATTTAAAAAAAACATCAGTGGTACCAAAAATTATCTTCTGGTTTGTTTAGTGATACAGCTCATAGGCTCCCAGGTATCTCTGGAGCAGGAACAACTTGCTTAAGTATGATGGTGTCCATCAAACCTTGTCTCTAGAGTCTACAGCAGAGCTGAAGGCAAATAGATGTGGAACTAGATGCAGTTCATGGGTCACCTGATATCTGAGGTGGTGGATCTATGGCCTGAGGAGAAGCATTGCTCATAATAACTTCTCCCACCTCCAGAGAAGAGTAGGAATGTGTGTCTCCAGGGCACATATTTTCTGGGATGTTTTTGGAATAGTGTTATTTATGCCCCACCCATTGGCAAGCCTGGGAAGAAAAGACATAATCAAAGCCTTATTTAGCTTAAATACAGATCTCTCTGGTTCTGGAACACAAATCCTTCATTTGCATCTGTGCTGATGGTCATGTAGAGTGTATGGACACAGAACAGTTACCAGTGCCATTGTTCCAGTTGTTACTGGGTAACTGTGCATGCACTGGGGAGGGAAAAGAAAAGGGGACATAAACACTGCAGCAGGACCATCATGGCTGTAAGTTGCTGTAATACATTAGTGCAAAAGATACAAGTATATGTCTCAGCATCCATGGCATTCTGCTGCATGCAATTTCAGACCTCTGCCTTGTTTAGACACCCTGCCCACCCACCCCGCTGGGATCGGCAGCATAGGAAACAGAATAGCATGGGAAATGGAATGAGCCCAAGATAGAGGATTGCTTGCACATTTACACTTCAACCCCAAGCAGCTGAAAGCCTCAGGAGCTAGACTTAGTCAGGGAAGACCAGAAAGCAGAATCCAAAGCTCAACATGAAATTAAATGCAAAATCTGTCATATTTCTCTGTATTTTCTTCAGTTTTCCCTGGAGCTGTGTAAAGGCCTGTAAATCTTGCTGATGCTTTCATTTCTTATAAAGAACAGTCTTCTAAAGAAAACAGTAAGTTACACGTAGGAGAAAATTTTACATAATGAAATAAAGATGTTATAAGCTGTTTACCTCTCATTCTCAGAGCTGGTTTATATTTGTGGTAATTATTTTTCAAGAAGTACAGATATACATTTATAAGAATCTCTTATTTTTCTATTTCATTGACAAAAATCAGTTTCTGCATCAAATTGCTACTACTATATCACTTTTCTGTGTATCTTTAGGTTTTAGTGTTCATTTTTAATAGCTAATGAATAAGCTGTCATTACAAAACAATGGAGGGGTTTGATGTTACAGTACTCCCAAGTTCTGTGGAACCTGGACCAGCACGAATTTTTTAGTCAAAGACCAGTGTGTCTAGGAGTGGATGTCAACACACAGAGTTGTTATTTGGGCTGAGTGCACATCAAAAATGTTGTTCTGATAAGAACATATCAGGGGATCTGCAACACAATATTTTATGTAACACCAACACGGTATTTCAGGCTACAAGGGTGCAGACTCTCTATACCAGACACAAAGAGAGAGATCAGTAAATGAATGACTGTGTTCTGTTTTCACTTGAAGCACCTTGCCACTGTTAATTCTGATGGGAACTGTACGTGCCCATGTACCGTGCACAGGGGACAGTGGCTGTGTGGCTAATCTTTGTGTCTGTATCAATCACCTTTTCTTTCTAAATGCTGGTTTATAGCCATTCCTTTTCTTATAGGTCATTGTCTCATGCTGCCTCAGAACAGAGATGTCCTTGTTCTGGAAGACAAAGAAGCAACACACGATAGTGGCTGTGGAGAAAAATAATTTGCAGCCTTACAGTTTATTTTCAGACTTTAGAGATTTGTATAAGAGATTAATTCTGTCAGGTTTGCACTTTTAAATCAATACAACTTTCACTTAATTTCCTCATCACTTTGTGAAACAGCAAATTAAGTGTTCTTATTCCCAACTATTAATTTGATTATGGTCCAGATATGATGCATTCCAGCTCTGAATTGCTCGTCAAAACTTCAGCCTGAAGACAGTGAAACTAATAGACATTTTCCAGTTGACTGGGGCCCACACTATCTGACTTCAACACCTAATGCTTTGAAACCTACTTATGTAGAAATGATATTTTGTCAGTGGCATTACCTGGATGTCCTGTAAATCAGGATTTTGAAGAGCAGGGAAAGATGTAAGAAAGACTGGAAAAAGTTTGATTCTCTTTGTGATACCTTCCTTCGACACATAGCAAATTTCCAAGGATTCTGGGCAAGTAGAAATGCCATTTAAAGAGTATTTTCTTCCAAGAAATCTCATCCATAATGTAGGCATACAACAGCTTATAGATAGATGGGCTTTGGAAAAAAATTTGCCTTGAGTGCTGTTTGGTGATTTCAAAATCTGCTTTGTATTCATATATAGTTCCAAGTGTTGATTTTGAAGTATTGGTGAAAATAGCTATGTTACCAAATTTCTGTGTGTACATCTTGTACCTTTTGCATTCTCCTCTTGGTTTCCTTTCACTGCGTTTAGTCAGTGGGTTGCCTTCAGATGAATCTGAAAACATCAACTGTTGTGTCACTAGAAAGCAGTTTGTGTGTTACCTTAGAGTGGTTTCTTAAGACCTCCATAAACAGAAGCTTTCTATGTGAATAATTTCTAATTATTCTTTTAAAGTTCCAGACAGAGCTGGATCTTTATGTAAATTTATTCACTTGAAATTATTTACATGGGTTCTTTGCTAAAGTTTTTTCTCCCTCAGCCATTTAAAGAGAAAAAATGAAAAAATATGTTGTTTGTTTTGGAATTGAATCCAACAGACCTTGTGCCTCTTGCTCTATAAAGATTTTCAGCATATTCTCACAGTCTCCAAGAGATATGCATATGATAAAAAGTGGACTGTAATAACAGAGGTGTATGAGGTGAGACAACTAGCTACCACTATGAGCTTTGAAGTTTCACTCATGATTTCCTTTTGGAGAACTTCTGTGATCTGTATTTGCTGTCCTGCACTAATGGTCATGCTGGCAGGGGCTGATATTTTTATAAGTTTGTTTGGTGAGTTTTCTCTTGAACCTTGGTTATTGTCCTATCAGTTAAGGTCCTCTAATGTATGTCTAGCTTAAAATAATGTGGCTTAAAATAGTTTGTTTGGTATGAATTTTTCCTGTAACAAGAGTGGAGAATTGGGCATGATTCCCTAGCACAGAAGGAAAAGAAATGACACACTCTCTTAATTGTTGTTCTGGAATGTGACGTGATTCCAGGTATGATCACGTGGCCACTTGTTAGAGATAACAAAGCTGAGAAGCTTTCCTCACAAATGCTAGGCTGTGGGTCATATGAGGCTGCAAAGATAAAGCATCTGCCTGTACCTCTTATACAAGACTCTATTCCTTCTCTTTCTCTTCCCCAGGAGAGCTGGAGGAATACTCACTAGTACTGCGGTCTCAGCAATATCCTCTTCAAGTGTCTTCTTACAGCAGTGAAGAGGTCCCCACTCAGAAAATGAGGACCAGAGTATTTGTGTAGATTAGATCTGTTTCACAGAGGGGGAAGGGATGTGCCGACCCACTCGGCTGACTATTTTTAGCTGTCATGAATAATCACAGGATGTAGGGGGAAGCATATCTCAAGAGATCACCCACAAAAGGAGTGAATTAATAGCAGAAGTGCTATAAATATACAGGGGATGGATGACTTGAGTGAGAGTGGCTACTTTAATGGATGAACTGTAGAAAATTGCAGGAGGGAGATGTGTGTGTGGCAAAGCAACAGGAGTTTTCATTAGCATATAATCTCAGAGACAAGCTCAGGATTTATTGGTAGAAAATGTCTCTTGAAGGCTGTTGGGGTTTTTGCCCCTTTTTCTATAGCATACATTCTTAACTCTTGTGTTCTGCTTTTTCTTGACTTTTGTGTTGCTTAGCTTTTCCATTGTCTGTGGAATATCTTCTTTATTGCTGTCATTCATTAATCTTTTATTAAGAAAGCACCACAAAGGCAAATGGATCCTTTAGGATCCTTCAGTACTAGTCTGATATGAGTGGCCTGATAAAGGAAGTTGAAACCAAAGAGAAAATTCTCCCAGGCTGTTCCCAGAGCAGTTGCACTTTCTGAAGAAATTCTTCTGTGTTTGATTGAAAAGAAGTAGTATCTGAGGCAGAATGAAGCCAAAGACTTGTCACAGTGAGCAGGAACAGGTCGATTTCTGGATGTCAAATGCCATGTTATTGGTGATGTGCAGAACTTCTTCCAGCACTGCTACAAAAGACACCTTCTCAGGAGCCCAGCTCCCTGTGAAGTAAAGTGTGATCATTGTTTGGAAACTTGCCATCCCTGGTTATAATTAGTTATGAACTGGTTTGGTGTGAGTAATCACTGCCATGGTTCTGTGGGCCCAGGTGTATGCATTCCTCCTTTTCTGTGTGATAGAACTGTTCACTCCAGGGCATTAAGAGATTTTTACAGTCGGAATTAATGAGTAGTGTGTCCCAGAATATTGATACAAAACATATGGGTACTCTTTACTGAGACATATGTATTTATGTACTGCAAGTATTATTGCCTCTTCATATTTTCATGTCTGCTGGATTGCCTTGAAAGATGTCCTAATGTTTATGTTATGTTTATGTTTATGTTATGTTTATATCCTAGTGTTAGGACGTGCTAAATGGTCTATGACAGACACCAGGGACTTTGGAAGGTCTGAACTGCTTTTTTGGTTGCAAGAGGAAGACTTCTGCTAAGAAACACCTGTGGCATTGGAATTCTTCCGTTCCTTCTAGGGCAGCAGACTTGTATTTAATTTCTGCAGCTTTTTGAATCATTTTACTGGTCACTTAGAGGGGGGAAAGGAACTGGTAATTCCCACCTGACTAAAGCAGAAACAAATGTGATTTTGGAAGATGGACAGATGTCCCTGCTTGGATTCTGTGCTGTTCAGAGATATCTGCCTATTGAGACTGCTGCACACCATAGTTTGCAAAACACATTTCTATGTAGAACACGTCAGACTGATCAGGCAACAAAGTCTAAATAAGCCTTAACTATAAAATTTGCTTAAATTACTGCTTGTCTAAAGTGAATCAGAGGTAGTTCCTGTTTAATTGTTAATCTGAGAACAAAATTAGCTGATGTTTCACAAACTAATGCTTTATTCACTCAAAGTATTTTGTAAATTGTGTTGAACAGTGGAAAGATGCCAAGGTGTTTGTATTTGTAACGTATTTTATTTTCTCTTTGTGATTTCCTACATGAAGGTTAGGTTCCTATTGTGTTGAAAATAAAAGCACAGGCAGTTCCACTGAGCCTTTTTAGTTTTATTTTAAAATGACCAATGTGTTAGTATGCAAGTTGGCTGAGGTGGTATGGCAGAAGTTTTCATTATAATGTGATGCAAAAAATTGATTTACCTCAGCTCTCATAGTGCAGCTTTTGAACAAATAATGTTGAACTGCCACAAACAAGGTTAAACATCTAATGCATCTTCGACAATTACAAGAAATGCTGTAAAAATAACTAGGATTAAGGGCAGCACAATTGGTGGCCTGGCACAGGGCCGTCGCAGGGACCACTGCACACTGCTGTGGGAGAGGGAGGATTTTTGCTTCTTGGGTTCATTGCATCCTGCTGGGATTGTGGAGAGGAAGTGCTAAAGGGTTTGTGCTAAAGTGCTCTGAGATTTTTGAGGTGTAATAACACAGCAGCAATGTTGCTGGGGCACCTTTCTTGGCCACCTGGAGAGGATATAGCCAGGGCTGGCTCTGGAGGGGCTGCCCGCCCAGCCCTCCATGCCTCATTATGCTGGGAGAGCCAGAGGCATCTTCAGATACAGTTCAACAGGTATCAAATCTGACAGCATAACCCCACGTAAAGGGTGTGATAGGCAAAAAGCAATCAGCCAAGAAAATCTGTGTTAAGGCTCACTTTCAAGTTCTCTGCTTTGTACTAATCTCTCTCTAATTCTGCATACAACTAGCACAGACCAAAGGCAGCCTGTGAGAGAAGCCTGTGTGGACATGCAATATTACCATGTTGCTCATTGCTGTGATCCCTGGCACAGGAAGAAATCTTGTCTGAAAAAGAATTTATATTCATTTTTCTTTATCAGAAGCTGTTTGATCACCAATTTTAAACAGCTTAAAGCATAAAAGGAGATAAAAATCAGCAATCATGAGGCTGTGAAGAGAAAGTACAACAGATTTTGTCAGTTTCTTTGACATGTAAGTTTTCAGGTTGTGAAATACCTTTGTTATATTTTTGAGAAATAAATTTTGCTCTTGCAGTGGGTGCAGAGTATGATTACTTTGGAGCCACACATTAAAAAGACAATCTGAGGTGCCAACTGATAATAAATTTCAGGCAGAATGCAACTAAAACTGAATCTCTTGATTCCTGGTAAGCTGCCTGAAATGAATATTTAAGGAATTTGACTTCAGCAAGAACCATAGATGTTACATGCTCACCCATTGTCATATAGCCAACTCCTGACGCAGACAGGTTGGAGTAACTCTCAAAAAGTCTTCAAGTGACAGAAGATAGTGGAAGGAGTATTGAGAAGGAGTACAAATTCCTAATGTTCCATAAATAGTGTATGGAGTGTGCTTCATGGCTAGCAAGCAAATATTTAACAGGAAACCCGAATGGGTCTGTTCATGGAGTCCTGGCAAGAAGAACTTCCTTTCATATTCTTATAAGCTGATCTGGCTCACACATAAATGAAGCCCCCAGGAGGCTTCCTTCCTTCTGTTCTGCAATTTCCACTGGGAAAAATTGCAATTAATGTGGTCTAAAGGAGCTACACATGCAACTGCAGCCTTCCAGCCCTGGGAGTGCAGTGGAGCTGTGATGTCCAGGCATTGTTATCTCTGGGATATGTTTGCACTAGCATGAGGCCATGCCATTCCAAAGTCCCTCCTATGTCATTGTCCTGTTTTCAGCTAGCATAGAGTTAATTTCTGCTCAGCAGCTGTTACACTGCTGTGTTTTGTATTCAGAATGGGAATAGTGTTGATAACACACTAACGTTTTGGTTTTTGCCAGGTTGTGTTTATCCTGAGTCAAGGACTTTTTTCTTCTCTCATGCTCTGCCAGTGAGGCGGGATGCAAAAAACCTTTGAGGGAGCACAGCTGGGACAGGTGACCTGAACCAACCAAGGGGTTCCACGTCACAGAATGTCATGCCCATAAATAAACTGGGGTGATTTATGGGGAAGAGAGTCTGTCTGGGCTCAGGGTGGGGGGGCTTGGCATTGGTCAGCATGTGATGACCCACTGCACACTGCATTGTACATCACTTCTTTGTTTCCTTTTTATTGTCATTACTATTATCACTTACCATTTGTTTTGTATTTTACTTCATTTTTCTCCATTAAACTGTTCTTATCTTGACCTACAAGTTTTACATTGATTCTCCTTCCCTTCCACAGCATGGGAGGTGAGAAGAGAGAGTGTTTCGGTGAGTAGCTGTGTGGTGCTTTCTTTTCCAGCTGGGATTAAACCACAACAATCCTTTTTGATGCCCAATATTGAACAAAAAGAGTTGAGGTAACAACAGATCTGACCAGAGTGTGTTAAAAGAAAATTGTTATAGACATTCATTGTATTGGTTCAGCAGTTGTGAGTTACAGTGCAGACGTATTTTCTCCCAAATTTGTTTTGTCTCTCTCTTACCAGTAATACTTTACTTGCAGTTTGTGTTCTCCATGGTATTTCCAAGGATGGGCTTATTAGGTGACACTGCCTCTGGTCAGGACACCAGTCTGCTATCTGTATTCAGTATCACAAGCACCTCTATATTTTGGTAACCATCTACTGGGAATGATTAATAATCACATCTTTGTTTTTTCCTTCTCATAGGAACAAACTGTGATGGAGATACCTCCCTATCTTTTTTCCCTCCTTTTTTCTTCCCTTGTCCTCCAGGCTGAGAACTTTGAGAGTTGAGAATTTTAAAGATTTTGAATATCCTTTGACTAGGCTTGAAACCAACCTGGTCCTTTTGTTAGGAGCCAGCATACGGTTCAGGTGTTGTTTAAAGTCAATAGTTAATTCAGAATATTACCCAGAGATCTGCCCAAATGCTGGATAGTTTGGAGTGGATGTGGGATGTGGGATTGTTTGAGCAAGTACCTGGGACAGTGAACACCTCCAGTGTGTTTTCACCTCATTCCTGAACAAATGCAGAATCCAGAAAAACTAGTGAAATATTTCTTTTAAAAATGTGCTGGCACTCCAGAGAGGACCCAAACCACTGCAAAGAACTGGGGCCTGGCCAGGCCTATTGAGCCATGTTCAACACTGCTCAGTGGCCTCAGGAGGGCCTCTGAATCTGGCAATGAGATGGCAACAGGCCCTGCAGCTGCTCCCACCACCATGACAGACGCTGAGGCTGCTCCAATGCCAGCGACAGGCACTGCCACTGAAACCACTGAGACAGAATCCACAGGTGCCCCAGTCAGTGGCCCCTGCAGAGAAGCAGGAGAAAAGTACCTAAGGTCACCTGGTAAAAAAGCTTTAGCAAAAACCTTCAAGGAGGACAGGGAGGGCAAAGAGGATGAAGAAGCAGAACCATCACAAGTGTGATTTCCAGGGCCGTCATCGAGGCTATCACTGGAACTGGAAGAGGAGACAGAAGAGACAACCACCACCCAACCCCTGTGTCTGAGTGAGCTACAGGAGCCAAGAAAATATTTCAGCCATCATCCACATGAGCATTTTACTGCCTGCTATAAATCCATGCTCATCCATGTGATCATTTTACTGCCTGCTGTCCCAGTGCTGGGACAATGGAGACAACAATGGGGAGTTAGAGGATAAGGAAGCCAGGCAGTGGTGATCACTTGCTAAGGAACACGGCACAGACAAAAAAAAGGGAAAAAAGACACAAGTCCTTAGTCTCTGGAGGAGACTCTTATCAAGTGTGAGGGAAAGGTATTCCTATAAATATGATATTTTGTCTTAGGAAAATGCAGTAAAGGCATTTGATACTTGAAAGAAATGAAATATGAGAGAGAAATGAAATATTTTGACCCAGACAATCCCTGCAGATCCAGACATCCTCTTATATCAATGACTTTTGTGGAGGAAATTTATGCGGGGTACACCAACAGCCCGTGGCTACCCCTTGGCAACATTTTTTGGAAAGGTGATGCACCACCAACAGTGGGTGACGTGAGTTGGCAGCTCTAGGAATATGAAGAGAGTATTCCTTCCTCCATCATTGTAGCTGTGGAGAAACTGACAGGTAAACTGACTCATGAGTTCCAGCAGTTCAGAGAGAATATGTCCCACTCCCCACCTGTAGAGGCCCATGCTGCTATAGGACACGAAATGAACAACAGGCACACAGCCAGTTTCTCGAGCAGAAAAGGCACAGTTTGATTTTGACCTCATTATAGATAGATTTCTGACAACAACCATGAATTGGAGCATGAGGTTGCCTCCTCTCCAACCACACTGGTCAAACTAGAAGTCCATCAATTGTCTCCTCCTCAGAAGAAGAATGAAAACAAAGAGGAACAGTTAGAAAAACATTGCTTTGTTTATATGAAATGCATGAGAACTCTATTACAGAAAATGCAAACATTCAGAAGGCTGAAAAAGTCAGGGCTACAGGCCCATATTTCACCAATTGACAGCAGGTGTCCTTTTGCTCAAGGGAGAGGATATAGAAGTTGTGCATAATGGGGTACCCTGTGGCTGTACCTGTGGGACCATGGAAAGCATGTGAGGGAGTGGGATGGACAACCAACCTTGATCCTAGATGCACAGGTGCAGGATTTGCAGGGAAAACCAGCCACAAATAGGTTTTTATCAATGAAAGTTGCTGCTCAGGTCTCCAGTGGACAGTTTTCCAGGAAGAAGGGGAGTATTTGAGACTTAGAAATATTGAGGCATATTGCTCTTACAGAACAAAAACCATACCAAACCAACCAACAAAAAAAAAAAAAGCCAACATATCTAAAAACAATCATTAAATTGTTAGCACAGGATATCTGTTATCCTCCTCCTGATTTTGTAGAAAGTACAAGGATTTTTAATGAAAATATTGTGAATAGGTAATAAAACAGCAATTGTCCCGTTGCATGTGAACTGTTCATGATCACTTGGCATGGAGGTAGTACATCACTTGAGAGAGTGGAGTTATCTAGCACATTCTAGCAGTATCTTGCAAAAGCAAAACCATAATAGAAGCTTTCTACCATATCTATTCTAGCTCCTACTTCTAGTTGTGGTATTTTGACTAGCTGGTTGGGCACAGCATCCAGCCACTTCTAGTTCTCCTTGAACAATCATGTGTTAGTCAAATGCTTACGGGAAGTAGCACAGACTAATGCAACCTAATGATTAGGTTTTGATTGCTGATTTTGAGAAGATTCAAATCTTGTACTTCTGGCCACGATTTCACAGAAATGACAAACAGGTTAGGCCAGAATGTCTGACTGGAGAAACAAGGCTCATCTTTCATCATGCTGTAGTTTCTAAGAGCAAGACCGAAGTCAAAGACATTGGCTGCTTGCAATATGCATCCAGTCATTTGGGCAAATGTTGTCTCAAGACTCTTTGACCTCATGTAATTTGCAACTGTACATAGGGCTGTGAAGGTTCATGTGGTATGAAAAGCGGTCCTAGCATTTTAGTCTTGTAGAGGAATAAATACAGGTCTGTAAACTACTTCTGCATCCTTCTACAGACTCTTAGGAACTACCAAGTACATAAATATAAATCGGGTACTTCTCTTCGTGTAGTCCTGAACCCTGCTGTGGCAGGGAAGACCCTGATAACTCACTGCTGAATGTGTGCCCTGCCACAGCAGGCACTTAGCTGAGGTGGTTGTTCTGGCAGGGCAGCCTTTTGGAGGGACACATGCACACATACACATGTATGCACACATGCCTACCACAAGAGCTGGTCAAGAAGCTTCTGTGTAGGGCTCCTCTCTGTACCAAGCATTGTAGGACAATCTCAGTTGAAGATGCATCTACATTAGGTATGTCAGTTAACTGTTAAAAAATTACCTCAGTCATAATACCACTTCTATTTTCCCTTGGTCTAAACACTGCAAAATGTGTTTATCTGAGGTGTTGAAAAATCCTAACCTAAATTACACAAAATGCAGTCTCTAGTTTAGGTGCTGGGAAATGGCTTCCTCTCCTGCTTCTCACTAATGACCAC
>VZTN01026439.1:45680-63218 GCA_013400515.1 Erpornis zantholeuca
TAAAAAATAAAAAATATTATGGGAAAGTTACAATTCAAACAATAATGCTTTGCATAGACCGGACGTTAAAAGCTTATGTAATGTTTAATAGAAATCCAAACAAACTTAATATCTTTTTGTGTAGATATATTTAATAGTATCCATTAATTAATGCTTAATTACTGATTTTAAAGGCTTTTCCTTTTTTAATTTTGTTTTTCTTTTTAATGCAGTGACTCTTTTTGGAAGATAGAAAGGGTGAGGCTACTCCAAAATATTCTGAAATAAATATAAAGCATAACTCTTAGTCATTAGAACTAATTTTTTCTTGAGTGATTCAACATCCCCAGAACAACCGTGATTACACAAACTGCTGCTCTGAAACTGGTCCCTCTGGAGTGATCTTCCTTCACTGATGGAGTTCCTTTTTCTAGAGAGGAGAACAGAATAGATGGATGCCAGGATTATTTACAAGCAGTCTAATCTCCCTAACAGCTCTCACAAATCATTCATCTGGTTCAGAATATGAAGGATACTCAATTATTCAATGAAAAGGTTAAGCTTGTGGTAATTATGCATAGTCAGTAATGAAATGTACTTCCCCCGGGTATTTTTTTAAAAGGATGCAGGCTGACAGATGTTTACCACATCCTTTCTGGCAATGTTTTCTGAGGTTTTAGTTTGCGACACTGTTTATGCTTATTTTCAAAATGCAGTTCATTGTCTTTAATGCTTTACTGAAGTTGTAACTGGGTGACAGTGAAGTAAGTCATCCACAAAAATCCATGTGCATTCAAGCCAAGGCAGTGCTACTCATACCATTTCTGGGTAAGTATGAATGTTCTGCTGCATAAAAAGGGTCAGGGAACATCCCACCTAACTGCTGGCTCCACAGTTTCATCCTTTCTTATGTCTATCCATCTCTTTGCTTTCAAAGTAACACTTTTCTTGCCACGTGTTTTTCATATAGCCATTAACTGTGATACACATGTAGGAGGTTGTAACTGTACTGCTGCTGACATATTTGGCTGTGGTACTTGGATGTTAGCTGGCTTCAGTCTTCAGTAATTGCTGAAGGTTTGTTCTGTTAATAAAATCTTATTGATTAAAGAGCAGGACTATAAAATGATAAATAGCTTGGCTAAAGACATCCTCTACCTTTAACCAAAACTATTTCTATCAACATCTTGCCCTGAGTATCAATTCTTTTGATGAATAACTACTAGCACATCATACTATGTCCACATGAAGAGGCCACACAGAGGTTTCACTGCAGGACTGAGCTTCTTGCGCACCATCCATGGCATTGAGGTCTCTGCTGGAGAAAAGCATAATGTCCCAGTGCCCTCATTGCCAGGAGCAGAGGACACAGAGAAAACTAACTTGGAGTGCCAGAAAACTGCTGTGGGCTCTCTGCCAAGAGCAATGGTGATTAGCAAAGCTTGATCCTGTGAGCAGTGCTGCTTCAATCATTTGCATCCAGAGGCCACACCTGTGGTCTTTTCTCCAGCCTGCAGCTCCCCACTCATGTTTGAGTGGCTGAGGGCATTAACACCACTGTGGAAATCATCTGAGTAAAAAATGAAGGTGGCAAAGAGTTGTTTTTAATGCAAATATTTTCCAGAGACAGTGCCCAGAGGTCTTCTATGCACTTCACCATTTCCCTCTGAACCAGAAGGCCATCATTTGGGCAGGAGGGGCTTTCCCCAGATGTGCTCAAGGTTTTCGAATACACCTCATGGATAAATAAAGGTTTTAACCAGAAGCAAAAGGCTAAAATGAATACATTTAGTGAAATGGATCATTCAGGATAAGAAAGACAGATTTAAAGAAGAACACAACACCAGTTTGTATAGCAGTTAAATGCTCCCTGTATCTGATTTATCTCTTTTAAAGCACAGAGGAGTGTGCAAAAAATAAGTTCTAAATTCTGGTAAGTGCTTCATAGGCAGAGAGTTGAGGTCTCCTGAAGCTGATATGGACTACAGACACATATAATTATGGTTTTATTTCTTCTTACTGATCTTTAAATCTTTTCTAACCATTGTCTATATTTTGACTGTATATATATTTTGACTATATATATTTATACACCTCATCTGAGTTTTGTATTAATGTTGGTTTCCAAGTGATGGGGCTACCTGTCTGCTTTCCAGTGCTCATAAAAAGAAATAGAGCATTCCTCCACTAGCTGCACAGAACTTGTCAATGGACAGGTCCCTGTGCTGCAAGCATTTTAGGGTAACTAGTGTTATCCAGAAGTACTGTGACCCACAGCAGGACACTGGGCAGTGTGACCAAAGCCTGAGGGTTCCACAGTTCTGAAAACGAGACCCTACTCTCTCTGTCTACTCTGCTGAGCTTTCATGGACTGAGAGCAAGTCTGCAGTATTGTGTCTGATAGCCAGTGTACACATGGCCAGTCAGAGCCTGGAGTTAGTAGGAATGGATGTGAGATGCCTTAGTGTTCACAGAAATCCATACAAGGGAGAAAAGATGTGTAATGAATTCAAGGTAATCCCTAGAGTGTGGGTTTGGAAAGTTGGGTGGTTGAAGCTGGTCACAAAGGTCCTTGGTGTCATCTGTAGCAACCTAATAAACCAAATTGTTTTGATACTTATTAAACTCCCATACAAAGAGAAAATACTTCAATTAGACCATCACATCAAAATGCTGATGGTTTTTCTTATTTCCTGTGGAATCTTTCAGTGGGAAAACATCTTTCTCACAGTGTTTCAAGAATATTTGTTGTGGAGGGGAGGACTTGCTATGTGGGGTTGGTTTTCTCTTCTCCTATTGTATCCTTATCATCACTTAATGTTTGTGTTGCAGTAATGCCCGGACCCTCCAAGCAAACTGAGGATGCCATTGCAATAGGAAAAAAACAGGGACCCAGCCTTTGGCCTGAAAGACTGGTGAAACAGTTTTTGTTCACTTTTTTCCACCTCATTAAAAAATATGGTTTTGGAAGCTCAGGTGACAAATGCAGCAGGGTAGGCTGTTTGTAGACAGAGGTGCATTGTGTCTCAGCTGTGGGACAGTCAAGGAAGGTCAGGATACAAGTATAACTAGAACTTCCCATACATGTGCAGCCAATATAAATGCCCAGATATTGTAATAAGTATGTAATGAGCACATACCTAGCAGGAGAGATAAACCGAGGGAGGTATTTAAATGCGTTGTTTGGGGGATTATTCCATGAAAACTATGAAATTTTAAATTGGACTCTATTTTACAATAAGGCTGAGGTCAAAGGAATTATGCTGTTGCAAAACAGCAGGATGTGGTTCACAGGCAAAGGGAGAAATCTCTGGAAATAGAGGGAGTGCTACATGAGAAAGGGAAAGATGAGTTATGTGTCTGAAATTCACCATGATCTTACTCTCTCTTAATTGATGACATGCCATACCTTCTCACTTCTGGGGAAGCTTACAGATGGATGTTTACACATAACCAGTGCTGCTGCATGAGAGGTTAAAACAGCCTTGCAACTGCAGAAGTAGAAAGAACCATCATAATACATCAAATTCAAGATGAGAGGAAGTTGTTTTCTGAGCAGACCCTGACCTAAAAAAGAAGTTGATAGCTTCCTTTAGCTTGCAGCACATTGCAAAGCAGCAGAACTCCCTTTAATAGACATTGCAAGCTGGCAGTGGAAGTCTTACTTAAATAACCAAGAAAAATAATTCAGTGTGAAAAAAAACCTAATGCAAATTTTACTGAAAGATTGGAGTGTTACATCATTACCTATCACAACATATAAAAATGGAGAACAACATGCTGGAAAACAAAGCAGTGCTCAGCTGGAAACTGTCTTGCAGTTCATGCACACTGGCTGTACCTTCACAGATATTATAATACTGTGTCATGACTTAGATGCCAGATTTGAAAGGGGGAGGATCAAATTTAAGGTATCACTAATAAAAGTCTAGCTCAAGCTCTCACACAGAGATTTAAGAAAGTTAAGGTAATCTAATTGCTGCCCAGGTAGTTAATTTTCCCCAATTGCAAAGGCCCAGCTCACTTACTTTAGCAGGGTCTTTTTTTCTCCAACTATTCAATTTCTTTCTTAAAACTCCCTGTAGCACCAAAATCCTTTTTCTATTAAGTCCTCTGAAGATTTCTAAATGAATTTTGTTTGTTTGTTTGTTTGTTTGTTTTCTTTTTGGTTTGAGGCTGTGGGCCTCAAGGCAAGGAGCTTTGCCCCGGATGGGGGAACCGCTAATGCGTGGCACATGTGCACATCCACTGGTGGCCCACGTTTCTAACCGTGGGTGATGTAAACTTCCCACTGCTCCTGATGTACCTCAAGCTTCTGCTTTGTTAGAAGAGCATCCTGACCCAGCTCAGCAGCTTCTGAAAAATAAACAAACTTTGGGTCTGGCTTTTGGTTCCTTACAGCTGTGTCTTTCTCTCTGCCAGATGTGGACAGAGGTCCTCTCCTACAGGGTGAGCTGGTGGAGAGAAGAGGAGGGCATGGCAGCATGAGCTCTTTTCTCTTTCAGTCCCCTATAGGTCTTTTTTGGATGCATATTTACAGAGATTTAGGGAGTCTGAAATATTTCAAAAGTTTGAAAACTTTTCTAGCATTTCTTCTTCTTTTGATTATTTGCCTTATGTGTGTCATTTTTGTTCAGAATGCAAAGTCATATGAGCTGGGATTTTCAAGCAAAGATAACAAGGCTTCAGACAAAGCATCTATGCACAGCCTGGAGTAGCAGAAACTTCCATCCAGTGGCTTTGCCTCAGATTAAATCTTTACAAAACAAACTTTGCAAACACGCATGCAACCGCAGCCTTACTACTAGATTGGCTACAAATCTCTTCTATTCCCGGGAGCATTAGCAGAGGAAGTTTCCCTGGGACCAACAGATGAGGCAGCACTGCAAATTAAATGCAAGGAAAGCAGAGGTGGTCAGGATGGAAATACAGGGGTACGTCCCAACTTTTGAAAGAAAACAGAAAATGAGGACCTCTGGGATTGCTACCCTTCACAGAGCCTGGGAGAGCTGGACTTTGTTTTAAAACATGTGAAATTTAAAAAAGAGACTTGTTTGGTTGTAGTGACTTAACCTGAAGCCCCACTATGCTAGACCACAAGTGGCTGGGATGCCAGTTATTTTATGGCTGCCCAAGGCAAATCAGTTGCTGTGTCTAATTTTGGTGTAGTGGTGCCACAACAGCTCAAGGGCAGTTGAACTTTTCCTTGTATTCAGATTCCATCAGTGGTGCAGTGATAGTGAATAAAGTCTCTATATGGATATTTATTTAAGTTTCAGCTTTCTTAGCAATAGCTTAGCTATAGAACTGACACAAAAAAAACAATCAGTGGAGCCATGAGTTAAAAGCATGTGATTTATTTATGTCACTGAGACTATCAGGAGGATTGGGAGAGGGTGGTCAAAAAGTCCAGGCTGGTGTTCCTTAAAGGGCCAGGGACACAGGAACATTCAGCCCTATTTTAAGATAAAGGGGTAATGGCTGCCTGGAGGAGAAAGATTCTTTTCCAGTTGTTGACAGGTTAGATGGCGTTGTGCTGCAGGAAGGTAACTGTAACATAGTGACTCCTCTGTGGGTATTTACTCTGACTTCAAGCCAGTGCTGCTGTTACTGTCGTAGTTGTCATTAAGTGTGAGTTTGGCGACATTTCAATGCTACTGGCCTCTGCATTTGTACTGAAGTTTCCCCTGCTAATAGTGCTTTATTTGGTAGAAGTCTTAGCTCCATCAGTCAGGTTATTATAGAGTCCTTACAGATCTAGCTTTTGAAAAAAATCAGTGTTTTAACCCATATGGTTACTTGGAATCCAATCAAAGTGCATGTGAAATGTTAAAAAATGGCAGGAAAATAAAAGCAGTATAACATCTGTCATATGCTTTTCAAACCCCACTGTTTTAAAGCTGATCTCTGGGTTATTCTGGGCATGACTCATGATTTCTGTATGTCTGGGGTTAGCTGTAGCACATCTTGATTTACTGCTTTCTCTAATCTCTGTATCTACACTAGGGTACATCTAGGCCATCTGGCTTATATCACAGTGGGGAGAGCACCCACGACTATATAATTTTGTGGGTCTGTGCAGTGCTCCTCCTTATGCTCCCTGGACTATTCGAGCTCAGCATTTTGCATGGATATCCAGTGCACCTCACAAGGGCCAAAATAAAAATAAGGATATTTCCCACTAATGCATTCTCTTGCAGTGAACATCAGGGATAGAATGGATTTGTGTGCACCTGGTTGCTCCTGTGCAACCCAGGACCCATTTTTTCAAAATCTCCATGGCATCAGGGAGACTCTAATTTCCTCACCTGTCAATATTCTCCCCTGGTTTGTGCTGACCAAGGCTCAACATCTTCCCTGGGCCAAGAGCTCTGACTCTCTGGTGGCTTTCTCATCCCCTCCATGGCAGTTCATGTGGCAGGTAAACTTGGCTGACATTTGGGTAGCCAGCATGTCTGTAAACACACAGTTGCTCCTTCTGGAATAGCTGCACCAGGAAGGTGGCTGAAGATGGGAATCAGGCACTAACTCCATCCTGCTTGCACATTGTTGTGGTGCCAGTCTATTCTTCTCTTACACAGAGTGCAAAGCACTTCAATTTTCCCTGGGTAAAAAGTCACTACTTAAACATTAGTTACAGTCTTCTGGAAGCTTGTTTCTGGAAAACAAAAGAAGTTCCTTTTTAAAAACTAGCATCTGCTGATTCTAGGGGTCAGGTCCCTCCTAAGAGCAGATGCTGCCCACAGTTCCAAGAGCAGAGGGATGAGCATCCCACAGCACCTGGGTGCAAGGAGCACACCACACTGTCCCACACTGTGCTGCGGATGGGGTCTTCCATGGAAATGCCTGATCTTCCAATTGGAAGTGAGGCAAAAATAAACCTGCTTGCTCTGTCCTGCCTTTCACACAGCAGCATGCCTTGGCTGCTGCTCACACTGGCTGTGAATACGTGCTGTGGGCATGGCCTGGGGCTGTGTAACAAGGATGGACACAGGGATAGCTCCTTGATCTCTGGGTGACACCAGACTCATGTATAGGAGCCACAGAGGGGCAAAATTTCTATTTGGTTTACTGGGTGTGGAGGAGAAAATGGCATAGGATTGCAAACTGCATTATAGATGAGTTAATAAACTATTGAAAGTTCAACTCTAGGTTGAACAACAACTAGGTTCAACTCTAGCTAACTATGAAACAAAAAAGTTTCTCTTGATGATTGAGTACCTTAAACAGATAGACATATGCTTTGGTGATACTTTGGTAGGGTTCCTGAAATAAAGGTGTTATTTCACAAGATGGGCAACAGAGAAAGGCAGAGACCTCTGAAGACATCTAGTGTGTATTGTGATCAAGAAGAGATATAGAGAGCTTATACACTTTTGGATCTAGGCTGGTGGGTTCCCTAGCTGCCTACAACAGCAGCCTACAACTGCAGCCCCAACAAAACAGTTGGTGGCAGAGCTCCAGTGTCTTCAGTACCCACTATCTTCTGCTCCAGACACGTTATTGACTGACTCAGTCTAACACAGGCATTGACAAGGTGTGTTTCACTTACCTTCTATGAGGCCCTCAGCATTCAATGCCATTTTTCTGTCCTTCCTAAAGAATTACTCTTTAATTTCAGATACTGAGTACAGATTGTGACTTGGTGGGTTTTTTACTCTAATGTTCCTTATGATTCCTGCTGAGGAAAGTTTTTGCTTTGGAGGCACATAATCATGTATTACAAAGCCCAGTTGTCCCAGGCAGACACACAGAAGAACAGCCACCTGGCATCAGTGGAAACATCAAGAATAAGAGTAAGATGTATCTTGGGACTTGTGAGAGCTGGAGAGGGGCCAGTTGTGGACAGAGGGACTGTGTGAACTTGAACATCAACCCACATTCTTCTTTTATTTTTTTTTCTTTCTTCGTTTGTTTTTAAGGAAATGTGGGCTGAGGCTTCGAAATACAACAGAAGATGCACTTTGGTCTGATGTAGAAGGGTCTTGAGAATAACTGAGTAGGTTGAATATATTAAGAAGCGCTAAGTTTATTTTTGTGTAGTGTATTTCAGGGAGCTATAAGAAAGAATAAAATATGTAATTTCAACCAAAACAAAAGGTGAATAAAAAGCTGTTTACAAATTCTGATGGTGTGGGCAGAAGTGATTGGACAAGGACTTTTGAAGAAGAGAGAAGGAGTGAAAAATATACAAAGTTTCAAAGACAGGGAAAATTTTCAAGGCTTCTGGAAAACACCAGCTTGGCAGTAAATAACAAAGGACTTTCAGGTCAGATTTCTCTGAAGGAGGCAGAAAGCCATCTACGGGAAAGCTGTTCCTGGATGTTGGGTCCCCTGTGTGTGTTCTGGAAAACAAGACTTTGTTTATTCATGTAAATAGAGGGATTTTTTAGTGCCCAAAAAATCCCATGACCTTTCACCAATTATTCTTTTTCATTCAAATAAGTTCCAAACCTCCAAATGCTGAGCTACTCAGGAAAGTCAAGGAAAGTGTGAAACACTGACGTTTCACAGTTATTGTACTGCAGTTAAGAGGGAAAAAACCCCAAGAGCTGTTGAATGTATGGCAGTAGGAAAAAAAAGCATGTGTAGATAAGTGATGCCTTGGACACCTCCTCTCCCTCTCTGCATATTTGGATGCAGATGCCACGTGCCAATCTGGGGTGCAGATCCTGCCTCCAGCCATGGCCTGAGCCCAGGGGGCTGCCAGATCTGCTGTGACAAGGCAAGGCTAACACAGACATGCTATGCAATGAGGATATTTGGCTGAGGGGTACTGACAGAGGAGACTGTCACTGGTTACACCAGTTTTCTGCTTCTCCTGGTTCTCCTGGGAAATTTGAGAAGCAACTACCTGCAACCTTACGGTTCACCTTGCACCATTTCCCAAGGCAGGGTTTATCCGTGCATGCCTGGCTGGCTGCTGGCAATGGTTTGCCTCAGTCATTGCTGACTTGAATAATTCCAGCCTTGGGTCAGGCAGATCAGTTCACAACCATGCTCAAAAGTAATGTTACATACTTTTTTCCAGAGCTTTCTATCTCCCTGTTAGCCTCCACAGTCTAACACTTTAAGAAAGACCTTGGTTTTAATAATTCCAGTTTAAATTCAGGCTCACTTTAGCATCTGGTACCATTTCTTGATGACAGCTCTTCTCTCATTTAGGTAAGTAAAATTTTGTGAAAACTCTCTACTTCCATGTAAAGAGCAATCCACTAACTTGGCCTCTATGGATAATTTTTTTTTCTGCTTCTGAAAGTCTTTTCTACCTCCTTCATATCCATGTACCTTCATGTTATTCTATTTCATTTGCTATTTCCATTAGTCACTTTCACTCTCTCTGTTGTACAGTCCCATTTGGGAGGTTTTCTTGTGCAAGACTGCTGTGATGCAGGTAGAAGTTCTGGTGCAGGCATTATAAATATATATTTTAAAATGTTGTCCATCTGAGGCATGAAATACTGCATTTTGTTTTCATGACAGCTAAGAAGGGAGCAAACATCATGAGGCAGAACAGCGGTAGATGCACCAACACACAGCAGAGACAAGATGATTGACACCCTACATAAAGTGTTTAATATTGCTGATTCTTAATGCTTGAGCCTGTGTATTGGTCTCTGCAGGAAGGATGGGGAAAGGTAGAATGAATAAAATCTCATGTCTTTAAAACAATTGCAAACTATTTTCAGAAAGACACAGCAAAAAAATGTCAGCTTTGTGGAAGTTTGTGCTACATTATATCTTTTGTGTAAGCAATCGCAAGTAGGGGTTTTTGCAAGATGGTGATGCTGGCAGGTGCTGACATCAACTACTTAAGCTGATATCAGCTTAAATGAAACTGAACAAAACTGAATGATCCACTTATTAAAAAGTTTTTGAATAAAATGTTTTGTGCCACAAAATCCGTGTGAGGATTTTGCCTGCTGGAAGCCTTTGTGAGAATTTCTCATTTGTGGATCTTTGTCTGAGAATTTAATGCAGAAAATTGCTCCGTCCTGTGGTACACACTGATAAAAACACAGTAAGGATTTGATGAAGGAAAATTAATGTTGTTAGCAACAGAGGGGTCGACTCTCCAGGTCTCTTCACTTTATGCAATTGTTCAGACTGCTGCAAAAATGATACAGCATTGTTCTTACTGGCATCGATGTATACAAGCTCAGCTCTGGTGAGCTTAGCACCGCAGTGATCCAGAGTAACATGAGACGAATATGCAGGTATTTGCTGGTTTGTAAACAAGGCTGGTAGTTTAGTCTTCACATGGTGTCTAGACAGCAGCAATTAGTAGTAATTAGTAAGTACATCTGCTGTCTACTTAGTCCATTGCAGCTCACGTGTGGTGGAAGTAAGGGATCAAAGATTTTTTTTTACTTCAACACCAATACTCCATGAAAGAGTCTTGCACTAGATTCCCATATGTTGAGAGGCTTTGCTCTGATGCTCCAGTTTAGAGTTTCTGAGGTGCTTGTTTCCCCATTCAGGAGCCAGCCTGGCAAATAAAAATGATGGATTAGTAGTAAACACTTAGCCTTGTAGTAATAAGAGTAAACAAAAAATAGGCTTGAACTGGACTCCTGTCAGATAAATAAAATGCTGCTTCTAAGTAAGACCTGATTCAGTAAGTCAGAGCTTCACAATAGGTATAAATTCATGCCTCTGCTAGGTACTTGAATCTAGCTTTTTCTGGGCTTGACTTAGTAGAAAGTAGCTTTTGTCATGCCTTTTTGCCACCATGTGGCAGGGGCTAACGGTGCCCCTGCCTTGTCTCAAGGCAGAAAGGAACTGGGAATATTGCAGTATACTCCGTGTCAGAAACAGAGCAGTTAAACACTGGACTCTCTGCTATGGCTATTGGAGGTTCCCTGACACCTGAGAATAGCCCTGTGCATGACTCTCCAAGTGGAAAACCACTGCTAAACAGTTGAGGAAAATACAACAGTAGCTGTTGTCTACTGTTCATGTGAAGAGAGGAGTATAAACAGAAATTATTGTTGGTTGGGTTCGTTGTTTTTTTCCCCTATTTGCTTTCAGATGTCTGTATAACCCCCACACAGGCACTGCTCACGTACTTCTGATAGCATCTACTTGTAATATGGTTGCTGTGAACTATACCAAGTAGTTGCAAGATTAAATCAGCCTCAGTCACAAAGCCTGTCAGCTGTGCCACCTATGATGAGCAGCATTACAGTAGTGGAAGAGGGGTGGCCAAAAGCCTTAGAAACCTCCTGGATTTTTCTTTGACACACCTATTTCTTCACTTCTCTCCCCTAAGACAAGAGTTTATGCTTCTGGGAGCTCCTGGAACACCGGCAGACTGTCAGCCCTAGCAAGTAACATTTCTTTTCTGCATGAGAGGCAGAAGACCTGAGTGTATTTAAAACCAAATAATTTTATAGTCAGTAATCGTTTTCATTCACAAACAACCAGGAACTCTTTACTCAGGGAAAGCGCCCTGGCCTCTAGGCTACACAAGGTTATTTCCCAGACTTTCCTAATAAATCCTACACAAGGAAGAGAAGAGTAGGGAGTCCCAGATTTTTCCCGAGGCTGATGCCTTGGACATGCTCTAGGATGAGGAGCTGTAGCTAACATATCACAGACTTTGTCACTCTGTCCCTGCCACATTGCAGCTGTTCGATAATGAACATTTAGTGGAATTTTAGCAAAAACTTCTGCTAGCTATCTTCTCTCTGACAAGTTACTGTGACCTAAGAAATTTTTTGCAGGGCTTAGGAAAATGATTGCTCTTGAACCAAGGATTGTCTCCTTGCAAGAAACCTCATCCTCTTAGCAGATTGCTCTGGAAAACCCAGAGAGCTGTAGTGCTAAGCATAAGATTGCTTTTTAAAAGCAGACAGAGGAACAAGATAAAGAAAGCTGGGTGAGATTTTGCCAAACAATAAAGGCCTGCTTTATTGCTGATGTTTGGGTCAGTCAGTCTAATTGGCCTCAGGGAGTATGGTTTCTGAAACAGATGCAGTCCATAATGTAAATCAATATTTTAACATCACAGTTAAAAAACCTCTATTGCATTAAATCTGCAACAAGTATCAGATCCAAATTGTTATACACATTTGGGGATTCTCAAAGTGTCCAGAATGGATTTTCTGTTTTTCAAATAAACATCAAGCCAAATCTGTGACTATTTTGTTTCTCATGTAAGGTGAAAGAGTCCAGAGAGCTAACCCACAATAGATTAATGAATCCCATTAAAAAAAAAAAAAAAAAGAGTTTTGTTTTTTATACAAACCGCAGTTTCCTAGCTAGGCTAATTCAGGTTGTAGAGCAGCAATGCAGTCTCAAACCGAGACATTGGTCATGTGAAGGAGTCAAAATCTCCCAGTCTGACAAAGATTAAAACCCATTCATTCTGATCTTTGTCATAACATGAATATGTAAGAACATTTTTGTTTCCCAGAGCATCACCCAAATGTGAAAACCTCTGAAGGATAAATAAATTTATTTCCTCAGTCAAAGAGGCAGAGACAGTTTTCACAAGCATGTTCTCTGGGCTTCATCCTTTTCCTCTGGTTTCTGTGCTCAGTGATCTGAAGCAGAAAAAGTACTCTGGGATGAAGCTGAGTTTACTTTCATTTACTTGATTAACATGAGAAAAGCTCATGTTTTTAACACTGTCAAATCTATATGAGATGAACTTCCAATAGAAAATGGAACAAGTCAATTTTACCCAAGACTTGAAAGTTCAGATGCCAGAAACAGTGATGGAAACCATTGGAGTCATCAATGATATTTAAAGAAGCAAACACTGCAGAGAAGTTCTTGATATAAACTAATGATTGTAATTTTTTTTTACCAGCTACTGCTCAGAAAATTTCTATAAAATCCACAATTAAATTCTGCGGAAAATTAATTGTTTGAGTGATTAACATAAACAGACTTCAAAATTAAAAGGAAAGGGAATTCTTCAATATTTTGTCCAATAATTGAGTAGCACTGGAGACACAATCATCCACAGGCTGGAAAATACATGGAGTGGGAGCATTATTTTGAGAAGTGTAAAATTCCCTGTATAATTAGTTTAATATTCATAACTGTCTTTGTAGCTAATGAGTGATGATTACTCCCAATATCTCATTAAATTTAACCTTACTAGAGAATTTTTCTTCAAACACAATTTTGTCAGATTTTCCATTTTCCTACCATCCCGTTCTCCTTTTTTTTAAAAGATATTATTTATCTACTCAAAGGCTTCTAACTCCTTCTGTGGGACTGGCATACTTGTAACTGGCACCTCTGCTAAGTAGATAAAAGCATTTCTATCATTCTTCCTCAACACATGAAGAAAGTTAATTCCACTTCCACTATTTTTTTTTTTCCCCTTTGTGTTACTCTTTTACTCTAAGTAGTGGGGATGCAATTCTTAGCTTCTCCTGATCTGGTCAACTTGGAGACAGCTGGAGCAACAGATGCAATATTTGGATGCAGAGCTTCAGTGGCTGAAAATACCCTGGCTTTCGATCAATAAATACATCATGACTTCAGCTGTTGGCAAGTTAAGCTTTGTTCTGGTCTTCTGCAGAAAGGTGTTCTTGGAGCTCCTTTATGGGTAGATGTGGATGATATTCTTCAGTCTGTGTACTTGTGTTCTGCAGTTTCCTTCAAAATAGAATTGACCCCACATCCTTATCACCTGGTGCACTTTAGCCCAATGCTCTTCTCTCCCATCACCTCCAGCACCTTTTTCTTTCCTGCCCCATGCTTAAAAACCTTGACATAGTACAAAATAAGTGACTGGTCCAAATGGCTGCGTTGTGGCTACTGTCTTTGCGAAGACTAACCATGGGCTGAGGCTTGCAGCCCATCAGTTGCAGGTGTAGCTGGAAGGGGTATTCCCTTCCCACAGTGGGAATTGCATGGCCAGAGCCACCTCATGCCCTGAGTGGCTGTAAATGGTGACAGCTGCTTTTGCAAGGAGTTTTGTCTTCCAATATCTGATTAAAAAACCTCTGGCTGTTAATGAGAAAACTTAGATTTTCTCTGTGCTCCTTTCATCATTTAGCTTTACAAGGCTATTCTTTGTTGGACTCAGGGGGTTCTGAATCTTATAATTCCATAAAAGAGCAGTAACTGTTTTTATGGCATGTGTAAGTTAGCACTTCAGTGTGCAGACACTGAAGTTTGTAGTCTTTATAAATTATACCTCCCATGAGCATCACTGTTGCTGCAAGGCTGAAAAGAGAGATGTATAGTAGCATTAATTTCTTGATAAGGCCCTACTAAGTGGGCTGTGAAATATTCACGCAGAGAAGGTTGATATTTGATTTATACCATCCACTATCATTGTTCCTATTGCTCCAGAAACAGTAAGGACAATGTTTTTTTTTCTGTTCTGTTTTTGAAAAGCTGGGACAAAAATCCCTATGTGCATAGCTGTTCCAATGCCATCACTCCCCTCGGATTTGACAGGCGTAGCAGAAAACAGCCCCACTCTGGGTCTGGGGCTAGTTTAAAGCAGTGGTGATCTGATGCAGGTTCATAGTTCCTGTTTGGCAGTCCTCGGAAATTTTGGGAAGGATTCCTATAAATCTGGAATTGCTACAGTTCAGATTGCCTAAAGGAGATTAATTCCTCAGCTGACTTCAGGGATGATCACATGCTGTAAGGAGGAGATGAACTGTTACAGCTACGTATTCCCTTTTTTCTGGTCTCTGATTGTGCAGTTGTTTTTTAAAACATAGATGCTGCAAAACTCTAGGATCCAGTATTCATGGGTTCAGGACTTGTTGCTTAATTTAGAAAAGAAAGAAAATACTAATAAACTAGAAATTTAATATCCCTCTGAAGGAAAGGGGAAAACCTCCAAACATTCCTATCCATCCATGGAAACACTCTATTTTATGCATTTTTGCTTTCTCTGTCACTTACCCGTCCCAGCACCTCTTCCAACTCCAAGTGATATATGAGAAATAGGACAAGGGAGTAATATGCTGCTGTTTCTGCACACTCTTACACCAAGTGCATCATCAAATTATTCCTCTTTTCTCCCTGCTCTGCCGTTTTCTCAGGTCTGCTGCCATGTATGTGGGAAAGGGTGCTTCTTGACTAGTCTCCTGTCCACTTTATCTTTTCATTGCCCACCATTAAACTGAAATTAAAAACCTAATTATTTTCATCTTATTATGTTTTTTTTCCCTATGCTTTAAATGTTTGCTACTACTTTTTCAGGTTTTTGCCTTTAGTTTGACACATTTGCAGGAACTAGCATTTACATTTCCATGTAAAGCCTATAGTTTCTATAGACTAGCTTTAACAAAAATATCCCAGTCAAAGATGATGTGGAGAATTTTATTTAGTGGTTAAAAATGGGATGCAGCTTCCCGCATTTTCAGTTTGAAATGAAAGAAATTTGGTGTTATTCAATTCACTCCAGAACTGCTTTGTTTCTTTATTGTACAAATTTCTTCTTCCATTTCTCCTGTTGCAAAAGCCTGCTCCAAAAGCACCAGTTATATTTATCCACCTGTAACATATATGACTCTTAATTCATTAACATTTGTGAAATATTTCAAAAAACTATCTGGATATCAGACTTGGTAAAAGTATCACATTTTGAAAGATTGACTTATTAATGAAGTTACTCAAGTGGCTATTGAAATAAGCATCAGACTATGGAAGTAGAATCCCAATGAATGAATTTTTCAGTCAGACCTGTGCTGTTCCTGTTGTGTGGAAATGATATGAAAATCCTTATAATAAATGCCTCTTTGCAAAAAAACCACCATACGTGAACACAACAGTAATTAGGACATCTGAGAAAGGTTGTGGAAAACTAATTAAAAATCCAAGGTCAACACATGAAAAAAAATGCAAAGTTTAACCCAGGACTTCAGTGGTGAGTAGGAGTGCATCCATCTTCATACAAAGTGCTGCTACTGTTTCCTTTGTGGCCTTTTCTTTTTGTTGTCATGACTGCATTAGCTGCCTCCTTATTGAAGTCTTTGTACTCCAAACACTGCAGTTCTCATCCAGCACTCATTTATGTGAGTCAAGACCAAAGCTTTATGCCTCTTTATAACCCTTCTGCGAGTTGACTCAGGCCCAATGTGCTTAATATTCCTGATGTATACCTTTATGAGCACTGATAGGTATCTTATGCTCACTAAGAGTTTCCCTGAAAGCATATCTTCCTCTGTGAGTTTGAAATTACTAAGAACAGAATGACATTGCATCTGAGAAATTAAAACATATCCTTAATGCATCTGAGCAGGATGCTGCATAGGTAAAATGTGCTGTGCGTGATGGATGGATTTTTAATCTACCTTCTCCATCTATTTTGTGGGCACCTTATCCAACAGCAATGCTGCTGAGCAAACTGGCTTTCATCCACAGAACCACTTAAACTCATACTCATCTTGGGACATGTGAATCTGTCCACTGAAATATCTGAATAACAAGGTAGTGTTGCTCTTTGGAGCCACCAGTCCTGAAACCCTCACGAGGAGACCACAGGACCAGTTCTGGAAAAACAGTTAAAAGTAGTATTACGTCTTGTTACTCCAACTGAAGAAATTATCTGAAGTACTGAAGAAATTATCTCACTATCTCCTGCTAAAGCTGGTAGGATTTTAAGGAGCTGTTCCAGGGCTGCCCAGCACCCCACACAGTTAGGAATGTGGAAGACTCAAATGTTCATTACAAGAGTAGAAGTTGTTGATGTCAGTGTAAATGGTCGCAAATACACTCTACACTCAAATCTGCAGTTTCCAGAAAGGACCATCACTGCTCCTTGAGCCATCTGCACTGGGCTCTGCCTCAGAGAAAAAGCCCCATCAGCCAGCATCACTGTCTGTAGTGTACCTCATCCCAAGCAGAACAGCCATGACTCTGAGGGCAGCTTTCCTCAAGGGGAGTGGGAAGCTCCGGAGGAAGCCCTTGGCAGCATGTAAGGGTAGCAAGTGCTCTGCCATAAGCAGGGAAAGGACACTGTCATACTCCTCATGTCTCTGCTCCATGCTTGGTTCATAAATGTGCATTTTGTTATGCTGACTTAATGGTGGTGTCCTGGCTTTGACTGAGCTGCATCAAAAATCTGCCATCTTCAGTGCCCCTGCAACCACTCATGGCTCTAGACCACCTGTGCTGACAATGACCATTTATCAAAATTAGTTTGGGAAGCAGCTGCACCTACGTGTTGCTATGAGAGCCACAGTCTCTGGAGAATGGGCAGCAAATGAGGGGGAAGGAAGAGAGGATGCCCAGGATGATGATAAGAGCCCAGCTTGACTTGCAATGGTTTGTGCTTGGCCATATTCCAGAAGGCCGTAGAACAAAAGCAGTTCAGTTTTTACCTGGAGCTCTGAAAAAATTGAAAAAATAAAGGTGTGTCTTGGAAAACAGCTTTTAAAATGCTGAGNGATCTCAGTCCATTTACTGATGTTTCTCCTTGATCCATGAGATCATTTTCTACTCCAGTCTGACCAGATCTTACTATTGGTAACGTTTTCGTGATTTTGAAACTCAGTATTCTGTTGTCTTGTCCATTAAATTAATCTTACTATGACAGCGGAAAAGAGGGATCTCAGTTGAGATTAGTTGTAG
>VZTN01026441.1:0-63718 GCA_013400515.1 Erpornis zantholeuca
CAAAAAAAGATATTCGTATACGGCATAACTGCTGTCACTAAAAATGCAAGTCTTAATCTTAAAAATTGGTAATTGGGAGAGATGAGTGAGTAAGTGGCTGAATTCTGTGATGGGGTTGGCTTAGGAGGAGATTGTCCTGTGGAGGGGTTTTATTTGCCAAGGTGGCACTCCGTAGCAAACAGACTATTATGTCAGTTCTCTGCCAGTGGGCTTTCATTTACCGCAAATGAGTTCACTCTCTGCAGGAGAAGACACATACATTTAAATCTTAGAAAGCTTTCTACCCTTGCCATGTCTCTGAATTTCCCATTGCATCTCACAGCCAGGAAACAGCATAATGTTTGTAAAGAGATCCAGGCTGTCTTGGCTCTCCAGCTCATATTTACCAGTAATGCAGTCTTTTAGCTTGACTTGGAGCCTTCTCCTGCTCTAGCATGTTAAGTCAAACAGACTTAAAAACTATAAATCATAGTCTCACAGGTGGTATTAGCAGGCATTATGCTTCCTGCCAGATGAATACCCCAGGGATGAGGGGCTCTCCAGCTCTAGCAGTACTAAAAAGCACTTTTAAGAGAGCAAATCAAAAGGCACACTATTTTAAAACTAGACTAGGCTGCACTGGGAAAAACCCCACAACTTTATGTTTTAAATAGACAAATAATATCATCATTGATGACAACTCTCATGAGTTGAAAGATGCAATTCAACTTTCTTTTTCAAGACCACATGAAAATAAATATAAATAAAATACCACTACCTCATAAATGTTAGAAAGTGTTAGGAAACGTTTTTGTTTCAGGTTTTTTAAAATAAAAACTAGGATGCTTCCAATAGCATATGTGGATCATTTAAAGAAAAATTAGATTTCAAATATCTAGCAATATTATGCATGTCTATCTAATGAATATTCAATGACTACAGTACTAATTGGCATAAAGCAACTAACAGCCTTGCCACATCTCTACAACTTCCCTGCTCTATCTAGTTAACCCCAGCTGGTATTTGGTAGTGTTTGGTTAAGCCCACTCGATGATCCATAGCAGTAGATATGGGAGTAATAGCAATAAAAATCCACATGTGGTCTTACAAGGAAAACAGTTGTTTTGTATTTCCATCAAAAGATTATTAGGGTACCTAAACTCTACTGTACATGTACAGAAAATCTGAGGTTTAGACTGATCAAGGAAAGTTGTGTCTGAATGAAGCAGTCATGGTAGAGTTTAAGTTACAGCTTCTATTAAAGCAGTGAGTTCATTGTCACTGATAACAAGTAAGAATAACTTTTATTCAAAGACTTTTGTGTGAGTTTATGCTCTCCCTTCTCACATATATACATTATTTAATAAGAAATTGAGATAGATTTAAAATTGTCAAACCCATACAAGGATTCTAGGGACACTCATAACCTAACAATTATTTTGTAGCTGGGTCTCATTTGTCACTTTTAGTTGTGCAAGCCTGAGCCCTAACCACCCTTGGTAGATAATGCTTCCATGCAGCAAAATACATTAACATTCCTGTCTTTGCTAAATAAATAGACCACTTTTTCTTCTTCAAACCTTTTTTTTTTTTCAGATTTATTTATCATCCATCATCTGCATCTACTGAATTTTGACAGATCACAAAAATCCCCAGGAGGGATTCCACCCATTTTATTAGCTTTGCATTTTGTGAAGTTTTCTGTCTGGCAGACATCAGAGGACTGCCTAGGAAATAAAGTAGTTAGGACTACTTACAGTTTGATAGCAGCAATGTAAAGATGGTGAGAGATTAATCTATCTTAATAACACCCTGGTTATGAGGTGCTTCTGGGAACAGATAGACCGGCTAAGAGGAGCTGGCAGTGATGGAAAGACCCCACCCTGTTATTTTGGATGATGAGGTTATTCAGCATGACATCCATAGGAGGGAGACCAGGCATATCCCCTCACTGTCAGAGCAGCTGCTGTGACTTGTGGCTTTATTTGCAGCATTCAGGACACTGTGATTGACTACCAGGCATAATATCGAGTGGCAGAATACCAGCACCAATTACCCTCTGTCACCTGAGCACTCTTCCTTTCTAAACTCCTCAGAGAAGAGTCTAGGTGCAGCTGGATCCAGTCTTAGCTCAAAACTTTCTCAACTGTTAGAGTCCAAAAGGTTAAAAATGTGTAATTAAGCCTCTATTCAACTCTGTCCCTTGATTATGGATGACAAACCAGCTATGTTTCTACAAATATAGATGATTTATTACTATAATAATTAGACAAACAGATCTGAATCAGAACACTACACAGTACATAAGGTATAAATACTAGTAGTGTGTTATGAAACAATATTGAAGCAATTATATTAAGAAAATTATATTAAAGCTAGCAAAACAATTATTAAATAGAGATTGATATTTCTCACAGATACCAGCAATAGTGGGCAAATCTCTTTCACTCAGGCTTCAGGAGTAACCTTCAGGGGCATCCTCACTCAAAGGAGGAATTTCCATGCACACTGCACAAAAGAGTATGTTAGAAGACCCTGCCATTAAAGTGTGTCTGAGCTTTTATAGCAATAAGTGATTGACTGTCAGATATCTCCAGACCAGCTGTGTCAGCTCAGCAGCTTTAAATAAGTTATTGGTAGTGTCACTTGTTTCTTCCTTTATTGGGTACATTACCAAGTCTACTACATCTCCATCTTACTATGAGAATGTTTAATTTTGGGATTGATGAGTCAGGCTGGTTTCAGCATTATTCAACACCAAAAGCAGCATGATGCCCCCTTCTCCATCCACCACTGGTAGCTTTGCAATTTGGCTTTGTCTGAGTTATTTTACCCTGCTCCAGGCAGAGCATCCTGCTACCCATATTTCATTTAAATTCATTTATTGATGATCATATCTAAGACAGATAACTAAAAAATGGCAAGTATAGAAATGTTTTGTACTGATCTTAACAGAATATCAAAATACTGACATAAACAACGGATATTTTGCACCCTGTAAACAAAATCACTCATTAAACGAGAAACATTCAATTTTTCTTGTTCTCTTTCATGTCCTAAAAAACCATTCATTTCTAATGGGGCACTCCAGATGCTCTGCTGCCTTGCAGGTGCTGTGACCATTTGTTTATCTACAATATAGGTGCAATGTTTGTGTAGATCAGGTACATTTTACTATTGTCATCTGAAAGTACACTAGTTGCTCTTGGCACACACACTGTCCTGGATAAAAATGGTATTCTTGTGGTCAAAAGTATGGAAATGAGACAGTAAAGCAGGTCCCACATAGTTTAGGTGATTTCCTTATACATGAATATAAACAGAGTCCTGACTAGCATTTGACCAAAAAAACCAACTCTCCTTTCTGTGATGTGATTTTTAAAACAAGATATACATATTGAGTCAGCCCTATTTTTGAGATGAGTGCCATAAAGGAGTATTCTGACTGGCCAGGAAATACAGTCATGCACGTTTAACTTTTGTTATGGGAACAGAAGTACTGTCCATGATCCCTTTTGTCTGGAAGGCATAAAGACATTTGGATCCAGTTAAGGTATATTCACTGCTGTAATGATGTAATTGCCTACCTTTATGTAGATTCAAAAATGAATTAGAAACAGTTGACAGGTCTGCATATGCCAGCCCACATCATATTTGCCAGCAGCCATACACATGCCTCCAATGCTAAAATATGAGGATTTTATAAACAAAAACTGTCGATACAGTTACTAAAGCTGGACAAAGTAACTAATTTTACTTTGTCCAGCTATCAGTTTTTCTTTTTATTTCTCTATGGGGTTTTTTTAGTTAGTTATTTGATTGCTTGGTTGGTTGGTTTGGGGGGTTTTTTGTGCAGCAGGGGGAGGCTTATGGTATGAGCTGATATCTCCAAACCACCAAGCTTTCTCATATTATGCATAGTAGTTAATTACTACTGCTACTTACTGAATTGAATATACATTTATTTATTTATTTATTTATATATTTGGGAAGGTTAATCATACATGAGTGACTTTGGTTTTGGCTTTCCATATAGTTTCCCACTTCTAAGAATGCTTCTTTCTAAGATAACTTCTTCTGAAAGGTTAGCTAGGCCAGCTTAGTTCCTATTTTCTTGCACCATGCCTTCCTGGAGCAGGCTTTCCCATGAGTTGGATCAAACTAACACATACGATTCTGATGCTCAGATCCAGCCGAAACTCCATAGTCAGTATCATTCATAAACCTTTATGGAATAGCTCTGTTAACATAGGCAGCTCATCTTCCCTGCAGCAGTCATAATAAAGCACTCTTTCTGAGCCTCTGCTCTGATTAAATCACATTTTAACAAATCTTAAACTGGAATGAGCTCTTATTATGAAATGAGTAAAGGTCACTTTTATTTTTCTCTACACTGGTAATGGGCATATATACTTACATTGTCAGCTGTTATTCCTGACAATGACAACAGATGAAAAAGGAACAGACATTTGCAAAATATGGCAAAACTACAGCATACTATAAATGTTAATAGCTTTATTCATTTCAGATCTGGAATGTGACAAAATGACTCATGCTGGAGAACAGACTTCCTGGATCACAATTCGAGGTAGGAAATGAAATTAGAGATGGTTAACAGAAAGCATTCCAGCTCAGCATCCCACACCCACTCTTGAAACATTTGTCCAAAATGTGTCCCTCTCCTAAGGTTTGAAAGTATATCTATAATATTTTCATATTGTCTTTCCTTTTCTCAATTCCTCATTTTTACCTGGTGATGGAGGTCTGAATTACCTTCTGTTTCTCATGACAGTGGGTCTAGAGTGAATGAAAACAAGAGCGACAGAAATCCACCCTAAAGGTTGCTCTTGTGGAACTTCCTTGCACATTTTGATCCAATAAGATAATAGTTTGGGAAATACTGTTCTGAACAGAAGCAGTATGAATGCTAAACACACAAAGTAAATGTGTTTTGGCATGGAAATTTATCTCTCTGAATCTGCTAGTGTCATCATCTATTGGAATAAATTAGACCCTTTATTTGTTATATGTCATCATATACTTCTATTTATACTAATAATATGGAATAAAATAGAACTGTATAATGATATAAAAGTATAAGGACTTAAATTACATTTTTTATGTTACCAAAATATTTATTTTCTGTTGTTACCATAGGAATATTTTAACACTTCTTTTTTTTTTTTTCATTCCAGTTTAGCATTTAAGGGCATTTTGAAACATAAAACTCCCTCGTGGAATGAAAAATTTGAATGTTCCATTTTTACTGGCAACTCAAACTGGTTTTTGAATGTAAAAGATGCTTCACTGAAGTCCATTTACATGAAAAAGTTTAGCTTTTATGTTCCTTTTCTGATCATCACTGTCATTACTGAAGTACCTTATAATGTGTTAGTATTCAAAAACAAAGCCATAAACTTGGTTAAACTTTCTGCTTCCCAAGGGCTGGTCACTCATCACACATGAAGCATGGAAAATTCCTTTGAAATATTTTTAAGGGGAGGTTTAGCCACAGACTTAATTATGGGAAGATGAGTTGTTATAGGAGGGATTTACAACTAATCTTGAAAGACTGAATCGTGATTGTATTCAGAGGGAATGTTTCTCAATAAAAACATGAAGAAAAAAATCAAAGGCAAGCAACTGTATCTTTCTCAAAAGACACAGACAGCCATAAAGGGTATAAAAGATGTGAGTTAGTACCATACCAGACAGATAGGAAAATAAACACAATATAAAGGTTAGTTTGGCTCTAGAAACCATTAGAGGAACTTTTCCTGAGCAAGTACAGCAGACCATCAAAGTAAGGTCTCTCCAGGGTGTCAAAAAGCGGAATTCAATGAATCAGACTTACCAAGTATTACAAAGCAGGCACCATGGCCATATTCTTAGCCCATAAAGTACAAGGCACAGATGGATTGATTTACAGAAATGTTTTATTGCTTACCCCAATGCTTTGTGAGAAAAAAAAAAAATAAACGGCAATATGATGAGTCAGAATTTAAAAAAGAGTGCATTTCCTTCTTTTGTAAGATATATATATCTAAATTTCTCCTGCCCTTCAGAACTTTATGGAGATATTTCTAGGTTATGCTGCAATACAGGAATTCCCCCCTAATGGCTACTACTGTCTCTTGCCTCAGGCCACAATAGCTCACAATCTGCTGAGATGTCACACCGGTGGCTTTATAGAGGAGAACTTCCACTACCTCTTGCTTGATCCTGGCTGGGTTGAGTTAGAACAGCCCATTACATCAGCACAATGCAGAAGTTATATATACTGCAGCAGTTTTTCATGCCCTAGTAGAAAGCAATGAAGTTGAAGATTTTCAAGACCTTCTGACAAGCAGTGTGTCAGAGAGGAATGTATGAGCTCCCGTAAAAGGCAGCGGGAAGGATTTTAAAGTGTGTGAATAAGTAGTCATTTCTACATGTTCAAAAAGAGAATGTATTCTGGAACAACTAATCTCTGATTTATTTGAAAAGGATTCTTTTGAAGGATGTCAGCTTAATTACTTAGGCAAAAGAAAGATGCTTCAGATTTATCAATATGAAGGTCCTTTAATATTAAAGTTTGCCAGCACAAGGAGCTGAAGGAAGTGATTTGGGCATAAAGACACACACAGTCATATATATATATACAAAGAATAGCACTGCAGCCTGTAGCAATTTTTCTGCTAAATAAAACTTTGTTAACTTGGTTTAGAATATGACTCATGCACTGTCAAGAACAGATAAGAAAGCAGCGCTTATAAAAATAAAGATAAAGGTAAAGCAAAGGAATATATAAATATTAACAGTTCATCATACTTAGATGTGGTCTGAATATTATTATTGATTGAGACAGGACTTAAGACCATTGCTGGTTTGGGGTTTTTTTAATCAAATTTTTGGTTAGCTCAGTATTTAGACTTAGTAAAGTTGTATGTTATATAATAGTGTGTTCATTAACAGATCTACCATAACATTTGTGTATCACTGTCTGTCAAAAGTATATATAAAGAGTGGGAACCACCTTACTTTAGTTTGAAATTTAAGTGCCTAGATTAGTCAATTATTCAGGTTCCTTCTGTAGTCAATAGGCAGAGGGTGATTCATCCCACACTAATACAGGATCGGTTGAATCATCCCCCAAAGATGCCTCTTTCCCTCCAAGAGCTACACTTCTCCTTACTCAGAAACAAAAAAAAACCCCAAAACATGTGGCCTCTGTTTTCAATTCTACCTAATAAGTGTAGCTGAAATTTCAAACATGGGTTGCTGTGAGAAATTCCTGCACTCAGTGTGGCTGGGGAGCGTTCGCGTGAGCTGCCTGGCGAGCAACGCCGAGTGGCAGGAGCGCTGGGGAGCCTTGTTGGCAGATCATTAACCAGTTGCAAACAGAAGGGTGTTTGTTGAGCCATATGCAAAAACTGTAGTGCTATATCATTTTAAGAAATGACTGCCATTGATGGTTGCATAACATAAAACTGCAACTCGTGCTTCCTTAGCGCTGCGACAGAGGCTTTAATTGGGGTTTGGAGGGGAGAGTGGCTGTGTGCCAGTGCTATATGCAATCATCCAGCTGTTCAGACAGTTAAAGACCTTAAGATGTTATAGCAAAAGAGCTGGCAGACACTCAGTCTGCCTTCTAGAGACCAGGGAGCATCCTAGTAAGCTATTTAAGACTTTATTTAATATGGCAGTCATTAGGAGTCAGAGATAAAAGGCAAAAGCACCATGTAATTGATTAGCTAGAAATGCACAAGTTTATATGTATTAAGGTGCTTCACTGTGCATGCCATTGCCTTCATCTAACAGCACCTTTTACTTTTTAATTTGATTAAACTACTGAAAACCCCTGAATCTATAAATATGTATTTGATATTGATGGCACAGGACGCTGAGAGATGAATTTTATATTAAGAGGTAATTATTGCATAAACAAGCAATGGATTCTTAAGCTTCCAGAATGAGTCTTGGCCATAGAACTTGGTGCTCTGGATGCTGATGAATTGTTCTTTAATCACAATATTAACCTGAAGGATCAGTTTGTTGGAGAAAGAAACAATTTAAGGACTGTGTTATGAAGACTTTATTTAGGGTTATATTAAGACTAGGAGAAAATCAAATAAATATCAAATCATAACTGGTTTTTTTTCCATCTTTGCAGCTCGTATACAACGGAAGAAAATATGGTCAACATACAATAGGAAGAAAACTCCTTCAGAAATATGCTTATAGTGCAACCAGGTGAGGAGTTTTGTTATCTATTGATCACATTTTGACCTCAACTAGTGCTCATTGGCACTATCATTAATTCCTGTGGGCTACATTGCTGCAAATAAAGGTTGAACTGTACCTTGCATTGTTCTCTCAGGAGGTAATGGCGGGTAACTATTGCTGTAGAAAGATCTGAATTTACTTAACAGGTTTTTATTAAAATATATTGAAAGAGAAGTAACAGGTTTGAAACAGAGTGACCATGGTTTCAGTAGCCAATCACACTTTAAAGACCTATTTTAAACTTTTTAATATTATTTTATACATGTTAGATTTGATGAGTTGCTTTTTGATATTTTGCATTAGGCTCATACCTAAGACCTTACAAACAGTCATGAGACTACAGTAATATTAGAAGATGTGGATCAATTAATAACAAAGCACATAAAAATATTTCATCTTTATCTTGTCCCATCATCTACCACAACTAGAACTGCTTTCATACTCCTACTAATTTCAAATGCTTATTTGAGCATTACTGTTCTGTTGCAGGAGAAGTGATTACTTTCTTTCTAGCAGCAAGCACGCTGAGCTCTGTTTTCTGATGAGCTGTATTTGCAACCTACAGAAAAATTAGACCCACTAAATCAAAGGCAAAGATAAAAAAGAAGACAGGTTAAAATACAGTATAATTGTGTTAACATGTCAGCTAGCTTAGCAGTCGTTTCTTGACTTACCACTAGAGAAGCATTGAAAAATCTAATTTCTTCTCAGGTGGGAGCTTGCCCCAGGAAGTAATTTTGCGAGAAATTTTGACAATTTTACAGCACCACCTCCACTTTAGCTGAGTTACTAATTGGTACTAATTGGATAATTAACACCTATGCCTCTTCAAGCAGTAATACAAATAATTCAGTGGTAGCCCAAGTCTGCAAGCACATCATTATCCTGGGGTCCCTGCTTGCCTGCATTAACTCATTAGTAAGTAGGCTGCAAGGTCACACAGTGGTAACATCATCTGTCTTGTTTGCAAGTACTCAAACATCCTGCCAGTGCCCAAAAAACAGCAAATAAATCATGATAACAGCCCATATCAGCCCCAAGAGGTCTATACACAGGAAAACTTCTGAGAGTTTTCTTTTACACATTTTGTATTGTATGAAAATGGACATTTGTGTGACACCAAGGGTGTAATTTCTTTTTTCTCCACTGTAAATTATTGTAACATTTTCTAGAAAAAACTCATGTGGTTAAGGAAGGCCTGAATTATTTTTTTAATAGGTCCCACATGGCCAAGGCCATTATAAATAACTAGAGCTTTAAATGGCCTTAAAAATACAGCTCCAGAATAGAACTGATTAGGGAATGAATGCTCAGCCTGTGATGCCCTGGGGGCTTGTTGGGGAAGGTCCCTGTCCCACTGCCAAGATTCACTGAAGAGTGCCCCAAGCCTCACACAGACTATGAGGTCAGGTATGAATGCCGATCCTGGCGTCCAGGATGGGAAACACTAGTTTAATGGGGGAAAAAAAACCAAACAATCCCTCTAGTTTCAGAAAATACTGAATTTCTCTTTTGTTTTTGTACAGTTTTGATCCCAGTTTACACACTGGAATGATATAAACCAGTATTATTTACCAGAAACCTTAAGATAAAGGCTTAAGTTCTGGTTGCCTTTTAATCAAGACAGCAAAGGAAAAAATGTGGATTGTTGTATCAACATATCAGTAGATTCTTTCCTTTCCTTTGGTAAACATGACTCAGCTTTTGATGTGCAGCTGCTGACTCAATATAGATGGAAAAAAAATTTATGGATTCATGAATATGGAATCCCAGTTTCTTTAGGTTCCTTGATCAAATAAGGAATCTTCATTTCAGCACTCAGCTCATTTGTTACCTAACCCAATTTATGCTAAGTGGCATTGTTTGTTTCTATTTTAAGGCAACTGAACATGATGGTCTGAGGAACAATTTACTGGTGTATAAAAACAGAGCAATGCACAGCAAATCTTCCTCAGATTTCTGCAGTGCAGGGCCAAGTAGAAGCTGTCTTGAATTAATTTATATTAATACAGTAAAATTTCAGAATTATATGTATGAAAGTCACATTGTGCTTAGTTAGGGTCAAACATGGAAAAGACATGAATAATCTCTTGGGAGTAGATGACAGGAACCCTAGAAGGTGTTATTTGGTAATAAAGTTGATGACAAATCACAGAATCATAGCATCATTACCAAAGGGGTTTTTTTTGTTGTTTTTTTTGTTTTTTTAGTTTTTTTTTAATGTAATATTATTGTCTTAATTCATAAGGGAAAGACAGAATTCCATCTGTATTTTGGAGGAAGATTGAAAAAATTCCATTGAAGAAAGTGCAGCAAAATTAATTCTGGACTGAGAAGTAGGGATTTGATCACAAGTGGTGTCTCCTCTAGAGCAGGAACTTGCCAACAAACTGTGTAGGAGGGTTTTCCTTTCTGCTTGGTGTCAACTGGGAGACTGCTTCCCCCTCTGAAGAAACAGCAGGGAGAGGAAATTAGTTCCTGGATGTCTCTACTCTGATGAGTCCTAAGCACAGTCTGGCTCTCTCTGGCTGGTTCACCTGGACTTGGTCTCTTTGCAGAGATTGTCCCTCCAAAGTTACCAATCTGACACCAGACAGAGCCCAGCAGCAGTAGGGAAGAATCAAGAAAGTCTTGCACAAGGTATATAAAGTCTTATGTGTAAGTCTAGAAATTCAGAGAGTATTTTCTTTATTTTCTTAAAAAAAAAATTTGTTACTGTACTCTTTTGTTCATGAAGACAAAGAGGGTATTTTGTCCAGATCCTGGTTTACTGTAAAAACATTATATTATTTCTTTTTCAATATTTATTCTCTAGCACTTACCTAGTTATACAGTGCATCCTACAGCATCATTATAGGGAACCTTTTAATTTTATGAGAGTAGGGAAAAAATTCCCATATACCAAAATGTGGACCTAAGTTTTTCAAATAAAGCAGTTCAGAGATGGGCCCTCATGTTTTTATCTGCAGCAGTCTTGCTCCTTCAAATCAGGAGTCTTTTTTTGAGCAGAAACTGCCAATCAGGACCAATTGTCTTTAATTTTACAACAGTGACAAACGATTTTTGGAAGCTATGACTCATTTTACCCCAACCCAGACAAGATTATTCCAAGCTGTGCAACTGGTAGGATAAACCCAGCTGTGCCAAATCATACCCATCTGTTTGAAAACGTTTAAAAAAAACTACTCTGGACACAACATACCAGAAGCATGAAGCCAAATAACAAATAAATAAGTACGTAAATAAATAAATAAATCTGATGTGCCTTAGCAAAAAGTTTTCTCACACTGAAAGAAAAAATATTGTGGGCCACACCCATGACTGATGTCACTTCTATGAAGCAGCTTAGAAGAGAAGCATTGGTATATATTTACTTTCTTTCTTTATATATTGGCTAGAACTGGCTTGTTTAACAGTTTCATTAACATGTTATATAGAATTTAAACTATAGTAGAGCAGCATCTATGACTTCAAAGAAAAAATCTTACAGATCCATGCTTGAAGCACAGCACAGGAAGAATTTATACACCAAGGTCCACGACAGAAATCTGCAAGAAATGCTTGGGTAGCAGGGGGTCAAGAGCTCTTCAATTTTCAGCTGTAAAATTTATTAAGTGCCTGAAGTTCTGCTCTGAGCACTTCTAGAGAGGTTAGCTGTGCAAAATGTCCTAGAAACTATCCCTTGCCTAACTCTGTAGAGACTAAGAAACTTGGCATCCCTGGAAATGGCTCTCATCCTGCTGTCCATGCTGCAGTCTAAGCAGGATGTTCACAATGACACAGACACTGCTCATGTAACTGTGGGGATGTAGCAAGGCTCACAGGGACTCCTTTGCAGCTGACAAAAGAACCACAATTCATATTTCTACTTCCCTTCTTTTGAAGTAAATTATAATCCTTATTTTCAAGTGCCAAATCATCATCTTGCACTCATGTAACGTCTTCAGGTGCTCATATGCAGCCTTAGTTAAATGATCGTGGAACTAAAATGCTTATTTCTTTCCCATAAACACTTAATAATAAATATCTCTTTCCAATTTACATCCTTCCATTTAATTTTGTTATTAATACAATGCACTTGTTAACCTTCCAAATGAATGAGGACTCGATATAATGAGGCTGGTATGAAGATGATCCAGTGCTGCAGGCTGTTAATATTCAATTCCAAATTAATAGGACTATTATCAATTAGATTAGCTGGCCTGCTGATGTGAGTGGCACTTGCCTAGGTCCTCCCCTTGAGCATTAGTTTTCTGAATGGCAGTGGACAACCTCATACCTTTCCTCTTAAAAATCTGATTAATAAGAGCACCTACTATAACAACCTTTATGATAATTAATAGACTCTCCTAGCTCCCTGCCCTGTCCTTATGTGATCAATCAGGTGTGAATGGCAAAAAAAGTTACTTGGCGATGAAAATAAATGAACATATTGTAGCATGTAAAGAGGATGCTTTGATATTCTGCTAATCCTGTTTAGCTTCTCCTCTTTTCCTTGCTTGACAGCTACAGAATTGCTGCAGCCTGTTTATACCAGACAAGGGAGCATTAATTTAAATGAGGGGTGTGTTCATTCGTTAGTATGCAAACATGAACAGTGCTGGGGCAGAAGGCATAGCCACCAGGAATTTATAACAAAAGATTTCCTGAAATTGCCCTCATCCCTGTGTTCATTTACAATGTGAGTTGTAAGTGTGCAGGCTTACCTCCAGCGCTGTGTGCAATTTTGGGTGCCACAGTAAGTGAAATACATTCAGTTCTTACAAACTGTGCAAAGGAGGGCAGTGAGGATGGTGAAGGGCCTTGAGGGGAAGCTGTGTGAGGAGCAGCTGAGGGCACTTGGTCTGTTCAGCCTGGAGGAGACTGAGGGGAGACCTCACTGCAGTTACAACTTCCTCATGAGGGGCAGAGCAGGGGCAGGCACTAGGCACTGAGCTCTGCTCTGTGGTGACAGCAACAGGACCTGAGGGAATGGCCTGAAATTGTGTCAGGGGAGGTTTCGGTTGGATAACTGGAAAAGGTTTTTCACCCAGAGGTGGTTGGGCACTGAACAGGCTCCCAGGGCAGTGCTCACAGCACCAGCCTGACAGAGCTCAAGAAGTGTTTAGACAATGCTCCTCAGACACATGGTGTGACTCTTGGGCTGCTCTGTGCAGGGCCAGGACCTGGACTTGGATGATCCTTGTGGGTCCCTTCCAGCTAAGGATATTCTGTGAGTCTATGATTTAAATCTCATTTATGCGTAGACTGATTTTGGATTGTAACTATTTCTGAAATAATAAGATTGCTTCTATCTTGGACATTTTCATGTATTCTTTGTAATCTGTGGAAACCCCAAGTAAATCCTGATTTTGTTTTTTAATTACTGTAAAAAAGACCCTTTAAAATAGTGTCTTGGTTTGGGACAAATTTGGAGGAACATCCGAAATGCATGTCCTCCTAAGAAGGCTGGTTTCAGCAGCCCCTCCCCTACCAAGACTGGAAAGAATTTTCTCAGAGGAAAGTGAAAAAAAAAACTTATTTATCAAGCAGGGTGCACACGGGCACCAAAAAAGAATGAATAATGTTAAATGATAAAACCTCTTGCTGTGGGGAAAACCTGAGTCCTTTCTGTAAGTGTGGCTTTGCTCTCCCGGGAGCTGGGGTGTGATGTGGTCCCCTGCTCCCTGGGCCTCAGTGTGGGGCCTCCCAGTGATGTTCTGCTGTTGCCAAACAGTCCACAAGAAAATAATAAGAAGCCAAAGTCCCAGGGAAAAACTTTCTTGCCTCAGCTAGCAGGCTAGCTAAAAAGCAAAGAATTTTAACCCTCCATCTCTCTCCTGAGAAACAGCCAAAAGCTGGGTAAGAGCAGGAAGGTGTTTCCTTTGTCTCTGCTGCAGCAAGAACGCTTTGAGCACAAACTCCTCTGAAGAATTTGCTTGGCTTCTCTCCCCCCTCTCCCAGACCCAGTTTAAAGGCACAGAAAGACACAGGATTCATGTCTGGCATAGAGCAGGTGATAGGGGATACAGCATCATACAATCACCCAAGGACGAGTAGGCTCAGATCTCAGGCAGTACAGGCTAATGGTCAAGACATCAAAACAGAGTCAGGAAACAGTTCTCATCTCTGGGGATGGAGTGTGCATCAATTCAGGCTCAAGACATGCTAAACTGTTACAGGGCATTCATATCAAATTTGCTTGTGCTAAATCCCTGAAGAGGAGACAAGATATTTATGCACATGGTCCTGATGTCAGTCCTTTAATAAAGCCAGCCCTTCACCCCTCAGTTTTGTTTTCCTTCTCTATAATAGGGATTGTACTTATTTCTTGAGAAGTATCTTGAGTGTTCCTGGTGACAGAAGCTAGGTGAAGTAATGTCAGTTCTTTGCACTTTTGATATCTGAAGTGTGGTACTGACTTGTCAGTGGTTTTTTGAGAAATCTCAGAAAAAGGCTTGAGAAAAGCAATTCATTTTTAACTTGTCTTGAATTAAATAATTAACTCCATTTCTAAGGGAAGTTCTGTAGCTTCCCAGGGGAAATCCTTGACTTGTAAGTATGAAAGAATGTAAATAATATGAAATGTTTTGGTAAGGTGCTTTCCTTGACCAATGAAAGAGTTTTGTTTTTGTTTGTTGTTCATACTTTCAGACTGTGCTGGAGAGACAGACACAGTCAGACAGATAACCTCTCCAGCTAGCTTGGCCAGAGGGAAAAACTTGATCTCTCTTCTTGATAATATCTATAAATAAAAGCCTTCTGATCTTCAATCTATGAACACAGAGTCTCATTTGTGGAAAGGCTCTGGAAATAGGACCAAGCCACTTCTACAATCTGAAGAGAACACGATAGAAACTTAATGGGAAACCTTTTGGAGGATCCATCTCATAGGATAAAAGCAGGAAAAGCTAACATCATAGTAAGGAGTTGTCAGAGTTCTAAAAAGTCTTGAACATTTAAAAATAGCATTAAACTAAAAGTGGTTTCTCACTTTTCTTTTTAAATGGCCTGAGTAGCAAAAGAAAAATCAAAACTCCTCTACATTAAAATTTGGGAAAAGTTCCCATGGAGATCTGGGGACTAGTGATCAGATGAATTAGTAGAATATATAATGTAGAAGACAGTCAGAAAGTACATAGATAAATATGGCATCCCTGAGAAAAATCAATGTGAATTTTGTAGAAAGAACTTTGGCCTTGCTCATCCTTTAAAGAATCAATAATCACTTGCTATTGTATACTTGTGCTTCAAAAAGCTTTCAACAGCCCATCAAACAGATCAAATTATTGTTTCCAAGATTCTTTCATGAGCAAATAAATACTCAAAAATTGGAAAGAAAGGGTAGGAATAGATAGTCAGTTCTGTCAATACAGGGAAAACACTTCAGGAGTCTCATAAAGTTTCACACTGGGCCCTGTTTTGCTACATGCATACAAGAATTGTCTGGAGAAAGACTGAGAACTGAAACAGCAAAGTTTGTTGATGGTACAGGGGGCATACAGAGTGGAAAATGTTAATACAATTGCTAATAAACTCTCAATACTGAGCAATCAGGTGTGTTAAAACTTAATGGGATAAATGACTAAATGTGGAAAAAGTAAAAAAGGAAGATCACCATGCAAAAGGTAATTTTACCTTTGGAGTGAGGTAACTATCTATTTCTAAACTATCAATTATATCTGAGAAAAGAGATTTCAGAGGTCTGGTAACAGGGCTTGTGAAAATGCTAGTTCAGGAGTCAACAACCGTCAACAGAGAAAAATGGGATGTTTATGAGTTATTGCGAAAAAATAAAGAACAAAACTGAAAAATGCAATGGCACTTCATGCACATGGATCCTGGGTATTGCTGGGAAATCTGTCTCCCTGCCACTGCAAGGACATAGCAGAAGAAGCACAGAGAAGAGCAATAATGATGAAAAAATTTACAGAGCAACTCCCAGAGGAAGGATTAGACTGACAAGAACTCCTCAGTTCAGAGAAAAGGCACTGTAGGGAGCTTTTGACAGAACTATAAAATCATGAGTGAAACTGAGAAGGTAGAGAGGGAACATGCTTGTTCCTCATAACTTCAGACCTATGGGAACTCGGATGACAAGTTGTAGACCAAGGAAACTAATGAGGATATACAGAAGAGTTCATTGTCACATGAAGCTGTGAAGACCCACGCAGATACCTTCAAAGTGAGATTAGACTGCAGGATGATAAAGATTTCTTAAAAATATTAAAACCAGAATCTAAGCTCTACCTTTGCAAATTCACAAGCCAGGAATAGTGGAAGGAGAAATGTTGCTGTGTTTGCTCTGTTTCTTAAGACTCCCATCTAGAAATTGATTATTGGTCAGTGCTGGAGACATGCTGCTGGAGGATGCTGCTAAGCTGTATTAAGTTCTGAGCCACTAAGATGATTCCTGTATTTGCAGTATCACTATTAATTTTTCACTTGTGAGAAGCTGAAGTCAAGCTCTCTGCCCTTTTTTTTTCAGGTTAGCAATGCCACACTGTAGCTGTCTGATGTGGATAAGTTCTGAGCCTTAAAGGAAGTGCAAAAACGTTCCAGTGATGATGCTCTTCATTATTTCTACGGAAAAAATCTCACCAGAAAAGACTTTAATTGCTTCTTTATAAGTCTGTTTCTAAAATTCACTACAGTAGTAAACATGCCATAGTTTATCACAATGCAAATGCTATTCTTCTAAACTGGAAATTAAGTCCTTCAAGTTGTATTTGAACTAACTCAGTACAAAAATGTGCACTCCCCCTTCTCTTTCCCCCTTTCTGTTTCTAATGGATAATTATAAATCAGCTGAACTTTAAATTCCTTATGTGAAAAGACACAATGGATAAAGAATTACATGAATTTAAAGTAAGTGATGTAAAATGAATGTTTATTCATTAGTAGTGATCTTTATGCATCTGTAATAAGCATTACCCTCAAATTTTAAGGTATGTTGACTAGGTGACTAAGAACTTCTCCAAGTTATTTAGCATACTAGATAAGATTAAATTTATTGTCTGAGTTGCACAAAATAATGTAGTATTACATAACTGCATTTTCCTCACTGGCATTTTTTCTTTTAATTAGAAAAATAAAGTGCTAAAGCACCCATTCAGGAAAACAGTAAAGCATGTGTTTAACTATAATATAATTTATTAATTCAGATGAGTATTTGTTGTAACCATGGCCTTACATGCTTTGCTGAAGCAGAGCCTTAATGAATAAAGCAGAAATTCTAATGAGTTCAACCAAAAATAGCAAAGGACATAAAAAGCTGCATTTTGGTGAAGCTCTGTCTTCCTTTCCATCCCTATTGATTACATCTGGCCAGGTGACTCCACCTACTCAACATTCATTGCAGGACTGGAGCAAAAATCTGACTGCAATAATTAAGGGTTGTGTTATAAAAATAATGTGCCTGCATTTTATAAACTTATTCCTTTATGCCCCTGTTGTAGCTGTAAATGTTACATGGCTGAGATAGAAACATAGTATGTCAGAGAAGAGCCTGAACTTTTCTGCCTGGTGAGTTTTTCAATCAATCCACAGGATTTGGGAAGGGGCAATGTGCTATGGGGCTGCACCAGCTCTAAAGGATCTGGTGGCAAAATGCAGGCACTGCTCCAGGCCAGTGAAAAGTATGGATAGTTTTAAGGCAGATCTACACATGGAGAAATCTTGACTTTCTTCTTATAGAACGTCTACCTTCTGGATGAATTTATGTTTAGAATACTTATTATTGTAGTACTGTCATTTTTTTACAAATGTCATTTGCACTGCTCTTATTTTGATAATGAAAAAAGATACCTTGCAGCAACAATTCTCATTCTGCCATGGAGGACAGGAAACAATAAGTCTTTTCTTAATTATTTCAACTATTGAGCAAAATGCTTTAGAATCAAGAAAAATGTGAGGTCGATATGTTAAAAACATTGCCAGTGAACTTCATTTCTCAAAAATTAATATTATTGTCTTTTTGCTTTTCCATCTTAATTCAATTAAAATTATTCTGTGTTACAAAGTTGAAATAAAGCATTTATGCAGGTTATGACAATTTTCCTAGACTTCAGTGGGAAAGCATGACCATCAGTCAGACACAAAGTCTCTGTGCAAATCACTGCACACCAGATCAGCCTCTCCCTTGTGCCCAGGCCAAGGTGGGCACTGAAAGATGATTTGGGAGCTGACAGCTCCACCCTACTCCAGCTTAGCATCACAGGGTGGCCAAAGCCTGTAACACAAGTCACCCCCATCCTAGCAGGAGTTACATTTGACTCTGATGAAACTTGTGTGAATAAAGACTGTGGAGAGGAGCAGGAGTATGGAACACAGTTCTGGTTAAAATAACACATTAATTAAGCCAGTATTTGTTTCCAATATTTTGGATGGCTTTCATCCTTCCTTTTATAGGGGAAAAGAGAAGGGCATAACAAGTTGTTGCCCTTTAAGGCATAACATGGTGTTGCAACCTTGAATATCAACAGTAGAAAGATTTTACAATCTGTTCAGTTTTCTTCTGTTTGGGCAGATCTCCTATTGGTACAACTTTGATTGGGTGCACTGAACTAATCTGAAATAGTTGAAATATGAAATATTTCATGAAATATCTGCTTTCTATTCTAATTCTTTTCATTTCATGGACCTGGACAAACATTTAATAATTTGAGAGAGCCACAGAGGGGAAGGTGCCTGGTGCCCATCCTGACAGAGCAAATTAAGTGGTCTGTGGATGGCATCTGTCACTGCCATTTGTTTGGTTGTGAATAAACTTGGGGTAGAGAGAATAGGTCAGAAAATGAGCAAGGAGTGAACCTGTGAAAGCATGGAGCACAAAGAGACAGAGAGAGATTTGTATGCTTTTATTTCTGTTCCTTGGAAAAAGATGCAAACTAAAAAGCTGTATTGCTTTTGGGGCCACATGTATGATTTTGTTACCTTTTTTTTTTTTTAAGTGAGTAATCCCTAGGGCTTGTTGAAAAAAAAAAACCATAAAGAAGCGAGGAAAACTAGTCAAGAGTACAATTTTATGACAAAAAATACTGTTATTCGTAAATGAAAATGCTTTGTCAGAGGAGATTTTAGTATCTTTTTTACTTTGGTATTGGAAAGTTTCTCTTTTCATCCCAATAATGTCAAAATATTTCATTATGGTATTGCTAAAAAAGTTTATTTTGGTATATTTTATTGCAATGTTTTGTCACTATGAAGTATATCTGAATGGTACCTAAGAAAAACACTTTGGTAATGTCATTACAGTGCTTTCATACCAACATATTTTAAATCTTCCATTCCATGAAATAAGACAGTTGCATTTTTTAGCACAGTTCAGGGTAAAATTGTAGAATCTAATGAAATCTAATAAGCATTTTAAAATGTAATGTCAATAAAATGAATAGGAGTGAATTCAAGGTTTTTTTTGTTTGTTCATTTGTCTCTTTTTCTTTTCTTTTCTTTTTTTTTTTTTTTGTCACTTTGCTGGGGTGTATCCTACAAAGATTTGTTTTTTCATGTTCTTGTTTTAGGCACTTCCACTAATTTAAAGCAGTAATAAACATAGATTAACTGTATGTGTATGATGGGTATTAATAGTAAGTATGAACTGTGGGGTTTTCAGCATGGAACTATTTGAGAACACTGTTTTCAAAAAGCTAAAGCATATGAAATTATGCAATTATCTAATATCAGTGATGATTTCAGGGACAATCAGAGCCGGGGTGGCAGTGAGCAGAGGTGTAGTAGGGAGTAGGAGTCATAAATATGGAGGTACTTTACCCTCTTTTTCAGCCAGTCTTCCCATTAACACTCTGCTCTTTTGATGAGTCTGGAAAATAGAGTTGGATTCTGTGTTTGCTAATGCTGACTCCATCCATAAAAATATTTGCAGAGTGAGAACCTAGCTGCCATTTTCCTCACCAGAAATGCAAAAAACTTCCATGTAATATAACAGGTGAAAGCAAAAGGCGCATGAGATGAAGAACAAAACATTGTAGAGCCAAAGGAATCATACCTTCAAGTGGAAATGAGAACTCTCAAAGCTGTATTAAAAGTTGCATTGGCTGCTGGATTTTTGTTCTCCTTGGCCCAGCTGTACTTAAATGGTGTAAATTAACATTGGAAAAAGTGATGTCTTTGTATTAGTAATTTCATTTTCATCAACCCCATTCCTATGGTGAGTATTGTTTTTGCAGCCATAATGATGAAAAACATGAGTTGTCGCTGACAGGCTGAACTACAGAACACATAAGAGATAAATATGTCCAACATACCCACATTACCATCCTGGGAGGGAAGTAAAACTGCTGGATGCTGCCCAAGTGATGTTTGCCTGCCACCACCTAGTTATACATGCAGTGTCCATGCCTCTGTTTTTACTCATTTTATTAACAAGTAAACAGAAAAACATCTGTATGTTAAGGAACAATTCTGCATTACAAAATAGTTGCCAGGGACTGTTGTTTGGACTGCTGTTGCCTAGCTCTTCAGCAGACCCCACAAGGAACTAACCTGGAACAACGGTGCTTTAATATAAATATTTTTCATATAAAACAACAAGACATTCAGAGTAATTTTAATTTCCAGCTCCATGAACACTTCCTAAGTTCTAACAAAAATAAATAGCAAGAATGAAGAAGAGGAGGATATATATGTATTGTGAGATCATCTCATTCCACATCTCATTTCACACGTGTTCTGTGTTTGCCTCATTGTAGTGGGACAATTAATAGGTGGAAATAAGCTATTTCATTTTACTTTCTGTTTGAAAGGCAAACTGATATATGCTTGAGGGCAGATTGTTACACACTCCCCAAGCTTCTCATGGCTCTTTCTTTGAATGTCTGCTTGCACTTGCAAGTGCATTATGCATCTGGCAGCAGCTCGGTCCTACATGACTTTAGCTTGAACCTTTCTGGTGGAACAGGGATCCTTGTTTGTGGTGCTAGCCTCCAGAAGGTGATCATGTTGGACAAGCTGCTCCCTGGACAGGCCATAGCCACACTGCAACTGCAGCAGCTTGGAGAGGGCAGGAAAAGGCCAGGTGTAGGCCAATCCTGGTTGTGTATTTCTGATTCCTGTCCTTTGGTCTATCCTGAGAGATGACCAGGTTAGATTTTCCCTGCAGCTTTGTCTCTAACTGTACAACACCATACATGCCATCTTCATACAAAACCCATTTAACACGCTCCACCACTCATGTGCTGTCCCCCATCCCTGTTGTGTGACATCCTGAGCCCTGTCTGCCCCTCTGGGCCCCTACACCTGCTGACCATTGGAGACCCCATGTCACCCCCCTGGGGCCACCAGCTCCTGCTCCACCAGCCAGAAGAAGGACCAGCCTCCAACCCTCTACAGCCCTGCCCTTCCCAGCCAGGGGGGCTGCAGAGCTGGGCCCACCCAGTGGCTCACATCTCATCCTCAGACATCCACAAAGCCAGGGAGGTGCCCAGGATTGGGGCTTCCCTTGTGCCCCAATGGCCTGCTCTTGCTGCACCCTGAGATGTGTAAGAATAGTCAACCAAGTGTACAAAATTAGTCCTGAGGCATTAAAGGGCCATGACCACGCTGGGTGGTTCATAAATAAGTGATTTCTGACTGTGAACATTAAGTTTCCTGGCAGACATCTCAGTGCTCTGCAGAGATACAGCTCCAACTGGGTTTCCTTTAATATTTCAACTGTAAGAATTTGGATTCAATGTGCTGGACACATATCTTCTTTACAAATATTTGAAAGTGTGAAACACTGTCTACACCGTTCAGAGCAGAAAAAATATATTGTTGAATTATTATATAAGTTATTCAGACTTGCTAATATATTTTAATCACAGGTCTGACTAAAAGCTTCCTTTTAACTCTGCAGGTAATTGAAGAATTTCACAAAACAAGAATGACCTCTTACTGTGTTTTTCCTTTGTTTCTGTTAGAGGAAAAATTCAAATGCTTCTTTCTAACTTTCTCAATCCTTTTTAGTCGTTGATCCTTCAATCTAAGTGCAATTATTTAAAACATTTGGTGGAAATCCCTTTACAATCACAACGATTTATCAGAGCAGTTGCCTCACAGCTGACAGGTCAATCTGTAGATACACTTGAGGATGAAAATAATTAAAAAACCCTTAACAAAATGTCATTCAAAAATAGGAGTCTGCTGCAAATATTTTGAATGTGGATTTAACGCTTGCTGATAATCCCTGACAGTCAGTCCAGGAAGATGAAATCTGACTTTCTCCTCAGAAAATAACTTGATGGCAAAAAAACCCCAGCGGAGCCTTGCTCCAAGGCTAGTCTTGGAGGCAGGTATTTAACCTCCAGAGGTGTGTGGTGGTCCTTGGATTTGTTGGGAGAGCCAATGGGAGAGTCCCTTAGTTCCCATTAAAGTGTGGCTCAGTGCCATGGAAGCACGGCAGGCAGGAATGGGTTGTGGCTGCACACCAATGTCACTCACACAGGTGAACAACAGCGTTCTGGTAATGAGTGTCAGCTGCTCCTGGGCTGGGCCAGACTAGTACAGAGATCTGAAAAGCCTTTGAAAACCTGGCTAATTAACCTCATGTTAAAAAGACCTCTATAAATTCATGCAAACTTGTGATGCCTTAGGTTTTAACTTTTATGTTTTTCAAATCCTCTACTGCTAGTGTAACTCTGCAGTTCCCTGGAGCTCGTTAAGTGCTGTTCTCTCATGCTCACACACACACAACAAAGCCTCTCCAGCTCTCCAAGGACACCCAGACCCTCCTAGGCGCAACAACTGCAAACCACAATCTTGGGGACAGGGGGGCAAGCTTGGGCAAATTCCATCCTTGGCTGGGTTCTGCTTGGTGAGTTGGTGCTTATATCAAAGCATGAAGAACTCGTAAGCTGTCATTGTCCATGTTGGGATGCACTGAGGCAGGAGCCTCTGGAGCCCAGAGTGTACATCTGAAGGCCTTTCCAATCAATCCCTCCTTTATTCCTTTATTCCTATCTGCTCTCTGTTTCTAGGTAGCCATTTAAGGCATCACCTGAGCTGGCAATCACAGTTTTAACAATGGAAAATTAGAGTAGTGCAGCTCCTCTACTCTTTCTGCTTTTTCAGAGGTTTAACCATTTCAGAAAATACCTCGTGTGTTTTTCCCCATGCTTAACCTGCAGCACATCCAAATTATCCAAAAATCTTTATGCTACTCCAAGCTTTTTGCTTCTTTAACAACAGTTTCCTAAGTCCCAAAGGCTCAAGTTGCTTAACATTTGCTCTTTAGAATGACATTTTCTTTCTTAGGCAGTAGTGCTTATAAAAGTAAACCAAGTGCTATTTTACCAGCAGGGTGAAGCAGAAATACTTACTTGATCACTAACTTTTTTTTTGCACCCTTTTGCCCATTTATTTAGTCACTGGTTCCCTACTTAGCACACTGCTGGGTCACTTCGATGCATGACTTTGAATTTTTTGCTTCAGGTATATGATACTCAGAGCAAGACTTTGTAATTTTGTTTGTGTTCAAATATTTGTTGTCTAACTCTGTTATTAAGTCAATTACATGACTATTATCTGTATATTTATTCTAGCTCTACTCACTTTCCAAGAATTAAACAAGTGAACTTATACCTATGAAAGACTAAGAAAATGGAGAGTGAAAGTGCTCTTCTATTTTTTTTTTTGACTGAAAAAACCCCATTCTTCTAGGCATAAAGAACAAACCATAACCTATGCATATAATCATGCATATGCCACACACATAGTGATCTATTCTTCAACTCTTCCTCCCAGCAGAAGTGCCCAAACAACCTTGAAGATCACATTTAATGTTAGATCAAATACAGCTCACACTAAAGTATAAGACTTCTGTCAGAAACTTTCAGGAGAATCAGGAATATTTATTACAGGAAGTGCAAACCTGCTATACAACACATACAAATAAAGGAGAAATTAAAAAATAAAAATAAAAATAAAAATAAAAATAAAAGTATGGTTTGCTGTTTTAAGTAACTACTACAATGATGTTGAGAGGAATAGAATATGGGAGAAGAAAACTTTCCCTGGAGACATTTTATTATGGGTAATGATGAGGTCTCTCTGGAACTAAACCACTTCATTCATGGATTGAATGCTCCTTGGATGTAATGGGCAGTTTTGTCCAAGTGTAGATATATTTATACTATATTATTTGTAATGGACTATAATACTAACAGAAATAGCACAAAGATTTGGTGAAAAATACTTTAAAATATTTTAAATAGACTGTTTCATTGAAGTTGCAGGCATAGCAGTGTGGGATCCGGATTGTTGTGACAATCTAGTTTTGTTCACAAGTTTCCAACACAGAAAAAATTTGAAATACTCTTCCAAGAGACAAAATTTCAAATACTTTGGCTTTGGGAAAAGGTCCCTAATGGTCCCTAATTTTTATAAATTAGAAATGAGAACTAGATGTCGAAATATCTTTGAGGATAGGGACCAAAACATTTAGGCACTTACTGCATATGACAGTATAAGCCAAAAGATGCCTAATGATAGCTATGAAAATGTAATTAGGCATTACTTCACAGAGTGCTTAAGTCTATGCATGAGGCACTGCTGATTGCCTTTGTAAATATGGTTATGAGTACTGTAACTGAGAGGTTATTTTGTAACTTTTTAATAGAAGGGCTTTAATACAGGATACATCATTGTGCAATAAATAATTCCCTTTGGCATTTATTTTTATTTAGTTTCCGTTACTTAAAGGCCTTTTTATTAAAGATTCAACATACATTTTTCTCCAGAATTAAGTACACCAAAAATCAAATCTAAAGTAAACATTTCACAGCACTGCTTTATGTGTAAAGCTTTCTCATAAATCTTCTCTTTTTTCAAACATTGTAGCAGCAAAAAAAGGCAGAAAAAAGGCATAACATGATCCAAGTACATTTCACGAGGAAGCCCATGACAAGATTTTGTGCTGTTCACCAGTATTTGTGTTCCCAGGAGGTAAGCAGGTCACCAATTTAGTAAGTACTTATCAGCAAATAAGCTTTCAGGTTTTTCAGTGTATTTAGAGTGCTGACTTTCAGTTTTGCTTGAATAGATTAAAAAACTAATTCTAAGATGAAACCCAAGCTTTTTAATCAACTGTGACAAAAGCCTATATGCAGTTTTGAATAGCACGTCTGAAAGATGGAAATAAATTACCTCTTTATTTTCAATACCAGTAGAGGCTCATTTTCCATTTACACCATGTGAGTCTTGTTAGCTGAGGGAGCTGCCATAAATTAGTTAGGGCAGATGAAGTCTATAGCACAACCATACTTCCTTTTTGCTTCAAAGCCATCATTTTGAAACATAAATTTTCACACGGAAGGCTTTTATGTACTTTTCTGACTGTTTATTCATTTTGATTTATAGAATAATTAAAAGATAATATGAGAATCAAAATCCTACATAGCAAAAAAAAAATGGTTTTAGTATAGGATAGGTCATTCACTGTGGTTAGATTAAATAACTTTTTTTTCAGGGGGGATGGTGTTTTGTTAGACTTTTACAAACAGCTCCCTTACCTAGCTTAATAGAGCCATAGAAATAATTCTGATACATCACAAATGGCCTGGCAGAGCCAGAATGTAACATGACCTCTTGGATAAAGCATGCATGGTTTTGTAGGATTTAAAACAGATTTTAATCCAGAATGTTAAATTATCTCCTGAAGTTTTAGACCCTTCTTGCCAAGGAATACGATTACCAACATGAAACCTTTTGGTCCTATTTTAATATTTATTAGGTTGTTTGTATTAATGAAAATTGTGGATAAAGTCTAATTTTGAACAAGCAAATGCTTGTTTCAGCTTGTAGTTGACAGTAAGCAGCTGCCTCGACATGACTAGCAACAAGTCTGCCTTTAAACATGCATCTAAAAAAAGATCAGTCTATTTAAGTGGAATCAAAGCATACAGATGCCTTTAAGGATAGATAATCTATCACCCAGAACTTCCAACCTCAGACTCTGATCATGTTTAAGAGTCTATTATTAAGTCAATAATTTGCTGAAATGGTCTTTTAATAATTGTCACTTAACCCATTAAAATATATTGTTCATCCTAAAATGTAATTTCTAACTGAAGGCCTCCCTAGTATTTTAATTAACCAACCTGAGCTTTTGACAAAAAACTAACCAAAAAGTTCCAATAGCATACATTAAAAACACAGTGTAAGATTTTCCATGGGTGAGTATAAACTGAGTGAAACTTTCTGGCTGGGACAATAATTGAGAAGCAGGAGTTGCCAGTTCTTGTTTAGCGTCAGTGATCCTGACCATGCTCTCTTCATCCTTAAGTAACAACCTACATTCTACACCAACATTTATACACACACACATGCAATGTATGCACACACACATATGCATCCCAGAGAATGCTACTTGTCCAACATTCACTATCAAAAACAGCTAATTCCTCTTGTTGCTTGTTTTGTGGTCTTTTTCTTCATTTAAGCACACAGTATGTTACTAAGTTTTGGGAATGGTTGTTCCCACTGAGATTTACAGAAGTGAAATACTTCAACATTCCCAGAGTGTGTCAAATGCAGGTTTTGCAGTGCTACAGGCATCAGTGTGATCTTCTCTAAGAGTTATCCTCTGCATCTGAGCTTAAAACACATGTATACTGTTGCTGAAATCAGGGAGAATTTTAGATGCAGAGATTTTATGATTCTGTGTGATTAGAGGGTGTCACAAATCAATCTCTTCACTATTTGGTTGTTGTGTGATGAAGACATTTACTGTGACATTTAGAGGCCTCAGTAGAAAACCTTCTTCATGAATAGAATAATTGTTCTGGGAGAGAGGTATATAAAACCTTTTTTTCCCCATGATTAATATGATGGAATAACTTTATCAAAAGAATGTAATAGATGTTGCTACCTTGATTTGGACTTCAGGAGTTTAAATACTTTAGATAGCTATTGAGAGACCAGATCTCAAACAAGATTCCTGTTTGTGGGGAAGGAAGACCCATAAGCAGAATGATAATTGTAGTGCAGGGAATGCAGGGAATTCTTGCTGAAGACTCTCTGAACTCAACCAACAGCAGTGCTGCAAACACACATATGTGTGTGTGTATATATATATATATATATATATGTGGAGAGAGAGAGAGAGAGAGGTGTAATAGGTAGTGTTTGCAGAACTGGGATGCAGATTTTTTTACTTAGCCCCAAAACATGAGGTATTGAACACTAAGGTTCATAAAGTCAATCAAATCTGTTAAGACTTCTAGCACTGATGTTCTGCATACAGTCTTTCTGGTTCTCTAAGACAAACTAGAACAGATTCAGCTTTTAGTTAAGATAGTGTTCTTCTTGTCAAATCACTGTAATGAGGTTTTGGCTACTGATAGAGGCAGTCTGGAGCGACAAGTGTCAGTCATGAAATTTTTGTCTCTGTCCTGATTGCCTTCCTTCTACATTGCTGTTACGGAAGAACAGCGATCACAACTTGGCCAAAATGAGGTTAAATTGTCTTCCCTCCATTTTGGCCTCAGGAACAGACAGAAGACGAGCTGGAATAAGAAGAGGGAAGCAGCTATACTGTCGCCCCACGTGGGTTTTAAAGACAGAGCAGACCACGTACAGGAGGCTTTGGAACAGCTGTTGAGAAGTACATGAATCCCATTTTAAATCCTGCAATGCTATCCATGTTATGGAGGAGGGGAAGGCATGCAGGGACTGCCACCTTCCCAAAGCACCAGAATGCAAAAAGCAAGTCAGCTTAAAAAGGAGAGGCAGAGAAATCAAGATATAATGAGACAGACACCAAATTATTTATTTTTTATCCAGACATTACCGAATGTCTGGATTGGTGTGGGACTGGGAGAATCTAGCTGATATCTTGGGAAAAGCTTGGCAGTGGGCGATAACAGAGTACTAACAAGAACAGTAATAATGGAGGAGAAACTACAGGCTCTCCTCACTAGCTGGTGCAACCCAGCCTTCAGATTGATCTCAGACAGGTTTTCCAGCAAGAACCCCTGTGGTGGGAGCCAAAATTGCATCACTGGAAGTTTGTGAGAGTTGGCACACACCAGGGGCAACTGAAAATGGGAATAAAGACAAAGAAATACGATATCCCTCCCCTGAATAATCCAAGCACAATTTCATGTGTTTTCTGAATAATGCTTTTTTATTATTTAAGGCTCGCAATACTTCATTCCTTTCCCACTCACTTTATTGAAGTTTTAAACACTGATCATCACAAACCTACGTTAAAAATACTTTTGGAATTATCAGATTATGAGAAAAACTCCACATCTGCTTAATCTCTTAAGACTCTTTATGAACAACAGGTGGGCAGAACCCAGCCACGAGACACCCCCTGTGTGGACAAGCCCCTTTCCTCAGAATCTACCACCACATGCCTTGCTGCCTGTAAATAGTTTTCCGCTAATTGTTCATTGTCTATGACCTGGTTTTCTTACCTAGTTTTATTCTGTTTAACTGTTATCTTCAAGAGAGTACATGTTTTCTGATATACTCTGGAGTACAGGAAGAGATGCAAGTCCTTTATCTACACAAATACAAGTGAAGGCACGCATCCTTTCTACAGCTTATCCTTAATTTCCTGTCCCTCTATATCTGTTTATGAATTATCTATGAATTGGTGTTAAAGCTGAGAAGCAGCCAGGCTACATTTGTATTAAATAAATAGGACAACATTGTTGTCCTATGAACTAGCAAAACCAGGTGATTATCTGCTTGTCTGTATTTCAAGGCACAGTTTTTAAGAGCTTGGATTTCTCTTGTAAGGAGACCCGGTGTTTAAATACATCCAAGAACGTTTATTTCCTGTGCCTGGTTACTTTCCCCACGAGGTGATGCAATCTGCTTGGGGGCCTGGAGAGATGAGGGAAACAGCATAAAGGGCAAGTCCTGAAAGTTGGTGCGGAGAGAAAATTGAGGGGAAAGGAATAGTGGTGGGCTGGAGGCAGCCATCCAAATTGACACTTAATGGAAGGGTGAAAGGAAGTAGTGCCAGCGGGGAGGCGTTTTGTCCCTTGATTGCAGCGAGAGGGGACAAAGATGCGCCTTTACTGTATAAAACACAAGAGGAAATGTTTACCCGTGTCCCATTTTCCTGAAAACGGATGAGGGATTTGACCAGCCCGCAGGTGCCAGTAGGCTGCCCCTCGGGTGGCTTTGGAGCAATGCCACTGGACGAGGTATTCAGGACCTTCGCTCCTCCGAGGATGCACTACAAAGGACGGGGCAGAAGACAAACTCTAGCGCGTTTGTTTGTCCTTTGCTCCCCGCGACAGGGCTGGCAGCCCGCGGGGCAGGCAGGGCTGCGGGGCACGGACAGGCGGCACAGCGAGGGCTGCTCGGGGCCGCGGCGACGTGCGGCTCAGTGCATACTCCCCCGAAAAGTTGGAACCCCGCCGCTGCCAGGGACAGGGCGGCTCCGTCCGTNCGATGTCATCCGCAGCCGCTCGGGTAGGCACCGCTCCGCGCTCCCTCCTCCCAGCGCGGTCCCTGCGCGGCCGAGCGCAGCCCCAGCGCGGGCAGCGCGATCCAGCGCTCGGGAGTTTCATTTATCAGCGCTTTGCGATTTTTTTTTTTATTTTTTATTTTTTTTTTTTAGTAGCTCAACTTTTCCTTTCGCTCTGCGGCATGGAAGGGGTTCTCCCACCGGCTCGCTGGGCGAATCGCGCATCTCGGCGTGACGGGCGCGACGCTCGCGTCTGTATCCCAACAAATGAGTGTCACCGTGCGGGTCCCCCCGGGGTGTCTCCTACCTCGGGCTGTGCTTGTGCCGCTTGTTTGGCGGGCAGGTCGTTAAAGCTGTAAATGGGAGCAGCTGTGGCGCTCCCCAAGAGGATAAAGTTTCAGGTACCTGGGACCGTTTTTTTTCTTTTTGGTTAGTCCTGGAAAGAAACCAAATCCGTGGTAGTAAATGTATTTATAGACCATTCAGCGTTTACGCATATGCAGTGCGAGTGCATGTGGAGCTACAAGTTAAATTAACTCTTCTCCAGGCTCCATGTGCTTGCCCAGTAAACAAGCCTTAAAATAGTGATGTCCTTAGGCAGTTAAATGACTTTTAAAAAATGATCTCTCTTGTACTTGTGAAAAGCAGCAACAAAACACTTTTCATGCATTATGGAATAATTAGGACTGGTATGGAAGTTTTTATCTTGAAGTGTTTGGGTGGTAGCAGGTAGAACTTATGTTTTCTATGATAAATTTCATGGATGTTGCTTTCACTCTGGTAGTGTAAAGACACTCTTGCAGCAGTATTTGGTGCTTTCCCAATGAAGTCTTGGTGATGGAGTTCCTCAAGATCTTTTGTTTTTTCTAATGTTACCAGCCTACTGCTTCTTCTCCCAATTATCGTTCTCCTTCAATTTGACATTTAAAGGATGGGCATTGCCCATGGGGAGTAGGAAGTGGTGAGGAGTTAGGTAGCTGTTTTTTTTTTTTTTTCCCAAAGACCTTCTTTTGGCTTCTTTGTCATGTCTTTGAACCGGATTTCTGCACCATGAGAATGTGAAAGAAAAGAACTGTCTATGTCATTCTGGGTTCAGCTGGTTGTGATACCTCTTATAGCAGCACATGTTCCCTGTTGCATGCTTAGCTCACTTACACTTTAGGGGATGTAAAATGCAGACTGAGTGCAACACAGAGAAAAGCTCCCTTCACTTAAAGGCTTGTCCTGCTAGTGTATAATGAAGTATTTGGCAGTTGATGGTTGGAGATGAGAGAACTTGAAGATTAAAAAAAAAATCTTCAGGTCCCTGTAATTTTCAGAAAGTGAAATTGAAGGCAGTAACTTTACTGCTACATGCTTACAACTCTGAACTGAGTGCTTTCTTCCCACATTTTTTTTTCCTATAGCCAGTAATTACTCTCAATGTTCTGTTTGATTTCCCACTTTAAAAATTCATAGTTGAGAACAGACGCTCTCTGAAAAGCTAGACAGGAAGTATTACCTATGCATTTCCTAGTTATCCCTTATACTCCCTCTTTCACTTGGAAAGTCTGTTTCCAGATCCACTTCCGTGGCAATACGGTAGTTGTATCATAATAAGTGTAAGATCTCAAATGGCTCTAAAATGTTTTTCAAGTTTCTTGCTATATAGTATTAGGATTTAGATGTAAGAAGTAGACATGGAGCAAACATTTGTGCTTCTTAATTGGGCACAAGTCCCTGGTGTATTATCTATGATGAATAAGAAACAATCAGTTTAAGAATCATAGAATTGCCCCAGATGTTTATAAGCCTGGAGAGATAAGGAAATTCAATTTCCATGGTAATATTCATCACAGGTATACCTTTTTTTGGTGGTGCACCCCACAGTGATCTCTTACTCTGCTTATCTTTTGTTGTTATTATCCAATTTTGAAATGCATTGCTATGGATTTGGGGAGCAGTAATAAACAACAAATTAACACAGCTGTTGGCACAAGCAAACTGGGAAGAACATGGTGAGATGGTGTTTACAAGCCTCATGGTGGGTTCATTGGGGGTTGGGGTTTTTCTGTAACCTATGACCTAGGTAAGGCATTTCTGGAGTTGGGATTCTCCATTTGTTTGGACATGCATTCTTGAACAAATTTGGGTTGGAAGTCTTAGAGCTTTTCAAGAGTGAAATGCTGGCACAGCATAATCATAAACACACCTTAACGCTGTGGTGGTGGTGGTGGTGAGGAGATAGAATTGTTTTCAGGAGGTACTTTCTAGGCCTGCAGAAAAGATTTTGGGACCCAGTAAGGAAGATCTTGGTGACTGAAAATGAATATAGCATAGGAAGCTCATGGAGATTTAGGGCATGAGGTACTGGAGGAGCTTTCAAAGAGATCATATCCCACTTGTTTTGCACTGTGTTTATACTAATTTCATGCTTCAGATGTCTGCTGCTTTCTGACAGCTCCTGCATAGGAAGTTTGACCTTTGGTGGGTGCCAGTCTTGTCTTCCCATGAAACCAGAGAAAAGATAGGGTAGAATATGTTGTATTTGCCATATAAAAATACTCCATACCTGCCGATTTAGGGTCATATTCAAAAGCTCAGTGCACCAGTATTTGATTAAGATGAATGGCCAATGCAGATAGCATTAATTTGGGCATCCTGCTGTCAGTTCTAAGTAAAATAATTGAAAAAAGTTAGAGGATTCACTTTCTGTAAGGACAAAATTTTAAAGTCGTTAGCACAATTTACAGGAAAGCAACTCTGTCAAATATTCTTTCTGTACAAATTTTATTGATCAAGTGATTTCTTGCAGTATAAGACACACAAAAAAGCCAGCACTAGCAGTAAAATTCCTACTAAATGGTTTAAAACACACAAAACAGTTGTATTGGAGAAGTTACCATTGGGGAATTGTTACAAAATTGGGTTTTTCTTGCTGCATCTCTGTGTGGATAATCTCAAGCTCTGACACTAATTCATCATTTTTCACTCCTAGAGAATGGGTTGAGTTGCCTGAGCTTTGAAGAAGACTCACACATATGCAGAGGTTAGGAGTGAGGAATGTGAGCTGTGCTGCCAGAGGGAGGGAAGAATTCAGTGGGCACTGCAGGGGCTCTGTACAGCATGTCCTCGTCATGTGTGATGACACAGGGAGATGGGTGTAGGAAAGCTTATTTTTGACTCTTGTGTGTGGCATGGCTGATTCTAGTATGAGAAATATATTGGAAAATATCCACAAAACCTGAAACCCAAGATGAATGTCTATGGAGCTTAGCCAATAATTTGTTTTAAGCCTTTAATGAGATGTTGCAGAAGTAACTTTGTTACTTTGGGTATGTTCATGGCTGGAAAATCCTGGATGCTGAATGCCTACTAGGGGAGGGAGCAATAAGGAAAGAGAAGTCAAAGCTAACAAATTTACTTAAAACATGTGATACCTTGCACAGAGAAGATGGTTAACCTCTGGGAATAGATCCTCCATATCTAGAGGTGTCTTAGTACTTTTTTTGTAAGGCTAGCTTTATTCAAATGAAGGTTACTGGATTCAGTATGTAAGAGCCTGTTGTAAAACATCAATCCAGTCATTATCCTATGGTCCCTTCTGGCCACAATGGTACTTATTTGTGTCTGCTTGGCTCTTCAGTTTCATGCTTACCATCCAAATTGTGCCTTCCCCAGACCTGATGGACCACCCTCATTCTCTCTGGTGTGAGACTGAGGTTGAGCATACTCCTTGTGCCCTGTGCAGGGGCATTGCCAATTCTTAAAATATCAGTGTTAAACCAGACTCATCCAGGTCTTCAGCTGAGATTGCTCCAGAGAGCTAGCATGAGCTAGCATTAGCAAAGAGACAGTGTAAAACAACTGCAAATGTGAATGTTGCAAGCTACAGTTACTTTCCAAACCATTAATAAGCATGCCAGTCTAGTAAGTGTGGATCTCTAATGTATTGTACTTGATGTCATGCTTGTTGAACACATGGAGACCATGCTTTGGGAAGTGGGTGTTGCAGAGCTTAATAAAACCTATCTTTGTGATTTAATTTCTCTGAAGAACATGTGGTTTCCCTTTCTCAGAATGTCTTTCCTGGCTGTACAGTTAAATAGCACCATCAAGTCTCAAATGCATTTGCATGCTTGCTTTGTTGAAAGAACACTTTAAAAAAAAAAAAAGTAAATGCAACTCAAAGCAGAGAGTGAGTGGTTTTATGCAATAAAAAGAAAACTGCATGCCATAAATACTTTCTCATAAATTTAATGAAGATTTAGATTTTATTACTGTTTCAGAACTTAGTAACTGTAGTCATGATTAGCAGCACAAAGCCCTCTAATTTCTTCAGTTCATATGCAGCCTTCAGAAAAGTGCTTAAGATTTCATTTGTTCTTAACTTATAGCACAAAATTATGCAGATCTGGAGTAAGCTGCTGTTTTAACTTGATGACTTTGCTGAGAAAAATGATTTGGTTTGGTGTGGCTTAGGGTTTGAGAGTAAGGATTTGATCCTACCCACACTGCCTTCTGTTAAGTTGCATGACTTGAAGTTCTGACTAGAGGACAACCATTTTGTTCTTTATACAGAGCATAACAAAGCAATTGTTAGGAATTGGCACTAAGCAGCGTTAATCAAGTTTCCAGAATATATGCTTGCTTTCTTTTTGTACTTTAATGCCATTAAAAGGTAAAGCTACAATGTGTAGTGGCGATAAAAGGAGTTAGACAGACTTATAATGGTCGTTCTCCTTTTTTTCTCTTCTTTGCTCCCTCTGCCCTCCCTGAGCTTCATTGATGTGTTAACTAGTGGTTAACTAGTGATGTAGGTGACCAGAACTGTTAGTGCATATTCCAAACTAGATAATTTGAGTGGGTGCTTCCCCCTTTCTCCCTCAAGCATCCAGAGACCTGAGAGAGCTCCTTGGGTTCCCCAGTGCCCAGGACATGCTCTGCCTATTTGGCTGAAGTCACCCTCCCCACGATGATGGCAGGAGGATGTTAGCACCGTGTCTGAGAAAACAAATGTTTTGACAACTGCATCTGCATAGCCAAGCGTGTACCGTGAATCCGAGGTGGTTGCTGCTGACAGGAACCCCGTCTGGCAGCACGGCTGTGCTGAGCACCGCAGCGCTGGCATGCCGGGGGATGCTCACACGCCCGGGGGCTGGCACAGAGCGTTCCCGGTGCCCGCTGGGGCTGGCTGGGGTGACACGGCATTCCCGGAGCGCTGCTGGGCGAGCAGGTAAGCGAGAGCTCTGCTGAATATATCCCAGCTCTAGTGGCATGCTGGTGTGGCACTGCCACCCCAGCTGCGAAGCGTTGGATCCCCTTCAGAAATAAAAGGGATGCCTTCACGGCTGCTGGAGTGGAGTCTTGGCGCTGATGAATCACGACTGGAGCTCGCAGTGAGCGGAGACTTGTACGTGGTGCCTCTATTCCTGCAAGTGCAGCATGTGGGAGGAATCGTGGATCTTGTCCAAAAAGGCTTTAGGCTGAGTGAAGCTACTGAATAAAGGGAGAGTATAGGGGTCATGGTCATAAGGCTAATGCATGTGTCAAAATAAATATCTTATTGATACATAAGTATTTTTACATGCAAATTTGGGTTTGGATGGATATATTTTCATATTGCTTAAAGGGGAAAAAAAAATCCCAAACCTCTGCTAATCAAACTGAATTAAAATGTGGATATAAACTGTTCAGACTAATTTGTGGCCTTGCCAGTTCATCTGTGGTTTTGTGGGACACTTGTAGCTTGCGAAGCCATTGTAGGACAAAAGCTGCTAGTGATGTGGTAGTAATATCCTCCTGTACTTCATCCCACTTCAGGACATAGATTAGCTGGACCTAATAAGCAGAATGAACTAGAATTTTTTTTGCAATGTTTACAAAATGTTTACAATCACAGCATGCAGAGGTGTCTATGTAGAAGGTGATTTTTAAATATGTGGTTTAAATGGGTAAAATAATTTAATCACTGAAATAAAATTCTTCTTGAGTTCAGGGCTTCATTATGTCCTTTAGATGATTGTGCTCCAATTCATCTTTTGGGTTTTTTCCAGACAAAATTAGATTACGTGTTTCTCTCACTGAAATTAGGTTTTCATCTTGTTTTTTTTTTTTTTTTTTTTTTGAGGTATTTGCATTATTTCTATTATACTTGACAGGCTGCATTTCTTTTGAACAGAATGAGGACCTAACCATCCAGTGTATGATCTGCTCATTGCAGATGCCTTACTCTGTAGGACAGAAAGTATAGTCCTGCTCTGAAGGACTTTTGGGTTGTTAGGTGGATTTTCCCCCCACCTATTTATGGATTTAAAAAGCATGGGATCTGGTATGTTCAGAAGTGCTGATCACTTGCAGCTTCTGTTACTTAGTCATTTCAGTCGGAACAGAAGTGGAGGGGATGAAAATCACCCTTAAAGGTGTCACCAAAATGTCTCAAAACTTCAATCCTGTTATATACTAGTCTTTGATCAAATGTAAGAATTTCTTTTTCATTTCAATAGTAAAAGGTTATCCAAGCAGTAGTTCATTTAAGATACTAAATTTAATAGCTTGCTCTTTAAATATCTGTGTTTTTAATTGCCTGCCTTCTGTATACTGTTGCCTTGACGACAGTATTTTTGTATGCTAAGAACTTCAGATGTAGATCTAAAGAAATACTATGTGAGTCTTAAACTAGCTTTAGAACTGCAGCATTTGTAAACAATTATCATTTTAGCTGGTTGAGTGCAAGTATGTTGGTTGTGCACTGCAGCTGATTCCGTCCTATGGATAAGTGCTCACATCTCGTCATTAGCTGTATACCCCTTGGACAATAAAGGTAATGGATTTATTTTTATTAAAAGGATCTCTTGCAATAGGAATCTCTAGTTTCCTTCTCTCTTTTTAAGTTAAGAACCGTCCACTGACTTGAATGAAGTGGTGACTTGTTTATGCTTATCAGCAGTGGGTGGAAAAAACCTACCCTGGCATTAGGTAATTTTGAAGTACAAATGTCTTCCTTGAAAAGGCTAAAATATCTCCTATCATGGTACCAGTGTCTTGCTGTGGTGCCCCATCCATTGTTGAATCTCTGCAACTACTCTGAAAGTCCCACCTCTTGTATCTGGAACTCTGTGAGCAATGTGCTGTTTTGTGTAACCTGGCAAATATTATACTGAATGTCAAGGTTAGTGTTTTGCTGTCCTTATCCTATGTGATTGGTATCAAGAACACAATGTGATTGAATTATGCTACAGGATGCAATCAGAAACCATAAATATTATTATCTATAAAGAGTCTTGGAAGTGGTTGCTGTACTGCTTTTAAAGTGCACTTTTGCTTGGCTATTGAAGCCATAGATTTGATCATAGTTTTGAAGTATTAACCTCTTTATTAGAGAGATAATACTCTGTTTAACTAATTTATTGTTTAGAATAATGGCCAAATTGTAAAGAGATATAACTAAAGCAAGTTTATATGTTGTTTGTAGCTTGCAAAAGCTGCTTTTACCTTTTGGTTGGCCAGTGTTTGAGGTTCTTACCAAAGAGGAAGTGTACTGATCAAATTATTTAGGGTGTTTACCCTGCTTAGCAATTTTCACTTCCACCTTGTTGAACAAAGAGAAAAGAAAAAAATCTGCATTGTATACCAGCCTCTGCCCAATCACAATGTTCTATCCAGGTTTAAGATAATTATGTACGGGAGCAGGACCTGTAAAGAAAGTTCATCCAGAAGTTTTCACTAAGTCACCATGGTCACAAATAAGCTTCCTGCAGAGATTCTCTGGTATGGTCTAATTTTAGGGAACGTTACCTGACTTGTATCTTCAGATCATGTATTAACAAGTCATCATTGAAGCAAAACCATTTTTTAACTATGATTTCATGACTTTATGATGTTAACTTTTTGCTTGATGATGGAGTCAGCTGTTCTCATTTTCTTGGAAGGAGAGGTTGCTATTTTGGTGTTTGGAATTTATCAGACTCTTTACAAATAGATTATAAACATTTCCACTTTGTCTGTGGAAGTAGACTAGCATAATAAAGATTGAGTAATAAATTTATATTCAATAGTATTTCTGTTCTTGGTACACATGTGCCATGAGCTATCTTCAGGAACTGGCTTCAGCCTTGCAGAAGGCCTTTAAAGTGTGAAGTATAAATCTTTCACACCTGTGACCTAAACCTTTTTCTTTAGTCCCAAGTGCACCTTCCAGTTGTAGGGGCATCCTCTCTTTAGGCTCTGTAGCATCACAGTAATCACATATGTTCCTGAAAAAAACTGGCAGCTGGGAAAACAAAATCTTTACAGCACTTTTGTTTCTGTGTTTTGGGTTTTTTTTTTCCCCACGCACAATAATTAAGCTAATTCAATTAGGCTTTGTGTGATCTTTCCCCTTTTATCTCAAGTGTAATGTTTTGCTGAACACTAGAGGGAAATAACTAAGAATTGGCAATGTGCACTTGCAAAATATTCTTCATCTGAATGCTAGCTGCCTCCTCAGAACAATTTCTGGTTGTTGTGGTTTTAAACAATTATTTCATTTTCTTGAAATTCAGGAAAAGTGTCACTGGTCTCTAATTTGATGGAAATGTCAGTGTGCTGTGGAAAATGTGTGAAACTGCAGAGGATTTGCTACTTGTTTGGGATTCTTTCCCCGTGGGTTCCTGCACCCAACAGATGGGTGAAGGAAACTTCTACTGTGTGAAGAAACTTTCTGGTCTGCTTACCAACCCATATTGGACTTGCTAAATTTATGTTAATTCAGTCTTTTTTTTTTCCTTCCTTTTTGTGATGCTGCTGGCTGACCACAGCAATAATGACAGTTGTGTTGGAAGAAGCCCTGTCCTCTGGGATGATTGCTGGATTCTGAGTTGGTTTTTTTTCATAGCTATAAAATCATCAGTAGTGCAGGAAAGAGCTACAGATTGAGGCCTGGTGATGCTGCACCAAAACTTGCTACCTTTTCAGCACCTGCATGCTGGCTTGATCAGAGCTGTGCAGCCTGGGTGTAACCTGAGGCTGCTTCTGTTGAGGTAAGTTCCTGCAGGTCCAGACTGTAAAGCAGTCATGGGACAGTTTGGTTCATTAGAGATAAATAAAATAATACTGAGTACTAATTAGATATGGTGTCCAACAGTAAAAATTACAAAACTTCCACTGCCTCCCTAGGGAAAAAAAAACCAAACAAGAAAACCAAAAATCTATTTGTTTTAATGTGTCCAGAAGGGTTACTGTGGTGGTCTTTAGGCAGTCTTTTCCCTTTCTGCTGAGTTATTCCAATGACCTTGTCTAGAACTGTGGTCTATGGATTTTTACCAGGTGTCCTGCTAAACAGAGAAGTGAGTCCACAAATGGAGTGATTTGCATGGCAGAGTAGAAAATTAATTCATCATGATGATTGCCATTTGGCTGATAGTTAAACAGAGGCATAGATAATACTAATGCATTCTTCCTGCAAGACTAAGTCAATTAAATCCCATGCAGCTGAGACAGATCCCTTTTCATCAAGATTTCTTTCAAGGCTCACGTGACTTCCTCCACATAATAAATTAGCAACTGGGAATGGAATACCAAAGTCAGTTTCATTCTTTAAACTCTTAATATAAACTCCCTCAGGATACTTTGGGGAAAAAATCAGCTACAGTAGATTTTTTTTGCCTCCTTAGAAATTGTCTCTTAAAAAAAAAAAAAATCCCCTGAATGACTCATTTAGACTTACGCAAAATATTCTGCTAGAGAGTTCTTAGTGATGTGGTATGTCAGGATTTCAATCTTCTGTCGTGGCAAAGAAGAGAAGGTATGGTGCATAGACACATGACTACTGCAGTTAGACAACTAATTCATATTCAAAACATAAGCACTCACCAGGAGGAGTTTAAATCTTCTGCAAATATAGAGTAGTTTTAAAAGATCCAGAGCTTACATTTAAGTACTATGGTTTTGTGTCTGGGCTCTTTAAAGCAATTATTTCTTCTTATTTACTATTAGCAACACTTTTCATCTCTCAATTTTTGAACTGTTTGTTTTCTGAGATCGATCTGCAAATTATTTGTTGCATAGGGTTTTAATAAAGGGGGATGTTTTTGAAATATCAATCTGAATAAACACTGTGAGATCCTAACTTTGTTATGAAGGATGAGTTTAATGCTTCTTCTTCCGAAACGTTATACAATCTAGTATCCTAAACAGATAAGGCAATATCAATCAAACTGCAGAGGTATAATATTTAAAACTTGAGCTTTGTCTTTCATATGTACCTCTTTCACAGATAGCAATGGAGTAGAGGATCGTGGAGAACTTGATGCAGCTTGCTGAAGTTGCTAATGCCTGTAAGTGAAGTCATAACTTTATCATAAATTCTCTTTATCAGAGACTGAGACGTGTGCATCTCTCAGCAGCCTCAGCTGTGGGCTGAGCTAACCTGATGTGTCAGTCCTGATTGCTAGACAGTGATCCCAGAATAATCTGCTGATAGCTGTTGGCACTTATGGAAGTGGAGTGCCATGAGAACAATGCTGTGTCATAAAAGAGAGTACGGGATGTGGTAGTCCTCAAGTGACTGAGAGCAGTGGGCGGTGGGGTTCTCTGCTACGTGGGATCCTCGTGGAAGAGGGAGAGGCTGGCTTGTTGCAAATGTTCTGGCTGTGGTTCCCTGCCAGAGCAGTGTTAACAAAGGAGACATGAAGACTCAAAATAGACAAATGTATTCCCTGTAAATAACACCATGAATGTGTGATGGTGCTACTGTTGGAGTGCTGCATTAGTTTAAAAAAAGTTGTGAAGATGCAACTCTAATGCTACTAGAATGGGTGTATTCTATGCACTTCTATCTAGACAGGTAGAAAACTTGTGAAGAAAAATGTAATTTACAATGTAAATGTAAATTAATTGACGGTGACTGTGTGGGGAGGAATAGGTAGTTCTGTCTCTCATTTATCTATGAGATATAGACTAACTGGGAAAGAAATGAAAAGTTTAATTTCACTTTAGATTCCTTATTAAGTATTTTCTTGTAATTAAATTAGAATGCTGCTTGCGGCAGTTTACAAAATGCTTGTCAAAGTAAAGAGCAACTTGGCATATTTCTTGTTTTCAGAACTTAAAGAGCCAAAGAAACCTCGGCACTGGAGTTAAACCTGCCTTTTTTTTTTTTAATAAGAGTTTACCTGTGTAAAAACTGATTTTGCAGGCTTTTTGTACAGGCGTGAGTGTGACTGGAATGAGGAGATCCCTTTGGAGAGTTGTTGTGAGCTAGAAATTGGACTGGCTTACCTTCAGTACATTTGCAGCTTATTTAATGAAGTGATGAGCAAAGTACATAAGCCTGAATACACTAAAAGGGAATGGAAGCTGAGTTTTCTTGATATAATTATGCCTGGGATTTGATCTTCTTTCCCTGTCCTGGTAGGAAGTTTATCCACTTACTGCTGTTCATAAGAGCTTAAGAATGCTAAATTCAGCTGTTTCTTCAATGCATATATTTGTTCAAAGATATTCTATTCGGGCACAAACCAAGAGACTTCTGGGTCAATTATCAAAATCAGTAGAAAGTGCAGGTGTTTGAAATGTAACCTTTTACATACAAAACAGGACTGATGTTTTAAAATGAACCAGCTGAATTTTATATAGTGAGGAGTTCTGCATTTGATATCTGTATTTGCTGTACTTGAATGCTGATTTTCTGTCTCAGTTCAGGAAAGTTTTCTGGCAATGCTGTAGGATCACTCACTTCTAAAATATGACACCACTGCTTAAGTAATGCTCAAGTAAACTTTGAGTTGTTTCATATCACATAGTGTATCCTACACATGGTATTGCCTGAGATGCCTGGAGTAAGGTTCCAAACTTCAGTTTTCTGTGAAGTGAATATATTTTTACTGACTTCACTGAGCAGCATATCTAAGAATTATTTTTTTTTCCTGAGAGAATACAGTCCCAGTGATTTATGGTTCAGTGCAATGCTTATAAATTCAGGTATATGTTTCAAAACAATAATTGAAGTAGGGTCTTAAGAGAGCTTTGTCTTCTTTTAGGATAAAATTAGTGTCTTGCAATATTTAATATCCATTCATAAGAATGTATCTTAATTATTCGTATATGACCTCTTTACTCTTCAAAACACAGAAATATCAATTCTAATTAAGGGACATATTTAATTAATTAAAAAATCCTCCCAAACCCCAACAACATAAACCAGTGCAGAACAGACTTTGCATTCTATTAGTAAGGCTTACCTGTCTTCCAAGGTACATTAATACATTTTGATTTATAGAGCATCAGTTCCCTGATAAAACTACTGGACTCTGCTTCTTTGCTTAACAGAGGTAATTCTGACATATAGCCTTATAATGTCATTGAATTATCCTAATAAATGCTTTGTCAGAAATATGATACAGCTGTAATGAAATTGTGGTTTAAAACAAAATTTGCAGTTGTAACACAGATGACAAGAGTACCAGTTCAGCTTGTCTTTTTCCTCCTTTGTCCAAACTTAACCAAAGTGACAGTGGAGTTGAAGGAGGGAGTGCTTACACAAGATGAAAGTCATCCCTTGTCAACACCATGTTTATTGATCAGAATGTGAGAAATGTATATTTCTGTTCATGAAGAAGCTTCTGTTCATGATGAAGCTTGAATTGATGTTCCAATTTTGCTATAAAATCATAACTACTGGAAGAACTGATTTATGTTAAAAGTTGTATATCCACTTGGAGTAGGAGAACTGCATGATAACTGCTTCCTGAGTTTGATCATACCTTATTTGTGAAAAAACACTTGTGCATGTGTGTAAAAAGACATGCAAGGTTGAAAACTGTAGCCCTGGAATGTACCTTGGAGGTGTGTGTGCTTAAACATTCATCCCAGCCTCTGGATTCTGTATTCCTGTTGGTACAGCAATCAAGACAGGGGAAAATCTTACATATAGCCATATAACCTATATGCACTATAACTATAGTGCAATGGAGACCAAGGCATAGGATAAAAGATCCAAACCTTTTTTCGGAGAATTTTGTTTCTGGATGCTGTCACTTTTTCTCAGCATTTCTCTCTTGCATCCCTCTGGCTGTGAGCTTCTCTACTGGGAATGTCACAGACAAATTGTGATGCTGCCAGCAGTCACAGGAGTAGGGGGATCCCTGCTTTGCTTCCCAGGCTGGCTTGCACTGGGTGAGTCCTGTGCTCTGTGTTCCCTCAGTGCTATGACACAGAAAATACAGCACTTGGGACAGTGTTTTAGGAACCCCTGTCTGTGTTTTGGTGGCTCTTTTCTCCACCAGTACAGATCCTCAGCGATTCATTAACAATTCTGTTGGATTTTGTAGTACACTATATTATCTAGATGGTTAGAACGTAGAGGAGACAAGATGTCCTGAAACATGGAAAATAGAATCTGTTCTTTCAGCAAGGGAAGTCATTTTCTTGGTGAGATTTTTTGGGCTCTTTTTTTTTCCCCTCTTAGAAGCCCTGCCAATTAAAATTTGGCTATACTGAATCCCTGGTTTGGTTTTTTTTTTTTTTTTTAAGAACAAAGAATCTCACCCTGTTATACACTAGGAGCTGAAAAATAAGTGTCAACAAGTATCTATTTCCTTGCCTTCTGTCCATAAATTTCTGCACTCAGGGACTTGTCTTCAATGATTAGGATTGGCAGCAGAGCTACCAACTTTTTAAAGTTCTTGTAGAATTTTTATGATGCTTTCAAGGGTAAAGGGACATGTTGGCTTCTGAATGGGACATATTTTTAATACTCTAGCAAATGTTAGTAGTGGCAATTTTTGGGGGAAGGGGAATTGGGGTGAAAGGAGCAGTCTTGGTTGAAGAACACCAGAGTGCTTCTGGAAAAGTCTGTGTCCTGTCCAGTGTGACACAGCAGTGTCCTGGACTTCCTCTTCATCAGGCAACATATTAATAATTTTAACAGTGCTGCATGAAGGGTAAGGGTTGTGGAATCTCTAGTTCATGGGAGCAAAAAAGGTTTCCAAGAATGGAAGTGGATTTTATTCAGTGGTCAAAAAGAAAGCTGGAAAAACATAGTGAAAAATCATAAAGTACATTTACAAGATAGGGCATTGCAGCATCATGGATTTCTCTGCAACATACACAGAATACACCAACTTCTAGCATCCTGAGTCTGACCCTTCAGAAGAGGAGAGGGGAATTGTGCAGATGGTACTGCAGCAGTGGATGTCAGCTAAACTGGCTCAATATTCAGAAGAGGAGCATGAAGCTGTAATTTAATTGTAGAAAAACTTGAAGAACGTAAACCACCTTGGTTTAAAGAAGTCTTGTAAATGAATAAGTTATTTGCAGAACCACATCTCCTGCTGTCAGGTTTGACAGCAGATTATGATACTAATCCTACTTAAATGGTTATGTAACCAATTAGTGGTAGGTGTTATGAACTCAGTGTAGCCTTGGAAGAGTTTAGCATTCAAGTAATGCATTGTTTGTGGAGAAGACTGCATGGAAAATGTCGTGGATTAGAATTTTGGTCATTTTCGTGTGTTTGTGTCTATAATTCTGAAATATTAAGTCTCCTCTCTCTTGCTAAGTGCATTGTCTATTTTCTAAATATACCTATGTATAAGTAGAAGTCTTGAATAAAACAAATTTAATACTGTAATTCCTGTTCCAGAATGTTGCCAACTACTTGAAAAGACACTGTGATTAATTGATACAGCTAGTTTGATGTTAATAAACTCCTGTCTAGTAGTGAGAGAAATTTAGGTGAAAATGATGTAAATAACTACATAGCACCAAAAATAGGGTCTCCCTTGCTTCCTAGGATCATTTTTAGCAGAAGAGACTAACACACCTCTGTTAACAATTTTCAAAGCATATAAGAAATGGAAATGTAAGTTTTACAGAGTGAAAATACTCTGTGGAGAATTGTGAAAAACTGAGCTTCTTCAGTTTAAAGAGTATAGATGACTTGTGGCTGGACTCCTGAGGAGTAACTTCAGTAACATGGTGTTTATCTTAATTGGATCTTGGAAGTAATATGATTAGAAGATAAGTCTTTTTAAGGCTCCTGTTTTCTGTTATATTCTCTTGTAAAATCTGTGGGGTAAATATTAAAATATGACCATGCTGTGAGTGAAGGTTTTGAAGCCCATTCCTTTAAAGCATGAGGGCTAAGACTCTTGGACTGTCAGATGGCTGATGTGTTTAAAGCTTTAGAGTATGTCTTGGGGAATGTACTGAAGTTTGTGAGTGTATTCAAATTTACCATGAGACTTGAACGGTCATGGATCAGTTTTAATGTTCAGTGCTACAATGAGGTAGTTAATCTGATCAAACTACCTTTTTAAACCCAACAAAAAAAAAATTGTATTCAGCAATGTTGGAAGTGATGATCTCAAGCTTGCTGTGTACTTGCTTGTTCTCTGATGGAAGCTATTAAAGGCAGATCCAAATAGTTCAGGTGAGATTCTGCATCCATAAGGATTGACTGGAAGTGTGGTAGGGCTCCAAGTCAATAAGAATCCCAGGATCACTCTTTTATATAGTAGCTCAAATTCTTGTTGTCTATTAAATTTGCAACTTCAGATTAATGCCATTTTGTAGTTTAATTTAAACCACAGTTAGTTGTATGCTAATCCCAGGCAGCCTGGCTTCTGGTAGTGATGAGTTGGAGCTCTTTCCTACTTGCCAGCCTGTTAGTGCAGTTCAGGTTTTGATTGAAGGCCAGCTGTAGTCTGTTATCTGGAGGTGGTGTAGACATAAAGATTATTAGTAGAGGGAAAGGAGAATTTCCCCATCTTTGGTCTGCTTTTCAGTTTTGTGGTTTTCAGCTACATTATAGACCTATCTGCACTCCCTCACGAGATATGTAGTCCAGCACAGCAGTGCAAGCAGTTCAAGTTTAATAGCTCTTGCTGGAAGAGGTAAAGAAGAAGAGATATGGAAAAATCTATTCATCTTTAGAAATAATTTTTAAATGCTTTTCCATAACAAGTTGTTTAGATGCTTACTGCAATGTAAACATAAACATATTATTTTACAAAGAATAACTTCGTTAAATATCTATTCAAAGCAGATACATACATTTTCTAACATGGCAGGAGGACTGGAAGGTACTTATCTAAGGAAGAGAAAATTTATTCTATAAAATGATTGAATAATAGATATGTAATTTTCTAGCTTGCATGTTCTTTCTGAGCACTAATGGCATTGTAGACCTCATAAGCTTTGCCAAAGAGTATTTTAAATCTTCGACTCAATGGGGCACATACAAGTTAGTGTACATACACAGGAGTGTATTTGCATTGTGACTCTCAATCTTGCACAACTGAGTCTCTCATGAGGAATGTAATTTACAATTTATTGAAATTCCCTAGGCTATAAATTTTGGTAAGCAGCTGCTTTTTCAAGGTTCATGTCCTCTGTGCCTTTTTGTAAACCTGCTTTTGCAAATGTTCCTTTCCCTGAACCTCTGACTCACAAGAGACTAATGGGGGCATTCCTTTTGATTTACCATCTGTGCTGTAAATTCTCCTCACAAAAGCCTGCTTTCTCCCCCTCTTCTTGATGCTACCTCTAGTGCACTTTTTTGTGGGGTAGCTTGTTGCCACACTGCTGCTTGCCCTGAGTGACAGCCTTTTCTCTCAGTGTGGCTGCCCATGGCTGCTCTTCACCTGAATTTCATTGCTAGGTGATGTATTTCTGCTTTGAAGTGTGTGGACTCATGCATCCATGAGGCTCTCCTGCTCACAGTTACAGGGTTCTGCCTCTCTGCTTCTGGTTTTTGCAGGGGCAGTGCTGGATCACAAGAGGAGACTTTAAAATATTCTGAGAGGGAACTGGTAAACTGTAAGAGCTCCAAAGACTGCTTTGTCCTAAGCCTCTGTGCAACTTCTCTTTGAATGAGCTTGCAAAAGCTGTTTCTGGTCTATAAAGTCTATGCAATTGGGTTTTTCCCTCTAGACTATGATCCCAGCTGGAGTCTATCTGCCCCTTTAAAAGCTGGTGTTTTGCTCTGAATTCCACGAGGTGTGTTGCAGTTGGCTTTTCTTTCAGAAAGTGCTTTGTATCACTCTAGCCTGTTACTCCCTTTGAGTCAGTTATAATCAGGAGCAAAATTTATGTGGAGCAGCAAATTGTGATACTGTGTACAACCAGCTGAAATTTGCAATGGCTTATCCATGGAATTCTTCCTGTGAAAGCTGTTTTGTACTCCCTCCCTCCCTATTGCTCATTACTGCACCTCTGGAGTCTAATTTCAGCCACCGAGAAAATGACTGAAAGAAGGGTGAAATAAAGTTCTCTACTGGAGTTAATGCTTTTATATCCACTAACTGTATAACTGGCCTACTTGTTGACATAAAGGAAAATGTCATGAGGGAACAAATAGCAAGCTCTGGCAGTTTTGCAGCACAGCAGCTCTGTGACAGATGAGACTGCAATGGGTGTTTTAAGCTCCTTGCTTACTCTTCTCCCAACCCTGCCCCTTGCCCAAATTACACTAATAAAACATTATGCTTCTTAGTCTTGTGATTTGCTTTTTATCTTTCCTTAATTTCGTTTTCACACATATTTACAATCCCTTTCCCTGCTGCTTTCTCTGCCCTCAAATGACTGTGGGTGTAGTGTTGCCTTTTGCAAAATACAAATGGAATTAATGTCAAATAAAGTTGGGATAACAGAAAAGAGCTTTTTAAAATGGATTTTTTTCCATAACTTCTGTGCTTCAGAAATTTGTTTTAGTACTGGAAACAACTCAATGTTTTTCTGTTTTTTAATCCAGAAAAGCTGAAAGACTAATTTTGAATATGTTCATAATACTTCTGAATATTTGGGGTTTATTGGAGCAATTTTAATATAATAATAGCTAATGCATGGTTCTTTTTAATTAATTTAAGATGATTATTCATAATATAGTGAATATTCTAATTGGATGTTGCTCAATAAGCATCCAGTTGTAACTGATTCAGCAGCACTGGTAGAGCTGCAGGTGTGGTCAGCCTTGCTTTGCTGCATTTGTTCTTCAGCTTTACATTTCATTGTCTTATAAGAGTTCTCTAATTGCAATAATATTGCAAAAAAACCCAGGCATTTAAGAGCTTGAAAATTATTTACTGGATCAAAGCACAGTAGCTGAGACCTGTTGTGTGCATGTCATTGCACTGCTGCTCCTATTGAGATAATCTTGCTTAATTTAATTTTGTCAGAAATGTTTTACTGTTCACAACTAACTGCTTATCAATTTGAGCTGTGTGAAATAAAGACTGTGCCCTCAAGTCTATGGCACTGACAATGAGGATCATTATCAAGATGGCATATCAAGGATGGATATGATGATGTTGGTAAGCATGCACTGTCCTTGCAGAATCACAGAAAATTAAGCTTCTTCTGTATGCTTTGCATGAGGCCAGAAGTACTCCTGTTTATTTTAAAACCTTGAATGTTTTTCCTCTTGTAAAATAATCACTTTGATTGTTTTGGACCCTGGTGAATATCTGCTTCTTAACACTGAACACAATTTGTAGTAGTCAGAAAAGAGTACCAAAAAGAAAAATCAAAAAAGATGATAAATTCTGAATATTTATAAATATTTCAGTATCTATTTTCAGCAGATCATTTAAATGCAATATACAGCACGTATCTATGATGTTTTTAGAAGTGGAATATAATTCTGTTTGCCATGTGGTTACTAGCACTGAGGAGACAGTGAGCCTTTGCTTCAAGCTGTCAGTCTGAGGGAAAGTTTGAAAAGCTCTACTCAATTATCCATCATTAGCCACCACACCTCCAGTGGAGGTTCAGTATCACAACATTATATCTCTCTTGAAACACCAGTAATTCCTCAGGTTTGTTTATTCCTGTTACCCCGCTTAGGCTGGCGGGGGAGGAAATTTTGGGGTTTACTCCATGGTTAGTTAATGAAGTGCACCTAAGAGCAGCCAGTCAGGACAACAAATTCCCCTCAGCCTTGCATTAATCTCCTTAATGCACCTGTTCTGCAGCCCAGCGTAGCAAGAGGGTGGTTTTGGCCAGTTAAGAGCAGAACACCAGCTCTGCTGTCTCTCACAGAACCTGTTCATGCCCTCCTTGCACTCTTTAGAGAATTCAAGTTCATCCTGGGTCTTGTCCACCCACCTCTTTAGTGCCTGTGCCTCAGGGGCAAGAGAGGCACTGCACCCACCCTTTGGCTCTCAGAAGCCTGTGCAGATCCACTGGCTGGGAATTGGGCTCCCTGGTTATCCCTGCTGATTCTGCCTGGCTTTCTGCAGGAGTCTGCTGGCTCCTCTTCCATGTCCTCAATAAGATGCACTTCCATCATTAAATTCCAATATTTTATGCATTTTCATTGGCTGATGTTAGTATTTATGAAGCACTTTCTATTCAGAAGTTAGGGCAACACAGAACACCTTTGGGAGCTACTGTGCTATTACTACCTTGCCTTATAGATGAGAAGGCAAATTGACTTGCCAAAGGCCATGCAAAGTCTCTAAGGGAACCAGAAATATAGCATGGATCCATCAATGGGTCCTTTTCCCTACACAGTAATACCTTCGCTTCAGATAAAATTGAAAAAAAAAAAGGAAATGTAAGAACAGGAACCATTAAAAAGTAATGCAAATGCAACCCATTTTTGTCATGCAATTATCACAGAAGCAACCTCAAGAAAGCACTGTGCGGTGAGTTCCTTTCTATTAGTAAATTAATGCCTCAGCCATGCCATCTGACTGCCTGCCAACTAGTTTTGCTTAATGTTGAATGAGCCTGAGGCAGAAATAGTAAGTCCTGTGCCACTCGTGAAGCCAACTTGGTTCTGTAACTATATGTTTTTCATTTTGTTTCAGTGGTTGGGTCCAAAATAGTCTGCCTGTGGTACCTAGAAATTAGCTGTTTGTGAGTATGATCCCACCTACACAGAGTGGGAACTGATTTGCAGTATCTGTGTTGCTAGGTTTTGGCAGGTTCACATAAAAGAAAACAGCTTTTATCAGCAGAGAGAGAGAAGGCATGCCCTGTATGTATTTCTCAGTTAGGGATGAGTACCCAAAACACACCAAAGAAATGAAAGGATAATTGGTTTGAAAGTGGCAGTTTTCACCCTTAAAACTATGTTTGCCCTATGGGGTCAGTGCTTGGTCATTTACAGCTCTGATATATTATAAAGCAGGAACATATTTTATAGGGAACAACACCTGATACACAAACTCTGTTTAAAGACCAAAGATCTCACCCTCTGCTACTTTCAAAACTCACCTCTCATATAAAAACCCTTTCAGCAGACATGAGATATCAGCAGTCTGAAAAGGAGCCATGCTAAGAAACACCAGATCTATAATGATATATTATTGATGTGTCTTCCCATTAAATACTCTCTAATCCCATTATGTTAGGATTGTACAGTTTGAGTGCAGTATTTTACAGTACTTTATGTGCACCACATAGTTGCATTACTCAATGTGAAATTAGATAGGTGTGTGGTGCTTGCCTTGCCTTTGTTGTTAAAACAGTATTGCCCAGGGTCTACACCTTGTTTTAAACTTTAGGAAGTGCTGTAGATCAAGAATCACTTGTCATCTGCATTGCTTTTTGTGTCTTGCTTTCCAGCTTGTCCTTCCAGTTGCTGTTAATTGCCCTTATAAAAGCTACAGCTGAAATGCTCAACAAGAGTTTTAAGAGTCCCGCAAATCCATTGTGCTACTTCTCCAAATTTACATCCTGATTTCTTATCTCACAAAGACTTCTGTAATTTTGTTAATTTTATTTCAAGACTCTTGATATGGCCTGCATTTCCAAATCAAGGTGCTTGGGGCTCAGTGCTCTTACTTGAGTAAAATGACCGTGCCCCTGTGTGTGTCTTGGACTGGGATGCTGGTAGGTGCCACAGCTCTCAGGTGTGCTGGGTTGTTCTAGTGAGTGTTTTGGGGTGCTCAGTGTTCACTTCCCAGGTATGAGAACAGCAACTTGTGAATTGTTTTGTTGGACATGTGGACACACAAGTGTGACTCTGCTGCTCCTCTCTTGCCAAAGCCCTGCTTGTCAACATTCTCACCCAAACCATATGGAAATCTCTCAGCTGATATTTTTCAGTGGGGATCAAAACAATTGCAGATGATGTAGACCTTCAGTAGGCAGTTCCTAACACATGTAAAGGTATTAGGCTGCTGATTTCTCAAGTGTCACCCTTTACTTGGGCATAGGAAATCCAAGTTGCAAGACCTGTAACTTACATGAATATAGCAAAATGGAGATTGATAGATTGATGCTGGCACACTTCTGAGCTGCTGGCTGCCCTGGCTAGCTGTGATACAAGTAGGAATAATTTCTGGGGTCCTTCTTTAATTTTATATTCATTATTTATTTATATTTTGGTAGTATTTTATTTCATTGTTTGTGGAATTGTTTAGCAGCATACCTAAAGACTTCCAAATATCTTTTTGGACTAGATAGGAACTGGATGACACATCTGAGATGCCATAAAGAATTGACCTCTGGTCAGCGACAGAAGGTGCGAGATCAAAGATAAAAGACCAAAAAAGCTCCACAAACAGTTCTGTTTCTCTTTTAACATTGTAAAGATCCTGTAGTAGCTGAGTGTCAGAGGCAGCCGTGTCCAGTGATGAGCTGGGATTGGAGAAGTAGAGGGAATGTGGATTCTCTCTGTTTCCATTATCACCATCCACACTGTGCATGCTGTGCCACAGTGCTGTTGCCAGCCTGCTGGTCCTCTCCTGTGGTTATTGTAGCCAGACACAGTAGCAAACCCTGTTCTATCTGAGTGGGAGCCGAACTGGAGGTCACTGATGGCTGAGGCATGTGTTCCCGATCTTATCAAGCTTCTTTTTCCAACCTTTGTGCTCTTGTATAGCTAAACCATCATTAGGTGGAGAATCAGTGCAGCAGGAGCACAATAACAGCAGTAGCTGTCATAGCTTCTGGTTCTGTGGTCTCTGTTTAGGGACTCCTGCTTCCTGCCCTTTGAGATGTCTCAGAACTTCAGAGATATTTAGGCAAAAGTGTCTGTTCCTGCTGGGATGATAAGTGGCTAAGAAAGGGAGGTGGATAGTGCTGGGAGAAGAGTTGGCGTTACTAGGGAAGGGAGAGGTACTTCTCTCTGCTGCTGTTTCACAGTTTCTCAGCAGTAATAGCCAGGAGCAAGCCTGATTTTTCTGTACTCCAGTGTGCTGGGAAACACAGTAGAGCTAAGGGTGTTTTTTGTTGGTGGGGCAGGCATTTAGTTGCTAATGGTTGTAGCTTGTCATACCTGGCAGTGGGGTTTGTCTCCTAGCTTAGTTTTGGCTTCTCCCAGTTAAAGAAATGAGACAGAAGGAGTTTTCTTTGTGTGGGAACTTGGGTCATCCATAGGGATAAAGAATTAACTTTTGTGGCTTAGTCAATAATTTCTGTTTTCTCTGGGATGATCCTGGGGAAGATAAGAATGTGCTCATTTCCAACTACCTTTGAAAACAATCTCCCCACCCCCTGTGATTAATCTGCATTGACTGAATGTTAATCAGGGTTTATTCCCAGGTAAGTGTTAAGAATTCACGTCTGTGTTTTGGATTTTGCATGGTGTGGTTTCTTTTTATTTTTACAGCTGGTAGTTCTGTAAGCTCGACTATGAAAAATAAAAATCCTTGAAATTCATTGAGTCTCAGGTTATCCTTGCCTCTATTTTTGCCATAGTGCTGCTCTTACTCTTTATTCCCATCAGAACTCAGTGAAGCCTGCTTCCAATTTGTGCTCTTTCAGAGAATGGACCTATTTTTCTGGCAACTTTAAGTAACTCTGATTGTTCAGTCTTTGTATTGGCTTGATTGTGTTCTGTAGCAGTGTCATGGTTTCTGTAATATTCTTTTTTTTTTTTTTTAATAGTAGAATGACCAGAACAGTGAGAACAACCTTCCAGAACACTAGAATGAGTCTGTGAGGTGTGTGAATTGAAATACCAGAGGACCTGATACTATTTTTTTCAACATTTTATCTTAGTACTGTGTCAAGAGATGATAAGTAGCTGGATCTGGAGAGATTCTAAGCCAAGTAATCTGCTTAGAGAATGAGAAATATGGGAAAAAGATGCAGTAGGAAAAAAAAAGAAAAAAAGTCACTATATCCTCTCTGTTTTTTTTTTTTTTTTTTCTCAACAGCTGATTAAAAATCTGTTTACTCATTATGTTTCCTATCTAAGTTGAAAACATACCTTTATTTTAAAAAGTCAGAGTCAAGGCATTAAACTGTGTTTTTAGCTGGAGCAGGTGGGATTTAAAAGAAACAATTTTCCAATTAGACAGTCAAGTCTGCAAATATCTGTGCAGGTACCTGCCTGTGAATATAAGGCTGTCTGTAGACAGATTGGTCTGCTTATTTGACTGTGTTTCTGCTGTCTTTTTGAGCTGCCACTTAAAATATCTGCTCTCCTTAAAAAAATTGGAACAAAATCTAAATTTCTAGCTTGTTTTATCATCTTCTCATAGGTGGGTAGCTTAGTGAACTCAAGAGCAGATCATGTTGGTAAATAATATGTTTTAGTTTATAGTCTGAGCTGCTTAGGCAGCGTGACAACAAAGTTAAAAACATTAAAACAACTAAGAAATAAAACACTGAAGAAAAAAACTGCACAGATACTCATGATTTAATGCTGTTTATGTGCTTATTTTTTCTCAAATAAAAATGTGTTCAAGTGTTTTGAAAGACACAAAGCCTTAAACAAGTCTCTGATTCCTCAAGTGAGAGATTCACTTGTGCTTTTGTAATTAAAAAGACTAAGTGCCTGGGCTTCAGTTGACTCAACAATGGGAGTAAAGAAGTTTGCTGGAAAGCAAGGAAAAAATAAAAATAAATATCAGCGAGTTTTTCACATTTGACCAGAATGATTTTTTTTTAAACCTAAAGTAACATGTTTCCTTCAGAAATCTGGATGTTGGGCTGTCATCATTTTGCACTAGATTTGGGAAGGGCACTGCTGATGCATAGGTAAAAGATTAAACCTCTCCATGAGGTACATTATCTGTTTTTGTCTTAGTTTAGCCCCAGCTGGCAAAAAGGTACCAAGCCCCACACACCTCTCCTGGGGGTTGGAGAGAACAATCAGAAAAACAATATATGGGTTGAGATAGTACAGTGACCATTTGAAAGAATGTGAAATACAAGAATGGTAATAGTAAGAAGGAAAAGGGAGGAATAAAACTCTCTGAGAGGGTAAACGCTGCCCAGCAACAGCCAAAGCATCAGTGGGTTATCAACAGTATTCTCTACCCAAATCCAAACCACAGCCCTGCACCAGCTACTAGGAAGAAACTTATCCCAGACAAACCAGTTTTGATCACCATAATATAAGATATTATGTTATTACAGAATGTCCAAGGGCAACAGAGATGGTGAGGGGCCTTGAGGGGAAGCTGTGTGAGGAGCAGCTGAGGGCACTTGGTCTGCTCAACCTGGAGGAGACTGAGGGGAGACCTCACTGCAGTTACAACTTCCTCATGAGGGGCAGAGCAGGGGCAGGCACTGAGCTCTGCTCTGTGGTGACAGGGACAGGACCTGAGGGAATGGCCTGAAGTTGTGTCAGGGGAGGTTTAGGCTGGATATTAGGAAAAGGTTCTTCTCCCAGAAGTGGCTGAGCACTGAACAGGCTCCCCAGGGCAGTGCTCACAGCAGCAGCCTGACAGAGCTCAAGAAGCATTTGGGCAATGGTCTCAGGCACATGGTGTGACTCCTGGGGATGGTGCTGTGCAGGGCCAGGAGTGGAACTTGATGATCTTTGCATGTCCCTTCCAACCCATCTTATTCCATGATTCAGTTTCATATGCCAGAGTAAAAAAGAAAAGTAAACCCAGGATGTTTATTATCTATACACTGCTGTCCAAAAATACTTGCAGCTTCCATGTTATGAACATCTGGCACAGAGGCATACAGCAGTAAACCTTTTAAGAAGTGCTGGATTGGTATCAGCTGAAAGGAAATGTGTCAGCTACTTGGGACAGGGTTGGATGTGTATTCGGCTAATTATCTCGGACAGCAGTGAGAGCCATGCATCTGATCCTGCCTGTTAACAGACAGCAGGATAGAGTTAGGCAGGTAGGAATGGCATCTAGATGTCTTACAGAGATGGGAAATCTCACAAACATTAAATTTAAATGCCTGTTGGTTGTGTCTGCAAACCACCTTCAGTGGATGCTTTGACAAACAGGCTTCAAAGCTGTCTGAGGACAAAAAGTGAATGTTTCAGAAGTACTTGAAGTCTAATTTCAAATACTAATTCACAAATACTAATTTGTATTCTTTCAATCTAAAGAAATTCTGTTAAGAATTAGAAACTTTCTATGGAACATTTAAGAGTGCAAATCCTTAAAGGATGATGTTATAAGCACATTTTAACATGGAGAGAAATAAACTCCAGGTTCTCATGTAACTGAAACAGAAAGTCTGCTAAGATGGACAAGAAGCAGAGGTCTTGAAATGAATATTTTATATTGGCAGGAAATCAGAATTTACCCAGTTTGCTTCTCAGAAATTGGTCTGGGATGTTTAGTTTTCACAAGTCTTTTGCCACCAAATAAGTGTTCTTCCTTGATGCTGAGAGTATGCCATGTATGACTCTTCAAAATGTGTTGCTAATGCTCTGATGGTTTTGAGAATTGCCCTGGTGAGCATCAACTTGCTCTGAAGAAAATAGTGTTTATTTAGCGAGAGATATGGATTTTAAACCCAAACAAAACAACAGCCTAGTAGAGCAGAATCAGTACATTCCTTGCTTTTGTAATCTGGTAGAGGTTTATAAAAAATAGTCATAAACTGCATTTAAGGACGTGATGTAATTTGCTTTGGCTTTCTTGATGATATTTGAAGGACTGCTTGTTTAGAAAGTTAGACAGATTCCATCCCAAATAAGTAGTGGATTAATACAATAAAAAGCAAATCCTATAACTCTATGCTGTGTTGCTCCAGGCCAATATAGCTCATCAGAAAAACTTGTTTCGCCCAAGGTGAAAGTGGCGGAAGGTAAGTAGATGACAAATAACAAATATCAGCACTGATATCGCTGAAGAGCTGACAGCTATAACTGAAGGTCATTACCATGACATTATCATTATCTGGGCAGGATTAAATTAAGTCCAGAACTAATTATATTGTCCTTTCCAGAAATAGTCCAGAAATACTTCTGGTAAATGTCAAAAATACAGTTCAATATTTTGATGTTTGGAGCTTCGCACTCAATAAGGGGTGCGTGTGTTTGTGGAATCACAATATAATAATTGGAAAGGAAGCCAGTAAAAATGAGCAGTATTGGAATATTTCACAGTCCTCAATCTACACATGCCAATAAAACTCGACTGGATAGACACAGGCACACACTGCAGTCCCACACCTTGTATCTTCATCCTTTTGAGAGGGGAAATAACTGGTTTTACCTCTTCTGCTAAAGCTAATTTTTCCAGTCCTCAAGCCTTACTTTCATATATCCTTTCTTTCCAACTTGCTGTAGTTAAAGTACTTTGAAAAATATTTATCTTTAAAACATGTCAGGCAAGTGTACTTTTGTGATCTACCCTTTCAACTGTCATTTTTCAGTCTCTTTTCTACATGTATTTCTCCTCTTTCTGTGTGTATATTTGTGACTTTTTTCTTGTATATTCAGTATTTTTATGCAATGCTTGTGCCTGTCTTGATTATTTGCTCTACTTTCCTGTTTACCTACACTGGTCTTTTCTCAGTGCTACTACATTTATTGCTACAACCCTTGCCAGGAGCATAGCTGAATTTATCTTTCAACAATTTCAATTTCTTTTCTCTAGCTCTTCCTGCCTTGCTTTATACCTGCACGTTTCTTTTGGCTTTACTCTCTGCCTACAGTGTGTTGTGCTGATATAAAACATCTTTCTTTACCTCTAGTTTAGTTTCAGCTTATTTATGAATACAAACACAACTATATTACAGGTGTTGCTTAAAAGTTACCCCATCTGTTCATCTTAGGAATGGGATTTCTGGGATTTAAGCCCAATTTAGTTTCTAAGGAAGTGCCTTGCAGAGATGCCTCAACTATTTCTGTAGCCATCAAGCTGGGTGGCAGTCAAGGCAGGTTTGTTCTTTCCCCTATTTCAAGTCAAGTTTACTCCTGTCTTCTCTCACATTGTGCCCTTCTGTGAAATCCCTGCTATAATCTTCAGTTCTGTTTTAGTTTTTTTTTTTTTTTTTTCAGTCTTAATCTGAAACTTGCATTTATATTTTTATACTTGGACACATCTTTATTTTTTACTGCAGCAGGAGTTCTTGCACATAGTGTGAATAAGAAGCATTTGTGGGCAGGAATGTATACAGAAAAGGTGAAGAAATGGCTCTACTGGTTTTGGTCCTGGGCTTAGAGACAAATGAAATTGTGCTGGGAGAAAGTGGTGGGGAAAAAGTAAGGAAGTGTGGAAGTACAGTGGGAATGGGAAGTAGTTTGTGAATGGTTCTGTGTTTTATTTCCTCAGAAGAGTGCTCCCTGGTATCACTGTGGGCCACTAGATATCCAGCCATCCTCTGGTAGAAGAACCTTTTCCAGATATACAACCTAAACCTCCCCTGACACAACTTCAGGCCATTCCCTCAGGTCCTGTCACTGTCACCACAGAGCAGAGCTCAGTGCCTGCCCCTGCTCTGCCCCTCATGAGGAAGTTGTAACTGCAGTGAGGTCTCCCCTCAGTCTCCTCCAGGCTGAGCAGACCAAGTGCCCTCAGCTGCTCCTCACACAGCTTCCCCTCAAGGGCCTTCAAGATCCTTGCTGCCCTCCCTTGGATGTTCTCAAACAGCTTAATGTCTTTTTTATATTGTGGCACCCAAAACTGCCCCAGCACTCGAGGCTGCCCCAGAGCAGAGCAGGACAATCCCCTCCCTTGCCTGGCTGGCCATGCTGTGCCTGGTGCCCCCAGGGCTCACTTGGCCCTCCTGGCTGCCAGGGCACTGCTCACTCAGATTTAACTTGCCACAGACCCAGGTCCTTTTCCACAGCATTGCATTCCAGTATCTCATTCCCTAGTGTGTCTGTACATCCAGGGTTGCCCTGTCCCAGTTGCAGAATCCAGCACTTTCCCTTGTTGAATTTCATATGGTTGGTGTACAAGACTTTGTTTAAACTTGTAATTCCCTTAAAAACATCAGGGAAGAGAAGAGAAAAAGCAAATACTCTTCCTTTTAAAATGGTAGTATCGACAAACCCCTAGTATTCTTCTTCTTTGAAATTCTGTGCTTTGCTTATTGTCTACCTGAAAACAACCTTCGTGGTGAGCTGGCTCTCGTCAGCAGTCTTAGGGTTCTGAAGCTCACAGTGCAGATCTTATGTAGTTCTTTAAGGTATTTCTTCAGGGGAAAATAAACTTAGCCAATACTGTGAAATCACAAGCTTCCTATAATTTCATGCCCTTAATCAAACAGGCATTTCCTCTCTGACCTTGAGTGATAGAGGGATGGGGATAAAGAAAGAAAAATGCAAACCCACTCTGTCATTGTGTACCTTGTGCCTCCTTCCCGTAACAAAAGCCAGTAGCAGCTTCAGTTTAGTGACAAAGGAGAAGCCAAAGCCTGCGTGCACTGCAGCATCTCTGGAAATGTATATGGGATATGAGGATTCCATGCTTAGATCCGCCTGAGGCTGTAAGACAGAGAATTGCATCACTGCACAGTACTGCTCTAAGTAAGAGGAGATATACGATATTATCCTGTGGCCTTTCCATGTTTGTTGTGTTGTTTTGCACTCAAGCATGTTCATTTTTACTGGAGTGTTGTCTTTACCTTTTGGATAGATTGCTGGTTTGCTGCACTACTTGCATATTTACTTTTTGTCTTAGCCCTTGCTTCTGTCCTTCTCTGTCTGTCATGTCAAAACCTGTTGTATTTTTACTCCAGAAGTATCTCATGAGTTATATTTCTGTGTATACATGCATTTGTCAATCTGTAAAGAATCACTCAAAAAGCCAAAGAATCCTCCCTGATTGTTCTACATCTTAGACTTCTTTTGTCTTTCAGCTTGTCCCATTCAACTGTAAACAATGTTCCTTACTGTTTGTGAAGTGCTTAGTGCAGAGGGATTGCAGACCTTAATTGTGTGATGTTCTTGTCCAGCTAAGAATAATTTAGCTAAGAGAGTCTTTGTTTTTTTAATCATTGCTAACACTAGGAGTATGCTACGTTAAGCTCCTTAAAGTTGTTTTTCTTTATAGTATATAACCCCCCCACCTATTTTGTAGTCAAATTATGTGTTTGTTCTAGAACAGCAAGACATATTTTTATGCTTGAGTGTTTGCATACCCTTCAAACAATATTGCTTGTATGCCGAATGTAAGTCTTCTCTATGCTGGTGCACAGTTAACTTATGTTTAATTTATAGTCTTGGTCAATTTAAAAACAGACAAAAACAATAAACAGCAGAAAACAACCCTGAACAGTCTAATTAACTTGGTGAAAGATGAGATGAAAAAGTCAGTGATCCTTTGCCAGAAAATCTTGAACATTCAAGCCCAATCCCAGCAGAGTCTGGTTTCTTTTGGCTTCATCAGTCTCAGTCACTGTCTCTCCCAGCAGAAAAATGTTTGCTTCAGCTCTAACACTGCCCTAAGTCCTCAGGAATAATTACACCAAGTGCTGCATAAAATGTGAGGAGGCTAGAAGGAACTAGTTAGATAAATGTGGGTGTTTTCAGTGGGTGTTAAATATTTCACAAGTTATTTTCATAATCAAAATAAAAAAAACCCAAAGCTGTCCTTTCAAATGTAATGGAACCTAATGTTTTTGCATAGTAAAGGATACTGTAGGAAAAATTGCAGTGACAATACTAAGTACAGTGTGTTATTTTTTCCATTATAATGTGAATTTGAGTCCATTTACTTTCCTAATTGTATTTTGCAGTCTTCATTGATCTACCAAAGCAATAAACCAAACTTAGTTAAATGATGTGGGGGAAAAACTTTTAATTAGCTCTTTCAGAATAATTTCTAAACTATAATTTTATGGTTTTTTGCAATCTCTATCTTTGGAAGCTTGTCCTACAGCAAGGAACCTTAGGACAAAATATATTAATACTAGACAATTTGGTTTAGGTTATGATTTATTTGAAAGCACTCACCAACTGTAATTTTTCTGCTTTTAGAATTTAATTGAGGTAGATTTGTTTCCTTCAGTTTTAAACATTGAAACAAATCTGTGATCCCTGTAGTTTTTGGGTCTTGGAAGTTGTTAATACTTGTAAATCTGGGATTATTAAATACCCAAAATAATTTATTTTTAGTTAAGAAAAGTATATGGGATTTATTTCTTTATATAATATTAAATAAAAAAACCAAAAACAAACAAACAAACAACAAAACAAAAAAACCACAAAAAACATCCAAGTATCTCAGGTTTAAACTGGTAGTGTGGTTGTGGAATGGGCTGAAGAGTTTCTGTCACAGGAGGGCAGAGGGAAGAGTACCCCTGGCTGGTGAATACAGCTGATCTACAGAGGTGTTTTTTATCTTTAAACTGGTCTATGCTCAGGGATAGATCCAGTCTTTATAGAGTAGTTCTAATACTGCTCTACAGACCTCTGTAGAAAATGAAGTCTCCAATATATTTACAAGCTGGTGTTGTTGCTTTCAACATAGTAACTCTTTCTAGGACAATATCTTTGAGTAGGATCATAGAGGTTGGCAAAAATAGAACTACACATTTGTCATTCAAGGGCTAGAGAAAATTCCTGTTGGATTTTGTGGCAGAAAAAATAATGCTGAATCAAACCTGGATTTGTGGTCTCTTGCAGTTAAGCACCAGATATTTTTACTTTTCGCATTTGATGTTTTAAGTCTTTTAAATCGAATTCACTTCAATGGTTTTTCTTCACTGAGAAATGCCCTTGTATCTTGCAAGATTTAATTCTTTAAAAATATTAACAGTCCCTCCCAGTTGGGGTTCCTTAAACTTTCAAATGCCAAATTCATTCATATGTAAAGTTATTTTTAAATTGATAGTATGTTCCTGCCTGTTTCTTCTTAAGCTTAATGCAGCTGTTACCATGCTGGAGCCATCAGTAATCCGCATTGCCATTGCTTTTTTCATGTTTTTCTTCTGTTACTGCAGTTCTCTTCATTAATTCTGATGGGAAAAAAACCAAAAAAGTATCTGTAAAACACTTTATCTGCCTGCAAAATTAGTTTGTTCTGCACTTAAGAAATTAATTGTGGCTACAAGCAACAAATGCTGCTCTGCAGTCCAGCGTGCCTCTAGCTCAGCTTCCAACTCCAAGTTGCCACTTTTCCTCTTCCCTGGTACTATGGCTTTTTATGAGGCTTTGTACTAATTAAGCAAGTGAGGTGTAACTTTTAAGAGTTTACTTAGGTAGGGAGGGAGATGGTGGACCTTTGTATCCATGGATACTCTCTTGTCCAGGGACTCTGCTCAAGATCACAGAATTGAAAGTCAACACATCTCATCTGCACTATCATTACTGAAGTGTTTGCAAAGACATGATCACTGTTAATTTAGAAGATTTAATTTAAAATGGAGGAATTAAGGTTCAAAAGCTATATTTAGTGAATAAACTGCTTTAGAAGAGGTGAGGGCACTCTCAATCTTGACGAGGCAATTTCATCATGATTTATAAAGAGGTCAGCTAAATTTCCATGAATGTTACAGGGCATGGATATTAGTGTATTTGAAAAAGATAACTGCTAGAAATCTATTGGGAAGAGGACCATAAAACTGTCTGTAATTTGAGGCCCTAAATTTAGGGCACTCTAATTAAAACTGACTTTATATCCAAAAATAGCAATCGTATTACAAATCTGTTTCATTATATACTACAAGTATGCCACTTTATTTCTGGTAGACCAGATTTAAAAAAAAAGAAAAAAAAAATCCAGCTAGTTTTTTTTGGCTGTTGAGAAGTGAGAACAAATTTTTACGCCTTAAATCCTTCTCTTTGTGTGCAAAATCCTCTTTTTTGACAAACATTGCATTTCTTGTTACAAAATTCTGGAGATTGAAATAAGACTTATTTTATGAACTTAAAATTTCAGGCCAGCTCAGACTGGGAGAATATATGTGTGGGAGAAAATAGAAAGTAAAAGATTTTGTCAGTAATACGATGTATATAGATTTGAAAATGAGATGTAGCTTCTGAAAGGATTTGAAAACTATCCCTGAGTTCTTCAAGTGTAAGCCTCCAATGCCACCATGTATTCTCAGTTTCATATCAGGGCAAATTGATTTTTCCATAAAGTAGCTTGTTTTATTTGTCTGGAGACCAGTTTTTACTTCCATAGTCTAACCTAGAAAAGAGAATCTATTTTCAGAGGTACCAGTAATAAAAGGTACTAGAAAGGTAGCTGGTTTGATAAAGCAACATGAAGTGAAATCTGTCTGTGTACAATCTGTCTCTGACGTGCTAAAGGGTGGGAGTTACAGGACTAATGTTAATGACACCTGTTGTTTTTATAACACTTTCTTACTGAACTGAGAGCTTTTCTGTTCTGGGTTTGTTTCCCACTAGCACCTTTGGGTAAGGGTCATAGAGCTATTGTGCTGATGTGCTCTTCTGCATTCATTAGTTTAGATTATTTTATTGTTATTTCTCATATTTGGACCTGCAGTTCCTTAGCTTTTCTGAAAAAAAAAAAAAGAGCTGTTTTATTTTTTGCTTTGTGAGGTTATTTTCACTTTTTAAATTGATAACTTGAGTTTTAATAAAGTGAAATTAGAAGCATGAGATGAAACTGAGTAGCAAAACCATTGGTGTAAAAAACAGGCAGACACTACAACTGTCTTACTACAGTGTTTTAATGTGAATAGTGAAGCACCATCACTTGAGTAATGTTAAGATCCTGAAAAAGAACTTGGGAGTCATCTTTTGATTTGTTTCTTTGACTGTGTCTAGTGATATTGCCTTCTTTCTCGTTCCATAATAGTATTTTGAAATCTTCATTCTTGAATTACTTGTTTCTAAACATACCCATGCAGATGAAAAATTTGAAAAGCCTGAGGGGAGGTGGAACCAAAGAGAGGGAGATGGCTACACCTTGTGCAGCAGAAGTGGCCTGTGCTTGTGTGATACCTAGAGTGCACAGGGATTGCTTCTGGGATACCTGAACAATAAAGAGAATTTAATCCCATGGCTGCTGTTCTCAAAAGTGTACACAGTCCTGGGGAACAGGCCCTTTCTCAGAGCAGCTGTGGTACTTGGGTTAATACTCCCATCTTTGCCTGTTGATTTGTGCTTTTATTTTCTTTATCTTGCTTACTTGCCTGCAACTCCAGATGAAACTTATTTCTCTTCTTTGAGGGTGTGGTGGCTGCTGCAGAGGAGGATGGTGAGTGCCCACAGTGACCTGAATGGAAGGAGGCAGAGGCTGGAGTCCTTGTGGGAAGTGGGGAGCTGAGGTTTCCTCATGAAGGTTTTATAATGGAGGCTGCAGTATGAAGAAGGCTTTTAGAAAGAAGGCAACTGCAAGGCTTTTTTGTATGTAGATCCTAATTTTCTCACTATGTTAGGCATGCTTGGAGTCTAATGCAACTAGCAGGCCGAGCCTGGAGAGCGGCAGTGTGATAGAAAGAAGCACTTGTCTGTCCTCTTCACCTGGAGTGAAGGGAGTCTTGATTTCTTCTGCTGCACTCTTGGACCATGTTCTCCTTCTGAAGATGCCTAGTGTGTAGAGAATTTTACAGAAAATGTTTTAGTGCACTTAAGTTCTTGGCAATGGACTTTACCCAGTGTTTTTCAAATGTGATGTGTAGAACTTGGAAACAATGTATAATTTACACGATACAGGACCTTACCTTCTTTTTGCTGCTTCTAATACACTTACTGTTGCACTAATGCAAGAATATAAAAGTATGATGTAATTTCTACAGTGGCATAACTGAACTGATTCTTTCATCTCAACCTGTTTGGACTTCAGCTTCTCTCTGATAGGCAGAGGGGCTTCCTTTGGTGTGGTTGGTTTTTCTTGGTTTTTTTTAAATTAAGGAAACTTCTTCAGACATATTTGTTGGACATTGATTGCAAATATTACTTAAATCATTCAATTTATTTCAAGTAATTTAATAGAGATCAATCCAATGTTTAAATGAGTCAATTAATAACTTTGACAGAAGTTCCTATATAAAAGTTTCACATTTGTCTGTAAAATAAACCAATAC